>CM021105.1:126676000-126797475 GCA_007115665.2 Sequoiadendron giganteum
ATCCCTTAACCCTTAAGCCCTAAAACCTTAAACACTCTACCCTCTACCCTCTATCTCTCTCCAAATCCCTCCCCCTCTCTCTCTCTCAAGTCTCTCCCTCCTACCCCCTCTTCCTCTCCCAGGTCTCTCTCTCTCTCACTCACTCCCTCTATCTATCTCCCCTCCATCCTTAACCCTAAACCCTAAACCCTTAATCCTCAAACCCTAAAACCTTAAACCCTCTACCCTCTACCCTTTACCCTCTATCTATCTCCAACTCCCTCCCTCCCTCTCTCTCTCTCAAGTCTATGTCTATCCCTCCTACCCCCTCTCCCTCTTTGAGGTATCTCTCTCCCCTCTACCATTAACCCTCTACCCTCTACCCTCTACCCTCTACCCTCTACCCTTAACTCTTAACCCTCTACCCTCTATCTCATTTCCACTCCCTCCCCCCCTCTCTCTCTCTCTCCTTTACCCTTAACTCTAAACCCTAAGCCCTTAAAAACTCTATCCTCTACCCTTAAATCTACCTTTTACTTCTCTTTATCTCCTCCCCACTCTATCTACCTAAACCTCTCTTTGTTTTTGTCTCACCTCTCTCTCCATCCCTACCTCTCCCTCTATCTCTGCTTTCATATTTGCTTCTCTCTACCTATTTGTCCCTCTATACCTATTTATCTCTCCCTCCTTGCCTCCTCTCTCTCAATATCTCCACCTTCTTTCCCTCTCCACTTCTCTCTCTCTCTCTCTCCTCTCTACCCTTAATCCTAAACCCTAAACACTTAAAACCCTCTACCCTATATCTCTCTCCCACTCCCTCTCCCTCTCTCTCTCTCAATTATCTCCCTCCTACCCCCTCTCCCTCTCTAAAGTCTCTCTCACTCACTCACTCCCTCTATCTCTCTCAAGACTCTCCCTCCTAACCCCCTCTCCCCCTCTCCCTCTCTTAGCTCTCTCTCTATCACACACTCACTCACTCCCTCTATCTCTCTCCCCTATATCCTTAACCTTAAACCTTAAACCCTAAACCATTAAACCCTCTACCCTTGCTCCCTCTATCTCTCTCCCACTCCCTCCCTCTCTCCATCCTACCCCCTCTCCCTCTCTTAGGTCTCTCTCTCACTCACTCAATCCATCTCCCTTAAACCCTATACCCTCAACCCTATAGGTCCTCAACCCTATACCCTCAATAATCAACCATCTACCCTATACATTGTATCCTCAACCCTCATCTATCTTTTTCCCTCCCTCCTCTTCTCTCCTTATCACTATCTCAATTCTCCCTCCATATCTCCCTTCATCCATCCCACCTTCTCTTCCCTAATCCCTCAACCCTTAAAACCTTAAACACTCAACCCTATACCCTAAACCCTCAACCCTCAACCCTTAAATCCTAAACCCTTAAACCCTATACCCTAAACCCTCAACCCTCAACCCTTAAATCCTAAACCCTTAAACCCTCTACCCTCTACCCTCTACCCTCGACCCTGAACCCAATACCCTCAACCCTAATCCCTCAACCCTTAACCCTTAAACCCACAACCCTCAACCCTCTACCTTCAATCCTAAACCCTTAACCCTAAAACCTCAACCACTATACCTTGTACCCTATATGTTGGACCCTAAACCCTAATCCATCAACCCTATACCCTCAACCTTAAACTCTTGACCCTCAACCCTTAAACCCTCTACCATATACCCTATGCATTAAACCATTAACGCTGAATTCTCAACCCTCAACCCTTAATCCCTTAATCCTCAACCCTTAAACCCTAAACCCTCAACCCTTATACCCTCTACCTTATACATTAGACCCTCAACCCTAATCCTTCAACCATATATCCTTAAACCTATACCCTAAACCCTCTACCCTCAACCCTAAATCCTCAACCCTAAACCCTAAACCCTTAAACCTTCTACCCTCTACCCTCTACCCTCTACCCTCTACCCTCTACCCTAAACCATCATTCCTATACCCTCAATTCTCAAGCCTCTATCCTATACATTGGATCCTCAACCCTAATATATCTCTATCCCTCTCTCCTCTTCTCTCCTTCTCTCTATCTCACTTCTCCCTCCATCTCTCCCTCCATCCTTCCCTCCCTCTCTACCCTAATCCATCAGCCCTATACCCTCAACCCTTAAAACCTTAAACAATCAACCCTCACCCCGATACCCTATACCCTCAACCCTTAAACCCTTAAACCCAAGTAAACTCTCTACCCTAATCCTTCAACCCTCAAACTTTAATCCCTCAAACCTTAAACCATCTACCCTCTACCCTCTACCCTCTACCCTCTACCCTCTACCCTCTACCCTCTACCCTCTACCATCATCCATCTACCCTCTACCCTCTACCCTCTACCCTCTACCCTCTACCCTCAACCCTCAACCCTTAAACCCTCTACCCTCTACCCTCTACCCTATACATTAAACTCTCAACCCTCAATTATCAATCCTTGACCCTTATTCCCTCAACCCTAGGTAGGTAGGGAAACATAGGTGAGATACAGAGTGATGAAGGGAGAGGTAGGTAAACAAAGGGATAGGGGAGATAAATATAGGTAGAGAGGGAAGGAGATGTAGAGAGAGGAGAGATAGAGAGAATTAGAGAGGGGAGGGAGGGAGAGGTAGGGAGGAGATTGAGGTGTGTGTGTGTGTGTGTGAGAGAGAGAGAGAGAGAGAGAGAGAGGGAGGGAGGGAAGGGGGGAGTGAGGAAGGGAGGTAGGGGAGAGAGAGAGAGAGGAGATATGGTTGAGATATAGAGTGATGGAGGAAGAGGTGGGTAAAGAGAGGGAGAGGGGAGATAAAGATAAATAGAGAGGGAAGGAGATGTAGAGAGAGATAATAGATAGAGAGAAGTAGTGAGTGGAGGGATGGTGGGAGAGGAAAGGAGGAGATAGAGGTGAGTGTGTGTGAGAGGGAGAGAGAGTGAGAGGAGAGAAAATGAGGGGAGAGATAAAGGGGGAGAGAGAGAGAGATTAGAGAGGGAAGGGGGAGAGGTAGAGAGTAGAGAGAGAAAGAGGGGTTAGGGAGAGAGTGGTAGGTAGTTGAGGGAGAGCTAAGTAGATATGGAAGGGGAGAGGGATGGATAGGAGGGATAGAGGGAAGGAGGTAGATTGAGATGGAGAGAGTGGTGAGATAGAGAGTAGAGAGGTAAGGAGAGAATGAGAAATAGAGATAAAGAGAGAGAGGGAGGTTGGAGGGAGGGAGAGGTAGAAAGGGATAAGTGAGACATAGAGAGGGAATGAGGGAAAGTGGGATAGAGATAATGGTGATTTAGAGAGTAGGGAGTGAGAGGGAAGGAGGGAAAGTGGGAGAGAGGGAATAGTGATTTAGAGAGGAGGGAGTGATAGGTAGGGATAGAGATAATGGTGAGGTAGAGAGGAGAGAGTGAGAGAGGAAGATAGGGATGGAGAGACAAAGAGAGGTAGGTAGAGGAAGGGAGAGGAGAGATAGAGAGTAGAGAGGGAAAGAGTTAGGGAAGGAGGCATAAGTGAGATAGAGAGGGATGGGGAGAGAGAGTGATGGAGGGAGAGGTATGTAAAAGAGAGGAGAGATAAAGAGTAGAGAGGGGAGGGCAGGATGGAGAGGTAGGGAGATAGAGGTGTGTGAGTGAGTGAGAGAGAGAGAATGGAAAGATAGAGAAAAAGATCAATTGAGAGAGGAAGAGTGGAAGGGAGGGAGGGAGGGACAATACTGAGAGAGATTGGGAGGAGAGACAAAAAGAAGGGGAGTGAGGGTGAGGTCAAGAGAGGGAGGGAGAGGAGAGATAGAGAGAAGTAGAGAGGGAAGGAGGGAGGGAGGGAGTGTTAGTGAGGGAGATAGAGGTTTGTGTGAGAGATAGAGAGGGGAGAGTGAGAGGGAGGGAGAGAGAATTATGAGATAGAGAGGAGAGAGTTAGAGAGAAAGTGGGGGAAGAGAGGGATAAAGAGTGAGAGAGAGATGTAGGTAGAGGGATGGAGAGGAGAGATAAAGAGTAGAGAGGGAAAGAGGTAGGGAGGGAGACATAAGTGAGATACAAAGTGATGGAGGGAGAGGTAGGTAAAGAGAGAGAGAAGGGAGATAAAGATAAGTAAAGAGGGAAGGATATGTAGAGAGAAGAGATAGAGAGAAGTAGAGAGGGGAGGGAGGGAGGCAGATGTAGGGAGGAGATAGAGGGGTGTGTGAGAGAGAGAGAGGGGAGAGAGAGAGGAAGGGATAGAGAGAGGGATTGGAGAGATAGAGAGTAGAGAGGAGAGAGAAAGATGATACAACCTATTGACTACTAAAATTAGACCTCCTGATTACTAAAATTTGAATTGCTGATTACTAAAATTTGACTAAGTCTAAATTTTTTAAGATCTTCCAAAAACTAGAATTTGTATTATAATTCCTAGAGATCTGAAACCACTCTCAAACATCCTTCCTATATACATGTAATATAACTTAAAGTATAAGAAAGTAAATGTCCATATGTAAATGTCAACTTATACTTAAATGTTTATTTCATGTATATAGTTTCCGTGGAAGAGAGCGAAAATAAAAGAGTTTAGAAAAATGCATTCCAAAATTAATTTAAAAAAGAAAGAGAACTCACACTTTTTCACTCATTGCAAAATCCACGCCATTTGGCGCACGCCAAATTTGGCACTCGCCAAATGGTAAAGCCATTTGGAGAGCACCAAATTTGGCGAGCGCAATATGGCCTATTATGGGTTTTTTTTGCAATTTGGCACTGAAATTGTGTCACAGATTGGTGCACTTACCCATTTATTAAATAAATGTGGAAGAAAATATGATAATTAAATAAAATGAAATATTAAACTTTTTTATTTAATTTAGATGATGATGATGTGAAATAGAATTTAATAGTGATAATTAAATAAAGCAAATTATTAAATTTGTTTATTTAATTAAGAAAAAATTATGTGATTTGAAGAATAAAAGGTTGGCTATGTAAATAAATATTTCTATTCATTTAATAGTAAAAGAATTAAAGGTGATTAATCAAAAAAATCATATTTAATTAATTGGATTTTCCAGACCATTTTTAGGTGTATACAACTTCAAGTTATATGTATGGTTTAGGTCACCCACATGCCTTATAGATCCAATGGGGAAATACCCTAACAAAGGTAGAGGTAGGGATGGTAGACGAGGTGGAGATAGGGATGGAGGCAAAGATGGCGGTTGGGGACAGGATTAGGTGTTAGGTGATGGGAATTAGCAGCAACCAAATCAAGGGCATTAGGATGAAAAACATGATGGGAAGCACGTTGGACAGGTTCTAGGGGAACCACCGTGTCCTCCACCTATACAGCTAGATGCGTAGGCTTGACACATATCCAAGCTCTTATTTCTGAGAGGGACTGATTATAGAGAGAGAAGGATCAGCTACAACAACTGTAGGATATGACTTTGCAACGAGATCATAAGGTTCAATTGTGGCAACAACTAGACCTACAACTAGCCTAAAAGATTGGGTGGAGATAGTAGTTAGAGGTAGTGACTACAACATCAAAAGGTCGTACCATATCTGCCAGGTTGTACAAATAGGAAGTCACAGAGGCTACATACTACCACATGCTCTATCATCATGATGTTCCTCAAGTGATGTGACAACCTGATTTTTCACAACAAAGTATAGCACCACCTAGAGTTAAGGGTTAACCATCAGTTAGGGGTGAGTCTAGCAGCCATAAACAACATCCATGAGAGTTATCCATCTTGTGGATACTTTTTGGATATTTTCCCTTATTATTTATACAGATATACATTCATGAGCTCCTTTTTGATAGCCTCATGGATATTATACTTTTGATTGATATACAAAAATTGATTTAGATATTGTATCCTGATAGTCACCATTTTTTGATATATAGATGAGATGATTTAGATTTGATATGATATTTTGTGTTTATTAATCTATGGATGCATTTGATATGATGTGATTTGATGCAATTTTCTCATGTATGGATGCATTTCTTTTTATATATCTGATATGTGATGATTTTCTATGATGTAATACAATGTAATGGATGTTTTTACTTCTTTTTCAGTATCTTTTTATACAATTTTATGGGATGGATGCATTGATGATATACCTATGCTTATGCAGATGCAAATGTCATGGATGCATTTATTTTTGTGTATTTTTCTATGGAATTTATGATATGATGTATGCATATGGATGTATGTATGGATAATGCAGATATTCATGCTTGTGATATGATATGTGATGTATGTTGATGATAATTTTTTTGTTGACTATCATGATACCAAGTTAGCACGAAGAGAAGATAGAAGAAACAAGATGACTAACCATTGATTTTGATGATTGATTCAAAAAGGTCCAACAAGTCTATGATCCACTGAGACTTTATTAGAGATGGTGAGAATAAATGCATGAATGATGATGATTTGCTCATATCGTGGGATTGGGATTTTTCGTCGTTCCTTATTTTTGATATAACACATAGACATGATGCATCAAGGTATTTATAACTAGGATGGTGTTGTATCTAGTGTAATGGACTTTAAATCTACAAATAGATTGGATAATCCTTTTTCACACCTTGACATACAAAAACCTTGTTTGAATGTAGTTTAGTAGTTCAAAATATATTAGACCAAAGCATACACAATAGTCAACAATGTACTCCAAACAACTTTCCTACACACAACTAAGCAAGTATGCGCCAATATTACTTTACAAGAATACCCAAAATCACAACAAACGAAAGATAATGATCTATGCCCCATTCCTTTCTCTCTAAATAATTTTGATAGACATCATCAAGAGGTCCTTGAAATGGGTCAAATAAGATAAACCATTAGAAAATATCAAAGACAAACAACCAGTGTTATCTATATCTCTTGCCAATTTAAACTTAGGTAAGGTGATTTTTGATGTTGGTGCCCATAGCGGGAAGGATTCATCCTAGGACATCTTGATAAGATGTTTTGATTAGGATGAGATTTATGATAAGTCATTGATACAAACTTCACTAATGCATTTATCTACGATCTAGACCTGATATTTTGACACTTTGATTTTTACTTTACGACTTGCAATACTTGTTTTCTACTTGTTTTGCCAAAGGTTGAATGTAACAGTTGATTTATTATGGATAAATGTTTATTATGGGTGAAAGAGAAATGGGATGGGTGGTTTTGAATTTTCTATAATATTTCAATGTTTTTGGTATTTTGAAAATATTTTGAGGCTTTTTTTAATCTTTTTGAAAGTTTATGTAAAAATTTATGTTTTCGGATTATATGAGGATTTTCAGGGTTTTTTGAGGTTTTCCAATGTTTTTGGTATTTTTTGTTATCTGAATGTTTTTGTGTCTTTTGTGTTTTCTATTATTTGAATCTTTTTGTTTTTTTTATTTGAATGTTTTTGGATTTTTTGAGATTTCAACCAAGAACCTAACCTAAAAGGCCTATCTTAGGGGCCTTAAGGGGCTGATTAAAGATGATCCTTTCCTACATTATACACAGAGACCATGTAGTTTGACTAACTTGACTTATTTGAAGATGAAAATATTAACAGTTGATGGATTGCTAGTTTATTATGACAAACTCCTAAAGGACTAACCTAGCATTTCTTGGGGGCACATCAATGATGGTCTTGCCTACATTCAAGCTCAAAGACTCATAGTTTGACAAGGATTTATTTTTGGATTTTTGATGTTGAAATTTTTAGGGATTTTGTCGTGTTTTGGATGTTTTGGATTTTGAATTTACAATTTTCAAATGTTTTTGGATATTAGTTGTACTAGATTTTTATGTTTTTTGGATTTTTTTGATTTTGCAAGTGTTTTTGGATTTTTTGATGAACATTTTAGAAATATTTTTTGGGATTTTTTATTGTGATTTATAATAACCTTAAGATATACAAAAACCTAATCTAATTGATAACAAAGTTCCCCCAGCATGACACAATAGACTACTTTGATGTAGGCAAGGAAAATTAACCTTTGGAGTATGCCAAGTAGTACTAAAAGAGATATGATACTTCACAACATCAAGCTATGATACAGATATAGATGGGTGATGGAATAAATAGGATAAATGATATGATGGATGGATGGGATGCCAAGAGTCCAAGTAGATAGAGCTTCTTTATTTATGCAAGGCACCTATTTTCCAAGTTTTCACCAAGGTACTTGCCCAAAGTGCCATCAAATTATTTTTCAGTAGAGGATGATTCTTTTCCTCACTATTTTCAAACCTTTTTCTTATTTTATTTTATTTTTAATCATTTTTTTTTTTTTTTTGTATTTTCAGATTTATACCCTTCAAGAATAGGCATAAAAAAATTTAAGATACAAGATGTTGGTTGGTTCTTGTAAAGGTTCACCTTCAGGTGTTGACAATTTGTATGCTCCCGATCCATAGCTTGTTGTGATGAAAAAGGGACCTAACCAGTTAGGCTCAAACTTTCCTTTACTATCTTGATCTAGAAGATTTTTTTTATTCTACTTTAGGACAAGATCCCCTACCTAGAAAGACCAACATTTGATCTTCTTGTTATAGATTTATTTCAGTTGGTTTTGATATACTTGTAAGTGATTGAGATCATCAAGATAATGCTCATTCATCCAGGATACTCTGTACTCTTCATTAGTGATTAGGTTCTATAGTGACACTCACAATGATGGAAGCTCAACCTCAATAGGTAGGATGAATTTTGATCCATAGACAAGCAAGAAAGGAGTTGTACCTATAGGCATGTTGATATTAGTTCAATATGAACAAAGAATGGGATTTAAATAAAAATTCTAGTCACAATTGGCTTCATTGACCATTTTCTTTAGGATCTTCAAAATGGTTTTGTTTGTAGCCTCACCTTGACCATTGCCCTAGGGGTAATATGGGGTAGAGAATAAGTATTGGATGTTTAATCTTTGACATAGCTCTTTCACATCCTGATTCTTGAAGGGTGTTTGGTTGTCTGAGATAAGAGTTTGTGGAACACCATACTGGTAGATGAGTTAATTCAAGATAAACTTGGAAATTTTCTTCCCCATTATGTAGATCATAGGAATGGCTTCAACTCACTTGGTAAAGTACTCAGTGGCCATTATGATAAACTTGTGGACATTGGATGAAGTTGGAGTGATTTTTCCTATGAGGTCAATTCCCCACTGCAAGAAAGGCCAAGGTGTGATCATTGATTGTAATTCTTGAGCTAGAGCATGAATCAAATCTCCATGTTGTTAACACTAGACACATTTCTACACATACTGATGAGCTTATCTTTCCATGGTTGGCTAGTAGTACCCCATCCGCAACAGTTTCTTAGCTAAATTCATACCACTAGAATGGTAACCACATATGCGATTGTTTACCTCTATTAAAGCAATCAAGGCTTCCTCTTGGTTAAGACATCATAATAATTTCCTCTTGATGCTTTAGGGGTAAAGGGTATCACCTAGGATCCTGAATCAGGATGCCTTCTTGATAAAGGTCTTTTTAAGGTTAGAGTTGATATTAGATGGGAGGATTCCTCTGCTTAGGTAGATGAATATGTCATGATACCATGGGGATCAAGGACCAACAATGACAAATGCAAATTTAGATTCAGGGATTTTGAAAGTTGGTACAAGATTTTTTCTACCACAAATTCACATTGAAGGATGCCATGCAGCATCTCTAACAATGATCCAGTTGTTTCCATAACGTTTGTTACTTGTTTATTCATGTGAGGAATATGCTCAAAATTTATATCAATGAAAAGGTCTTTGAGACTCTCTGCCATATTCTTGTAAGGAGTAGGCTTGTCATCCTTAGTTTGATAGTCATCATTGACTTGGTTGATAACTAGTTGTGAGTCCCCATAGAATTTCATCTCTTGTATTTACCATTGAATTGCTATCCTTAGACCTGTGATTAGGGCTTCATACTTAGAAATTTTGTTAGTACATGGAAATGATAGCATGTATGACTTTGGGATGCAATCATATTGAGGGGTGATAAAAAGAATACCCACTCTTGATCCATGTCGAGTGAATGATCCATCAAAGTACATCTTTCGCTAATTTGTTGTATTGGTAAGAAATACTGATTCATCAGAGAATTCAGATATCAATGGGTTCTCTGCATAGATAGGTGCTTCTACTAGTTGGTATGTTATCACTTGTCCTTTGATTTCCTTTTTATCCACATACTCTTTATCAAATTCATTTAAGATCATTACCCATTTGGCCATTCGCCCAGTGAGAGTTTCTTTGGATAATAGGTATTTCAATGGGTCAATCTTTGTAATGAGTTTGATTTTATGTGACAACACGTAATATCTAATTTTTTTAATGAAAAAATCACTACTAAGCATGCTTTCTCAATGGATGAATAGTTAATTTCATATCCCACCAAGGTCTTCCTGATATAGTAGATAGCTCTTTCCTTTCCATTTTCATCATGTTGTGCTAGAAGAGCACCCAATGTCGTTGATGTTGCTGAGATATATATGATCAATGGTTTGTTTGGTGTCAGAAACATGAGCACTAGTGGTGTCAATAGGTATTCCTTGATCTATTGGAAACCTTTTTCACACTTCTCATCCCACTTGTAAGTTATTCCTTTCTGGAGAAGACGCGAGAAAGGATGGATTTTATATGATAGTTGTGCTATGAAACTTCTAATGGACTATAATCTTCCTTGTAATCCTCTCATTTGCTTTAGTGTTTGCAGTGCTTCCATGTCTAAGATGGACTTTACCTTTGCTTGATCAATTTCTATCCCTCTTTGTGAGATGATATAGCCAAGAAGTTTCCCAGATGTAACCTCAAAGACACTTTTTTGGATTCATTCATACTTTGTACTCTTCAAGTCTATCAAAGATGGGTCCTAAGAATTTTATGTGCTCACTCCTTTTCCTTGACTTGGCAAAAATATCATCCACATAATCTTTGACTATTTTGTGGATCATGTCATGAAAGATGAGGGTCATTGCTCTTTGATAGGTTGCTCCTACATTCTTCAACCCAAATGGCATCATTTTCCAACAATATGTTCCCCATGGACAAGTAAATGTAGTTTTGTGTCGATCCTCCTTAGCGATCATGATTTGATTATAGCATGGAAAACCATCCATTAGTGACAACATTTCATGCCCAGTTGTTAATTCTACAATGAGTTCAATGTTAGGAAGAGGGAAATGATCCTTTGGGCATGCCTTGTTTAAGTCTCTGAAATCTGTGCATATTTTGATGCCTCCACTAGGTTTGGAGACTTGTACCAGATTTGAAACCCACTCAGGATAATTTATTGATCGAATGAATCCAACATTAAGAAGATTTTGTAACTCAAGTTTCACCAAGAGTGTTATTTGAGAGTGGATCTTCCTTAATTTTTTCTTTATTGGCTTGGCTTCAAGATAGCCTTCTAAGTGATGCACAACTATTTTTGGATCAATCCATGGCATATCAGTGTATGACCATGCAAATTTGGTTCTTCACTCTTTCAGGAATGTTGCTAGGACTTTTGGTTCTTCATATAATAGGGATTCAACATAGAAAGTGATCTTGGGTGCTTCTTCTATTTCCACATTGACTAGAATGGCCTTTTCTACTAGAACTGCTAACTTCTCTAGATGTATTGTACTAAGGGGAAGATTGAATCCCTCATCCTTGGGCACCTCAAAGAGGTTTTCACCTTTGGATGCATCCTTTGTTTTTACTATTTTAGGATCATAAAGTGCCATAGTGTGGTTTTCACTAAGAGATCTGCATGTTAGTTGCATATCATCAATTTTGTGATTGAAGGATTCAATTGTCTCCCCGTAGTACGCACCTGTGTCTAGCTCTATATCAAAACCTTCTTTGTGATCTGCCCATGGTAAGTTGTCATGGATTCCTATCAATTATGACATTGCTTCATCATTTTTGAATAAATATAGAATCAGTGGTCCTTCCTAGCCTAGGTCAATGAGTTGTGGGTATACTAGATGTATTTCAGTCGGTTGATTGCTTAGATCAAAGGATGTTATGGATATCATAAAAAGGGAGTTATTCTCGAATAGGTTAGCAACAAGGGGGAATTCATCTATGGTCATATCATGTGATGTATATAACCAAGAGGAAGCCTCAACCTATTTAGTGGAAGTACCTTTTCCAAGAAGGTTGACCTTTCTAGTAGTACAACCCAGTCCAAGATTCTTTAGGAATTTCTTAGGAATGATGGGTTCTAGCAAACCATTATCATTTTGTCATAGCTTCTCATTCTTGTTATAACCCCATTCTTTCATTAGCTACAAGCCTTTTTTGTCATCTTACATAGGAAGAATAGGGATGGGCCATTCATCTTGATATAATAGTTTAGAGACATCCTTATTGGCATCTTCTTGGTTCAAATCTGCCCATTTGGTGAAGGTAGTAGCTATCATCTTGATTGTTTCAACCTCTTTTTTCCTATATGTGGGTTTCACATTTAATTGAGGAGAAATAGGTAGCTCTCCCAAGATAAAGGTATCCTTAATTAGTTTATAGTGTCCACAACCATCATCCTGGATCACTGCTTTGGTCAGGAATGTTTTGTACAATAGGTATTTTTGTTTTTGAGGTTGATACAAGGGATGAGGGGTCAAAAAATGAGGAGGATGGTGGATGCCCTTTATCATTCTTTGGTATTTGGGGGATCTTATAGAACTTGGCCTCAAGGTTCTTGCAATAGTAAAAAGGCTCAGGATCTCCATGGATGGTAATTTATCTACCCTCAAAAGGAAACTTTGCACATTGATGATAGCTCAAGGCTATATCTTTTAGGGAATGAATCCATGGTCGTCCAAGTAGGATGTTGTAATACTTGGCATGTAGTTTCTACAATGATGGGTCCCACTTGGATGGGTAGTACAATTTTTCCTTGTGATACCCACTCTTGATCATCATATGCTTTGATGGTGGTGGTACTCTTTGCTTTCTCAATAGTATCTTCTGAATAGCCTAGGTTCTTGACCAATTGAAGGGTACAAATGTTCATCCCAACACCTCCATCTACTAAGACTCTTTTGACCTTGTTCTTATGAATAATGAGCTCAATGTGTAAGGCACGATTATGAGATGGATGTGATGGTAGGTCTTGTTTTGAGAAGGTGATAAGATTATTAGTAATATGCTTGCCATAGCTTGAAACTATTTTGTATCAATATCCTTAGGGATGGATGATGAAGACAAAGCGTTCGCTAACATTTCCCTATGCGTGGCGGATAGCCTCAATACTTCTAAGATTGATATTTGCACAGGGTCTTTTTAAGTTGATCTAGGAGATTGTACTTGCTAGGATTCAATGTTGGGAAAGTAGGTTGTGCCTTAGATTGAGATGGGACTCCTTAGATGGTGACTTTTACACATCATGTGGTGACTCGACACTCCACACTAGGCCCTTTGATAGTGATAGTGGTGATGACACTATTAGAAGAAGAGACTATGTTGGAATAGGTATGGTGCACATTTGTGTAATCCTTAGCTTTTCCATTGTTGTTCCCTTTGCTATGATCTAGCATAAGGTTTTTGTATATCTTAAGATCCTAGTTACTGGCTGGTATTTCAATAGATATGTTGTTGCTCTCTATAAGGTCTTGGATAATATTTTTGAGCCTCATACAATTTTCTATTTTGTGTCCTTTGATTTTGTGAAAGTCACAAAGATTGTTCTCATTGTACTAGGATGGTTTATCTTGTGGTTCTTGGTAATTTTCAAAGTTGGGAAGCATTATCAGGTTTGACTCTACCATTTTCTTCATAGTGGTCTTGATGGGTTTTGACAACTATGTGTTCTTGCGGTTCAGATAGTTATTCTTGTTAGGGGTTCACCTTTGTTGCATTTCAGTGTTGTTGATCTGATTGTTCTAAAGGGGTGTTTTTTGTTGCATAGTTGGTTGAATGCTATCAACTTGACTATTGTTCAGCCTAGGAGCACTTAGGACTACCTTACCATCTACCACACTATAACTGGTCACATTTTTGTTCTTAGCCTAGGAATCTGGCTTGTCATTTGAACTAGTTGTTGGGTGATTATCTTTGTAAGATTGATTATTTCCATGTGAGATTACAGTTATCTTGATGTTAAGGGCTCTAGGGATAATCTCATCATAAGAGGTAATGCACTACATTTTCAAGTGGAAGGATAGATCTGGATCTAGATTTTCTATGATGATACCCACTTTTTATTCATTAGGAATGGGTGACTTTATCTTACTAACTCTTTGCCTCCATCATTGCAAGAAATTGGTGAAAGATTCTCCTTTGTTTTTTCTAAGAGTATACAACTCTTCTAGGCTTAAATCCATGTCATGATTAAAGGAGAAGTGATCTATGAATTTATCGGTGATTTCTTGAAAAGTTTTGATACTAGGAATTAGTTGAGAAACCCAATCTATGGCAATACCTATTAAACTTCGGGGGAAGAGGCACATTAAATAAGAACCATTGTAGGGAACCTCTATACACATGAAGTTAAACTATTTGAAATGTTCCATAGAACTTCCTCTCCCTTTGTATTTAACAAATTTCGGGATCTCAAAGTTAGGAGGGAATGGTACCATTGCAATGTTTTTAACAAATGGATAGGGACATAAGTTCTATGTATGGGGCTTCTTTTTCTTGCCCATCTGAAGATCTTACATTTCTTGTGATAACTCCTTAAGTTGTGAGGCTAGATAGTATTGTGGTTTTGGTGGAGGAACATATGTTGGAATATATGGGATGGTAGATGGGTTGTATGCAGGATTCTAATATGATAAAGTGTTGTATGGGGTGTATGGTGGTGTGGGATTTTGTGAAGGTGATTGAGGTGTTGATGTATATGTTGCTAACATGTTTTTATTGATGATGTATTGTTGAGGATTATAGTAGGAACTTTTTTGGTGTTGTTTTTGTTGTTGGGCTTGTTGTTGTGTTGCTAAGGCTTCTTTATGGGCTTGATTTTGTTGTTGTGCTACTAAGGCTTCTTGTTGTTATTGTTTTTGTTGTGCTTCTATGGTTGTTTGTTGTTGTTGATGATGATGTTGTGATGCTAGGGCTACTTGTTGTTGTTGTTGTGTTGCTAAGGTTGATTGTTGTTTTTTTGGATAGATTACTGATAAGTGTGTTATGCTTACAGTTGTAAAGCGATGACATGCACTTGTAATGTAGGATCAATTGGTTATTGGGACATCTACAATGGATTTTGGGTGGTGATGTTTTTGAGTGGGTAGAAGATTGTTGATAAGAGGTTGGGGGTTCCCTTGGTTCAAATTTACTTGTAAGATAGTGGATTGAGGTGGAGAAATGTAAGTTTGAGGTTCCATTTTATTTTGCATGACTTGATGGACAAATGGTAAAGATGAGGATGGCACCATTAAATATTTCAATGCTAAGGGAAGATTAGGACCTTGGGTCCACTGATTGAGAGGATTACCTTGATCGATGTTTTAGAGATTTGCTTATGTTTGGGATGTGTTCAAGGTATTATCTTATTTGATGGGGTTTGTGATCAAGAGATTATTTTGATGCTGGTTTATGATGGATGGAATAGATGTGTTTTGGGAAATCATTGAGTTTGATGTATCAATGAGAGGATTGGACGAAGATGTCCCCTATTCTGTTAAAGTTTTATTTTTCATGAGGGTATTTCTTTTCCCTTTTGGGTCTACTTGTGACACTTGGTTCACACTAATTTCCATGATGTTGGGAAAACTTGTGGTACTCATGGGTATGGATGAAGCGGGGTGTCCTCGATATGTTGAGGTTGTTGTGGAATATTGAAGTGTAAGAGGTTTATATGCATGTTGGGGATCTTCGAGAATGGGAGGAGCACCAAAGGTAGGTGTCCAAGTAGTGGTTTGAGGTGGATTGGTGTTTAGGTTACCCACAAGCGTGTTGCTTTCAAATGGAAGAGTTAGACCAAAGTCTTTGTCAAGACTAGTTGCAAGAATAGGAGTGGATGTTTGATTTAGCCCTAGTGATGAAGTTGTTAAGCCTTGCGTCAAATTTTGTGCAAAAAAAAAATGGAGAAGTTGGAGCTATGTGTGAATGGTTTCTCTAGACCTATTCAAACATCATCAAACAACACAATGTTAGCCAATAAACAAATCTAAAATAATCATTCCCCATGCAATTCATTCAAATTCCAAGAACAAGAAATGAGGTGAAGTAAACCAAATAAAGCTATTAAATCTTGCTCAAAAACATCCAAACCAACATCCCGTGGGGGAATTGGTGCTTCTTTGATGTGGAAAGAAGACCTTTCCCAATTCCTAGCAAAGCTTTTGATGAAGATTGTTGATGATTGTGCTCCTTGATGAAAATTTGACCATAACCTAGCTAAGATTGACAAAATGAAATGAAACCTTGATGAACAATGGATGAATCTTTCCTAAAATCTAAAGATAAAGACTTTGCATAAAGTTGTGGATCAAAATGCCTAAGATTGTGGATCCAAAATCAATAGAGAATACCTCTATTTATAATGAAGAAGTTTGGAAGAATGAATAATAGGATGAATTTGGGATAAAAGAAAGGACCAATGGCAATGTGCCACTTTTCAACATGCTATTGAAGAGAGGTTGTGCACATTTTGGTCAATGTGCAAATAAATGCAATTAGGTGGAAATTTGAAATTTGAAAGATTTTTTGTGGAAGAGGAGTTAATTCCACTTGCTCAAGAAAAAGGACTTGTAAGAGGAGTTAATGCCATGTTGCAGGACAAATCCTTTTGGGGGGATATTTCAAATTGGAAGAATATTCTAATAAGATGTTTTTTTGAATGAAAATAGGAGAATTTATAAATCAATTAAATTGATTTACTTGTGCAAGTTGAAAAATCTAGAGGATTTGATGGATTAGAGTTAAAGCTAATTATGATTTAATTAGCTTAGATAGGGATTAGTTTGATTTGACATTTTGACTTAGATTTTTGGATTTATTTAAACCAAAATGAGAGGAATTAGATTTAATTAAATAAAGTTTGATTTATTTAATTAAAAGGGGTGATGTTAGATTTAATCAAATAAAGGTGATTTATTTAATTAAAAGAGGGAATATGATTCATTAAATAAAATGATTTATTTAATTAAACGAAGATACTAATTTAATCAAATAAAATGATTTATTTAATTAAAAGAGGAATAAGAGGATTAATTAAATAAAATGATTTATTTAACTAAACGAAGCTAATGATTTAATCAAATAAAATGATTTATTTAATCAAAAGAGGAATTGTGATGAATTAATTAAATAATTATTATTTAATTAACTAGTTAGTAAAGAAGTGATTTAGGAAGAAATGATATTACTAGATCAGGATCGAGTGCACGATATCAATCAGGATAATTTAAACGTCTACACTGTGTTTTCTAAGGATTGGTGTTCCATGATTTCCTTCCTAGTAAGTTCAAATGGGTTATTAGTAATGTCTTCTATCTCATATGGCCCTAATGGGGATGTTGGTTGTTCTGATGGGGTAACCTGACTTCTCACATCAAATTCTTGAGGATTTGGATCACTTGAGGTGAATGTGACTTTGGTTTTATCCATGATTCTCGTGTTCTGATCTTGTCTTTACAATAAACTTTGGGTCACCTATGGGAGAGTTATGTTGAGATTTGTAATGTTTGAACTCTCTAGATGGATCAAATCTAGGTAAAAGGGATGTTCTAATTCTTTTTGAAGCAATGATGACAATGAGAGATGAAAAGGTGGATGATGTGGGAATTGATCTTTGTAAACATTTTGGGACAACACTTTTGACTTAAGTTTGATGTTTTGATGTTTGGATAAAGGATGTTGATGAACTTGGAAATATTTAGGGTAGACTCATGACCTTCAAGATAAACTAGTTCAAATATGATAACTAACTTAACTAAGTGCATGGAAAAGGATTCATTTCACATACAAAGTAGCTAAGTTAGGGGTTAGTTTGATAGATGTTTAAGTCAAAAAGTGTTGGTGTATTTGAATTTTTTGCAAAGTTTAGTGAAGTGATGGATGAAATTTGATGAAGGGGTGGATGAGATGTTTTATACTATGTTGACCTAAAGTGAACCTATGTTTGATAATACAAAGGTAGTGATAAACATGCTAGACCTCTAAAGTTTTCAAATCCTAAAGACCCAATGATTTAGATAGGTTCAAGATCATGAAAAATACCAAGGTTTTGACTCCCAAAAATGCATACAAGTCTGGGTTGTTCCTTTAAGCACGTTTATAGAACTTGTATACCAACCTATTTCTATTTTGGTGAAGTGATAAAAGGTGTCTTTTGATGGCTTTTGGACTAAGATGCCTAATTTTGAAGTGACAACCTGTAGACCTTCTCTTGGGGATTCTGATTTTGTGTGAGATCATTTAAAGAAGTTAAGATTGTGAAAAAGAGGATAGTTACTGCCACGCGGGTGGTGGTAATATGGGCCTTTGAGCCACAATATAAACTTGTTATTCTTCTTCATCTATGATATATGATGCATTTCTCCATTGGTTTGGTGTTTCTTTTGTTTCAAAAGTGAAGCTTCTCAAACTACTAATTATATCGGTTAGTTCTCCTTTAATGAGTTCAAATTTTGGTTGAATGATAGAGGGCATAAGGTTGGATTATTCAGCATGAGTGATCGGTCTCCAAATGGTCATGTGGGGTTTAATTTATTAATTTATCTTGATTAAGTGAGTTTATTTTACCACAAACACTTGCCTTGATTAAGTTTCAAACTAAATGTCTGTCAAAAACATAATAAAATTCACAAGGTCCATTTTGTGTAAAGGATGAAGTTCAAGCCATAGTTGTGTATGTTAACTTTGGGAAGTATGGATTAAGATATAAACCAAAATACTTACAAGTATCTCAGAATAAATTCTTAGGACAAGCATTAATATCAAGGTTTTTGTCAAAGGGTATCCATACTTAGACCAAAGGGTTTGAAATTTTGAAGACTTTGTTGATATTTGTTTGTAATTTTTTGGAATCAAGGAAAATGTTAACCTAACTCATAAGCACATACCATCCTAGGTTTAGAAGATACTACTTATTGAATCCCCACTTAGATTTCTCCAAACATTAAGACAATGTGAATACCTAGAGATTTGGTGACACTGGCTCCCCTCCACTAAACCCACACTTCTTGGAACCACCAAATCTCAAATCCTTAAGATCTGAAGATCCTAAGGATTTTTATGTTTCAAAAATGAATAGTAAAATGTGGGGTAGCTTCAGAATGACCGTTCCTGCACCAAAACACATAAAGATTTTTTGGCTTCTAAACAATTGGTTATTAGCAAGGGATTTTGTTCAAGGTGGCCATACATGTGGTAAGATTAGCTCAAGATTATTTTCAATCAAGAGGCCTCCCATTAACTTCCTAAGAAAGGATTTTAATGTGTCACATAGACACTAGGGATGGCACTTGTCGATATGACACATCCACACCTGTTGCTTATGACTTTCATCACAAACACATTTTTTTAATAGCATTTCAAAAGAGCTTAGCTTTATCTCATTGTCGCTTGGTTCATTCCCAAATTTTGAAGCAGGGTGGAAAGCCCTCTAAAGATATACAAAAGCAAGGAAGTGTGTTTGTGATTCGATCTCCCAGATCACATGAAGCAAGGAGATAGCACACACAATGGATTTTCCCTACACTAGCATGGAGTTCATTTTAATATAAATCAAAACATGTGGGTGGTTATAAAAAATGTCAAAGTAATGCTTTTGATTCGTGAGATTTACGAGTGGTGCAAGAGAAGAACATACACATTCAATGATGAAAATGTAAATCGCAAGACATAGAAAACACTTGTTAATTTTAACCCTCAAAGCAAAGGTAAGTTTATTTTAAGTACCAAACGAAGTATTGAGTTGTATTGTTCAATTTTAAACCCAAAGTAACATAATGAAGCAACAGTTCATTTTAATCCCATTTGAGCATTCATTTTAAAACTCAATTGAAAGCTAGTGTGGTCCTAAAGCATAAAATGAAAAGCATGATAAATGGGTTATAATTGCCCCAAAAGTGTCAAAACACTTGTTACAATTATAAGATTTAAAGAAAAGAATGCTTCCTCACTTTAGATTTTGTTGTCCAACCTGAAAAACCTAGTTAGCCTAAAAACCAAAAAATAAAGTCAAAGATATGTTAGAATTCATATAAAGCAAAAAAAACCAAAACATGCAAAAAAACCAGTTCTATCCTATTTACCAATAAACCATGATGCTGAAATCAATTGTATTGCTAAAATTTATTAATAGCATTACTATATTGGATATGTGTCACCATACTAAAAAAATCAATAGTGATGCTCTGTAGAAAATAGTGAAGTCAAATTCGTCATTGAAAAATAACTTCATTCTATGTCAAAAAATTAAATAAGTGTCACTATATTTAAATGTAGTGACACAATTAATTAAGTGCCGTTATTTTAATTATGTGTTTCCAGAATGAAATCACATGTGCATCATTGTATACCGATGCATCATCAAATGAATCAATTGATAATCAATAGAATCATTATACCTGAAAATAGAAGGAAACAAAAAGTTTTAACAAGAAAATCATCAGATTAGTTAGTTTGATCCCTCCTTCTAGTGCCAAAATGTGACCGATGGATTAGTATGGGATGACTACACTTGATCCATGAAGAATCAAAGCATATTTATGCCACTAAACATCAATCCAATAGAGATCATTCAAAATAAGCTAAACTAAGCATCTATCAAAACTAACATGCTAAAATATGAAAGCTTTTAAAATCCCTACTCTAACCCATTGAAACTTATCATATTGGGGGAGTGGTGTAACATTGATGTGGAATGATGACCCTTTCCCAATCCCTTGGATAAATGATCTTGTTCCAATCAGTTTTATGGAAGGAAACTGATGAAACTGATAAGAAATTTGTGTTGAAACATGATTTAAACCTAATTGAACATGATGCAATTTATTTTAACTGCTATGGTTGTATGAAAGCCTAATATAAATGAGTTTTAAGCTAAAAATATTCAAACCTTAATGATAAAATAAGTTAAATGGATGCATTATGTTACCATGGAATCCATTAATGGAAGCTAAGATATTATGCAAGTAATTTAAACTAAAAAAGATTTTAAATGTGGGTGCAACTCCAAATGATTTTAATAGCATAAGTTTGATGTTAAAAGATGGATCCATTTGTCTCCAAATAGTGACCTATTTATAGGAGAGAAAATGAGAAATGGAGGGTTGAGATCAAAAAGGTTAATCAATGGTCAAGGATGGAGGACTTTGGAGGCATGGATCATTAATTCTCATCAACAGATGAGCATAAATCATGAGATTTAATCAAGGGTTCACCTTTGTCCAAAAAAACACAATTTTAACTTGCACAAGAAGTCAAGTAAGTTTGCTACAAAAAAAGAATATTCCCCTTTTTTAAATGAGTGAGGAGAGAGAATATTCTTTGAAATATTCTCATGGGTGAGGAAAATGGATATTTAGTTAATTAAAACCAAATTAAATTATGCAAAAAAATATTCCATGAGAATATTCCCTTTTTGGAGGAATGTGCAAAGGAGGAATATTCACTTGCAAGTTGGGGGAATTAGGTTTACTAGTAATTGATAATTAAAACAATGTTAATTATGCAATTAGGGGATTTGGATGATTTTCATTAAATAAAGTGATTTAATGAAAAGGGGAGATATGATATGATATTTAATTAAATAACTTAGGGTTATTTAATTAAATAAGAGGACTTAGGGATTTAAATTAAATAGTTTGATGTGTTTAATTTAATATGACAAAAATTTAGCATGAAAGGGGGTGAATTAACTCAATTAAATTAATTAGGTTAATATATGTAAATGACATAATTAATTAAATAGCTAGGCTAATTTAATCAATGAAGGGAAAAGAGGATGGGTTTCAAGATGAAATGATGTTAGTATACCTAATTCGAGTGTATGACATCATTTAGGACATTTTTATGTGTCTATAGTTTTGTGTGTTATATCCAAAACTATGTTCCTCACAAAGTTGTGAAGGGGACCTTTTCAGGCTTGGACTAGTTAGAAACCATCAGTTAAGCACTTTTGAGTGTTTGGATCTGGTGCATGGGCCCATATTCTAGCAGAGAAACATAAGGCTATGGATCCATAGAGAAAGCATTGTATATTTTTGGTTACCCAAATGATGTCAAAGGCTATAGGCTTCTTCATCCTACCACACAAGAGTTGTTCATTAAGAGGAGTGTTCAATTTCAAGAGAGTTCTTTTAGTCATTCTCTTGAAACTTCTACCACTATTAATTTGGAGTCCCTGTATCATGATGATAGTTCTTCAAAGGATCATAATCCTTTGAATCATGATGAGGATTATTCTTCCTTGACTTTAGATGATGATAGTGATCATCAGGATGCACATAGTTCATCTTTAAAGGATGATGATTCTCCTCCTAATTCTCCTCCTTCTCTAGTCGTAGGGCCTCTTTGGGCTCATCAAACATTATAGTCAATAGGTGATTAGGTAAGGGATCCGTTAGATCATAGGAGAACATCATCATAATTTTAGGATCCATATGTCTTCCTTGCTTCACCTTTTGATCCATAGACTTTTCGGGAAGCTTTTGGCATCCCTAAGTGAGATGCAACCATGTAGGAAGAATTCAGTTCCTTGGAGAGGAACCATAGTTGGGATCTTGTCCCATTTCCTAAGGGAAGAAAACTTGTTTGAATAAAGTGGGTCTATTAAACAAAATATGCAGAAAATGGGTTAATTGACAAGCATAGGTCTTGCTTGGTTTTCAAACCATTCTCGTAAGTTCCAAGGATTAACTACTCTGAGAATTTTGCACTAGTCACCAAATGAATTCTAGCTAACTTGTTCTTACTATTGCTGCATCACATAGATGGGATGTTCATCAGATGGATGTGAAGAGTGATTTTATTAACAATGATCTTCAAGAGGATATATACATGAAGCATCTATAGGGGTTTGTTTAGGATCCTTCACTTGTGTGTCATCTTTGGAAGTCTCTCTATGGCCTCAAATAAGTCCCTCAGACCTAGTATGCCAAGATGGACTCCTTTCTTCTAAAAGTAGGGTTCACTCAATGTCGTTTTGATCCTAATGTCTACATATTACAGAAAGATGATACTCATATCTTCTTGGTTCTTTACATTGATGACTTGTTGATCATAGGAAGTCACTCATCCACCATTCAAGTAGTGAAAATTTCCCTTCCTAATCAATTTTTGATGTCATACTTGGGCTTGTTGCACTACTTCTTAGGGATTGATACCACTCAATCTTCCCCTAGTATCACTCTTACAGAGTCTAAGTACACACTTGATATGCTCTAGAGGTTTCACATGATTTATTGTAAGCCTACGTTGACTCTATTCTTGTCAAGAATCAAACTTGAGGCTAAATGTTCTTCACCCTTGGTTGATGGCACTTTGTATCAAAAAATTGCTGGTAGTCTCATCTATTTGACTCATACGAGGCCCAACATTTCATATGTAGTAGGCATGGTCTCTTAATTCATGTAGGAGCCACATGAGCTACACTGGAAAGCACCTAAGTGGATTCTTCACTACATCAAGGGTACACACAATTATGGGATACATTATGCAACAAACATGGATTTTGACTTGGTGGGACATAAAGATTCAAATTAGGTAGGATATTCTTAGGATCACAAGTCTACTTTAGGGTACTGCTTCCCCCTTGGTTCCAGTGTAGTTTGTTGGTTGAGTAAGAAATAGTATACTATTGCTCTTTCATCTACAAAGGTTGGGTATCAAGGAGTAGTTAATGCTAATACTGAGGCCATCTGGCTTTAGAACATTCTCACTGAGTTTGGAATTCCCTTTTAGAACCCACAACCATATATTGTCACAACTAGAGTGTGATTTAGACCTCTATCAATCGAGTCCATCATCGACAAACCACACAAATTAAGATCCATATGCACTGCATTCAGGAGATGATTCATTCAGAGATTATTGATCACAATTACTATCCAACATTAGATCTAATTGCAGACATTTTCACCAAACCCTTTATTGAGAGCAAGTTCCTTCATTTATGAGATTTTCTTGGGGTGCAATTGGTTTCATCTTTTGGGGGGCTACTTAGCCCTCATATTCTCTCTCTATTCTGGGGGGGTTTCTCTCTATTTGTGGGGAGCGCTTCTTCTTTCATAGGAATTTGATATGTACATGAGTGTGAACCCCAATCCTACACCTACACAAACATGGAAAACAAGAACATTATTAGATTGAAATGCAAGTAAGAACAAGGATTCCCCATGAAATTAGATTGAAACATTAATATAGGAAGAAAAGGAAGAACAATACAAATGAAAGTAAATGAATCCTATTTTCATGAACAAACTATCAATCCCATGGGGAATTGGTGCCAATTATGTGTAGAAATTGGCCCTTTCCTAACTCCTTTGTAAGCTTTGATGATTTGATCCACTTGATGGTGAAGAAATGTGATTCCTTCAAAAAACCTGCAATAACCTAGCTATGGTGATGGAAAATGCTCAAGAAATGATATAAAATTGCTCTAATGTGAAGATAATGACTTTTCATTCAAATTATGGATGAAATGAAGTATAGTAGACTTGCTTGGATTGTGGATGATCAATTCAATAGAGGAGGCCTCTATTTATAGATTTGAAGAATGGAAGATTGAAGGATTTTGGTGAATGTCTGACAAAAGACCAACCAATGAGAGAAGGCCACTTGTCCACATGTGATTGGAGGAGGAATGAACACATTTTGGTGAATGTTCCCATAAATGCTATTAGATTCAAATTTGAAATTTGAAAGTTAGCAAGTTGGAGGGAGAGAATAATGGAGTTAATGTCACTTGGTTCAAGGCCAAGGACATATAAGAGGCATTAAATACCTTGTTGGAAGTACCCATCCCTTTTGGAGGGATTTTTGAATTGGAAGAATATTCCACAAAAGATGACTTTTTGAATGGAAATTGATGAATTAATAAATCAAATAAATTGATTTATTGTGTAAGTTAAAAAATCTAGAGGATTGGAGTGATTAGGGTTAGATTTAATCATGATTTGATTAGATTAAGTAGAGATTAGATGGTTTGACAATTTTGACTTAGATTTTAGGATTTATTTAAATCAAAGTTGAGAGGAAAATGATTTTTAGACTTAATTAAATAAAGTTTGATTTATTTAATTAAAGAGAATGGTGTTAGTTTTAGATCAAATAAAGATAAATTTATTTAATTTAAATGAGATGACTTTAGAGATTAACTAAATAAAATGAATTATTTAATTAAAAGAGGGACTATAGGGTTAATTAAATCAAATTGATTAATTTAATTAATAGGAGAGAATGAATTAATAAGATAAATAATGATTTATTCAATTAAGGGATGAAAAGTGATGACAAGTTAAGAAGATGATTTAGGAAGAAATGACGTTAGTAATCAGGATCAAGTGTGCCTATATATTTTCCATGTCTACATTTTGCCCCTCTTTTAAGCAATGTACTTGTTGTGTTGGTTCAAAGAATAAATTGTTGTGATCAAAGTTCAAAAAATTTCAATTTTTTTGGATGTTCCACAGCTGCCCTAGCGAGAAGGATTATGCTAGTATATTTCCCCCTCAAGAGATCAAGCAGAAAATTTTGATATTCTGATCGAGATCGAAATAAAAAGCGAGAGGAGTGGTTTTATTGATTAGAGGATGAAAGATAATTCTGATGATGTATAGATAGTCATCATCCATGGGTAGCCTCATGTATATTTTGAGATCTCACACATACTTTAGATAGAAATGTTAGTAAATATAGAAGAATAAGAAGAATAAGATGATGAAAGGAGGATCCACAAGCCTACACTATGATGATGATGATGATTTGCTTACCAGGAGTTGGGATTTCCAAAGGGCCAATTACTTTATGTTTGATAACACATGTAGGTACAATAGATCAAGGTATAAAGAACCAGGATGATGTTGTACCTAGTATGATGGAATTTGACTCGATAATTAGATAGGAGTATTCCTGTTCACACTTGACATACATAAACCTTGCTAGAATGCAGCTAACAAAGAAAGTATTCACCAAGTTATTTTACAACATTCAACAAGCACAACGAATAAAAAAAGATAATGATCATTGCCCCATTCCTTTCTCTCTAAACCTATTTTGATTAGGCATCATCGAGAGGTCCTTGGAATGAGTGCAATAAGATAAATCCAAAGAAAGGATAAATTAAACAAACAAGCTAATGTTCTTCATACCGCTAGCCAAGACTAAACTATAGTTTGATACCTGATGTTGATGTCCATCATGGGAAGGATGCATCCTAGGACATGTTGTGATTAGGGTTTGATGAGATTGATTGGATGATAAGCTATTGATACTCCAAGTTGATCAAATTTTCTTATTTACTGACCTAGACTTTGAAACTTCTGACGATTAGGGTGTTCACTTTGGAACCTACTAGACTTTCTTATGACTGACTCACCAAAAGAGGAAGGTGATGATTAATTTATTATGGGTGAGATTATTGCGAGTGAAAGCAAGATGAGACAAATGCACCATTTTGGGTTTTTTCAAATATTTGGATGTTTTTGATGTTTTTTGAAATGTTTTGAGGTTGTTTTTGGTATTTTGAGATGTTTTACAAATTTTTTTGGTATTTTCAAGATTTATGACCAAGAGACTAACCTAAAGACCTATCCTAGGGGTCTTAGGAGCTGATCCATAGATTAGCCTTGCCTACATTATACATGCAGAGACCAAGTAGTTTGACTGATGATAGACTTGACTCAATGATGAGATAGATGGGCAAACAGATTGCCATTGCAATAGACACCTAAAGGACTTACCTAGGGTGTCTCAGGGGATGATCAAAGATCAACCTTTCCTAAATTCAAGCTCAGAGATGACGTAGTTCGAAAAGATGACACTATTTTTGGTTTTTTAAATTTTTGACGTGTTTTGGATTTTGATATTATTTGGATGTTTTTGGATTTTTTTTATTTTTGACGATTTGGATATGGATATGTGATGATATCAGTGCTCTATTTTGGGATTTTGTTGAAAACCAAGCTAAGTTTGATTGATCAAATTGATGGGTTTGTGATGATAACATTGTTGAGGATACACAACAATGCAAGGATAGTGTTAAGCAACACGAGGACGATGATGAATTCATGATGATAACATTGTTGACAATACACAAAAATGCAAGGATAGTGTTAAGAAACACAAGGATTGGGAAGGATATCCCAAGATGATGATGGATTGATTAGATTTTGATTGACCATAACCTTGAAGCTTGATTTGGAACAAAATTGTTTTGATGATTTGATGTGACATTGAAGTACACATTAGATGTGACTGATATTGATTGTTTGGATTGATGTTTGATGAAAGATAAAGCTTGATAAGGAACATATCTTCATCAAAATATGCCATGGGCTAGTGATTTGGATTTTGGCTCACAAATGTTTGACCAATTTGATTTCACATTTTCCAATGTTCTGATCACCACATAAGTTGGAGGATATATATCAAGATTTATTCCCAAAGAAAAATGTAAATATCTTCCCCTAGTGTCTAGCAATGTTTTAAATGTCATGGGTGGATTCTTGGATATATGGATGGATATGGTAAGCACACAAAAGATGGAAAGGATTATCTCGTGATAAGATAAGGTTTTCACACATAGGATGCTCATTTGGATAGTGCTTCAAGGCTCAGATAATGTTGGGTAGGGTAGGATCAATGAAAATGATTCATGTCAAGATTTTTACCATAAGCAAGTGTAAAGTGTGCACCAAACTTGGTCAAGATCAAGATAATTTGGACTACGGATGTAGATAGATGAAAATGGATTGGATAAATGGTTCATTGATAAATGGATTTATTATGGATAAGATGGAGGGAATGTTGGCTTTATTATGGATGTGATGAGATGCTTCCAACTAAACTAGTGAACGCAGATGCTCGATTCTACACATGATGCC
Organism: Sequoiadendron giganteum; assembly: GCA_007115665.2. NCBI lineage: Eukaryota > Viridiplantae > Streptophyta > Pinopsida > Cupressales > Cupressaceae > Sequoiadendron > Sequoiadendron giganteum. Next base: position 126,703,926 of record CM021105.1, read on the forward strand.
TGTTTGCCAGGTTTTCATCATGGTACCTGTCCAAAGAGCCACTTAAGTGGTTTTCACTAGAGGATGATTTTTCTCTTTATTGGTTTTTTTTTTGGATTTTTGTATTTTTGTATTTTTTTGGATTTTTGTATTTTTTTTATTTTTTTGGATTTTTTGCTGGAAAATTTTAAGCTCATGTTGAACCACTTGTTTCTATCGATGTAGATGCTTCTTTCATAATGTGCCATCGATATCCTTCATCTAGAAGTTGCTTTGCCAAGATACATGCACTTGAATGCAACTTTTGAGATTCCTGATTTGCTTTGCTGACACCGAAGTTAACTTCATCTTTGTGCGCACATCACGATAGAGTGCCTTTTGAATCCTTATGATGAAGGGTCGTCACCAACAAATGGTCAATTTGAGAATCGGATATTATGTGTGGAGGCATGGATGGTGGAGTATGTTTAGGAATAAAAGATGGATTGGTTGATAGTTTGGAACCTTTGACTCTCCAAACTTGGGAAGATGAGCAATGATGGGTGGCTACATAACTGTGTGTGGAATTAGGACCAACTGCTTGATATACTTTTTACATTGCTTGAGAAGCCTAAGTTTTTCTTTGTGAACATCTTTGATGGATAATTTTCCCATTTTTATTTTGCCCCATATTTTTTTTGACTAATGGAGTATGATAGGGATCATCTTTCTTTGTATTTTTTGGTATCCATATGTATTTGATTTTTCTGTGATAATGTTCTTCATGCTTTGATTCAAATATCCCTTTTGATGTTGGTCCCAATTTGTGGATGGGGTGATGGGTGTATGAAGATTTGTGACATGGATGGTTGTAGTATTGGCATTGGTTTCATCATAAGGATCCTTTGTGCCCCCTATGTTGACATTTTCTTGAGATGAAGTTTCCCCCAGTATGGTGGTAGTAGCATCTTTGTTCTTTGATTCTCCCTGTTTTGAGATGTCTTGTTCAGAATGCATTCTTTGACAAATGACCACTGCAGATGATGTCATTTCAATTTGCTTCTTTGTTGACTTTGGTTTTGTTTGACATGTTCCCTTGAGTGGATAATACTAGATATCTTCATACATGATGTCCTCAGTTTGAATTTGGAATATATCTAATCCTGATGTTGACAAATGAGTTTGACTATAGGAATCAATATCCTTCTCTTTTTTTGTAATAATGGTAGGAGTAAAGAAATCCTGTTCTGAATGAAGATCATCTACGTGTCCATCCAAGGAAAGCATCTAATGGGTAGATGGAGTATGTGCTATGTGGATGTAATCATCTTGTATAGATAGGAGGGTGTCCATTATATCATTTTAGTAGCTTGGAGATAAATATTCTTGATCTTGAATGATTTCAGAATTTCTTTCGATATGCTTTGGATCAAGTTCTTGACATGGGTCAATTTCAAAGAATGGATTTCTTATAAAGGGTTCTTGGATATCTTCATTAGGCATAGGAAGTTTCTCAAATGTCATGAGATCAAAGGATGTCCATATTTTTTGGAAAGGATCATTGCTAGACCTTGGTGAAAGATGTTGATCATGCTTTGGAATAAATTTTTGAGATATGTCCTCTAACTCATTAGGTGATGTAGAGATATTTTCAACATGATCATTGGTCAAAGGATCTTTATCTTCATTTTCAATGATTGTGGTGGAAATCTATTGCAAGCTTTTTTGAGGGAGTAATGTATACGTTTGTTGTTGAGCCAACAACGCTTGTTGTTGGTCATGTTGTTTTTGTGCCAACAATTCTTGTTGTTGGGCTTGTTGTTGTGCCCAAAAATCTTGCAAGACTTGTTGATACATTTGTCCATGGATTTCTTGCAATTGTGCCCAGTATTGTGCTTGCGCCTACTGAGCCTAGTGTTGGGCTTGAGCTTGAGCCTATACTTGTTGGGCTGCTTGTGCCACTTGCACATCTTGTGTGGCTTGTGCAACTTGTTGGGCAGCTTGCAACACGATGGAGAAATAATTTTCCATGTTGTGTTTTGGCAGTGGTGGCAGTGGATTGGGAATGGTGTTGACCATTGTGATGAGCGGAATGGTCACATTGATTGCCAAGGTTTGAGTGGCGAATGGTGTGATTGAGATGCTTGGTCCTTGAGACACTTGAGGGATGGTGGTTGTGTTGACTATTGGGGTTTCTTGGATGGTTGCCATTTGTTGTTGCGATATCAATGGAAAAATGAGAGGATTTGATATGATGCTTTGACTTATGAAGGGGATGTTGCTCGGATTCGGTTGATTGATGGTTGGTAAAGGGGGAAGGCTCATGCCTTGATTGTTTGGTTGATAGATTTGTAAGTTTTGACTTTGATTTAAATCTACCAAAGGGAAAGGTGTTCCAAAATTTAGATTTGGCATGCTCACTTTTGTTGTACCATTGAGGTTTGGAGGAGTTAATGACCCCATGCATGGTTTGTACAAATGCAAGTTTTGCAAATCAATTGGCATCGTAAGGCTTGGATAATTTGGTTGAATTTAATTACTCATGATGGATGAATCAAGTTTATATTCCATGTTCCTCTTGTGTTTTGACCTTGTTGACCTTTGAGGGGTTTAGGACCAATGATGAGTAGAAGGATGAAAGGGGTGAATGATATGGGTGTTTAAACTTTTAGGAACTTTGGATCAATGCTAGACTTTAGGACTTGTTTTGATTTTGATTTTGATTGATTGATAATGAACTTGTAGACTCTAGGAAGTTGTGTTATCCTAGGGTAAACTCACACATGAGAGGATAGTTTGACTAAGTGTGTTAAGTCAAACAAGATGATTTTGGATAATGAACTTGTAAATTCTAGGAAGTTGTGTTATCCTAGAGTAAACTCATACACAAGAGGATAATTTGGCTAGGTTTGTTAAGCCAAACAAGGTGATGTTGATTTTTCCTAAAAGTCTAGCATAAGTGATGTTTTCCAAGGTTCCAAAATTTTGTTGGTGAAATGGGATTTTGATAAATGTTTGGATGGGGTGAAGTGTTTGATTTGATACTAAACTTGACCTTGGTAAAATTCCTTACAAGACCTCAGTTTTGAAGAACATTCCATACTTCCTAAGTGAGGAAAGAAAACCTTTGAAAAATATTGGGATGTTTTTGACAATAAAACTCATACAAGTTAGGGTTGTTCTTTGAAGCTTTCTTGTAGAAGTTGTAAACCAATATTTCTCTAACTTTGAGAAGCCTTTCAAGATGCTCCACATGAGCTTTTGGGATAATCTTTTTGAACCTTGGTTTTTGGATTTTTATTTTTCTGGAAATCATTTGAGAGAACACATGCATGAGGTCCAATTGTCTTTATCTTTGCTTAATGAGTTCTTTTTACCAAAAAAAATTTCTTGATTATGATTTCAAACTAAATGCCTATGCCTCAATTTATTTTCATTCCACAAGGTCCATTATGTGAAAATCAAGGTTTCAAGAGCATAGTTTCCTAGGTTGACTTTAGTATGAGCAAATTATGATGTAAATCCAAATTCTTAGAAACCTCTAAGGATAGAATCCCTAGGGAAAGCAACAAAACTTAGATTCAGCCAAAGGTATTTGCCCCTCTAAAGGGTTTGAAATATTGAGGATCTTTTTAATGCTTTTTTTTCAATTTTTTTGAAACCCAAACAAAGTGTTTTTTATTCTAATGCAGAGGCATCGACAACCCATTCACTTCCATTTACAAATCCTTCAATGTCTTTCTGCACATCTGCATATTACACTGTTTAGCTGCATTCACTTCACACCATTCAAGTGCTCAGAAAAATTCAACTTCCTTCATAGGCCTACACATACTCAATCACTATCATTGAACAACCAAATAATAAATAACTAAACAATCTCTAACACATGGATTTCAATTCTGCCATTCTAGACAGACCCGCATACAGAGACTCATAACTTTTGAATCTGAACAAAAATCCTCAATCGCTCCAGTGAAGAGTGGCGTAATTAGGTTTATCAAAACATATCCAAAGCTCATCAAAATCCAACGATGTGTTAGGAAGATATGGCCCCCGCACTGAGACTATTTTTGTTGTCCAAACTGTCCCTGATCAGCACAAGATCATCACACCCTGGCAAGGCTCCTTCATTCCCTCTCTCCCAAGGTGTTTACATACTCAACTAAGCATAGTACAGACCAATCCACCGAGTCACAGGTCTGGAACAGTAGGTGGATTGGTTAGATGTTCATGGTGCTATCCTCAAAACTCCAAACACAGGAAATAGGGTACCCTGCAATTGCTGATCCTGTACGAGCCTGGAACAAGAAGTAAAAATTCAGAAAACAACTGGAAAAAATGGTGATCAGCACTTGCCAAAGTGTATTTTTCTTATTATCAAAAATGAACAGCAGCCTTCCTTCGAGATTACAATGAATATATATTGATTCTAATATCCAACTACCTTCTACAACCGACCAACTACTCCCTAACAGAAATATGAACCACTAATGACCGTTTGGAGGTCAAGGCTAAGCATTTTACATAATATTAGTTAATCAATTTCACTTCATACTTTGCAATTTTGACCTTTTTGATCCCATGCTCGCCCAACCTATTGAAAGTGGTCTAATGAGACCTTATTTGCATAAAAGACATGGCTTAAATCCAACTACTACCTATCTACCACCCCTTGTCACATGACATACAAGATTTTTGAGTACAAAGCATAAAACATGAAAACCTTTAAAATACTTAGTAAGCTTGTCTTCAAATCCCTTGGTGAACTTTTCAGGTCCTTTGTCCTATCATGTTAGGGTCAGGATCTAGGTACTCTTGCACCATACTTCCCCCCATAGGAAAACTCTTGTCCCAAGAGTAAGAGTGTACTCCATTTCTCCACCTTGCTGCTCCCTGTATATCCAGACCTGCTACTGGCCTTTTCCTCACCCTTGGAGCAAAAGTTGGTATTCCCCTTGCCTTGATACCTGCAAACACACAACGGTTAGCAACACACTATCCCAACTTCTTCATTGTCTCATCTCCACATGTGGATCCACCTAACATTGCTTGCAGACTCTGTCCTCTTCTGACTGTCCTCAGTCTTCTGCTCTTTTGTTCCTTGAACTCCTTATCTAGTGTGGTCAGACCTTGGTCACTGTCATTTCTAAGGACCACTGCCCTGTCAGACTTATCAATCCTCATGCTTGTAAAACTCTCATACCTTTCACCATTACTCCTGCTGATTGGACACTCAATAGTCCCCACAGTAATCTCAGCCTCCTTGGGAAGCATTCCACCTTGCTTGTCATGCTTGTGCATCATCCTACCTTCCACCTCCTTGAGTGTATCAGACCTAGGTATGAAACCATCATCCATTGTCTTCTCACCATTCCTCTTAACCAGATTAGATTGAGGTATGAGTGTCTTTCCTGCCTCTTGCAAAAACACATTTTCTATTGTCTTAACACCACTTGTGGGTGTTCTCCTCACTGTCATAACTCCTCCAACCTGCTCTCTACCTGCCACCATATCTGACTGACTGACCTCAGGCTTTAAAGGTTCCTTTTTTCCAAACAACACAACCTTAGCCTTACCTTTATCCCTCACACTTGTCTTCAAGGGAAGTAACTTAAAGGTTCTACCTTCCTTCCTAATGGTGTATGTGTTCTCCCAACCATCATACATGGATCTCCTATCAAACTGCCAGGGCCTCCCTAAGAGCACATGACAACAATCCATGGGAAAAACATCACATAGAACCCTATCTTTGTATTCTCCAATCTGGAAATCAACGTATGCCTGCTCTTTTACTACCAAAGTTTGATTATCATTGACCCAAGAGACTCTATAAGGTGCTTCATGAGGTAATTTCTCCAAACTCAATTTATCCACCATTTCCTTAGACACTAGATTATCTTGAGAACCAGAATCAATGACAACTTGACACACTTTACCTTTGCTCTTGCATGTGGTTCTGAATAGGCTCCTTCTTTGGCTTGAATCTTCCTCCTTGGATGCTTGCAACACAGTTCTCCTTATTATGAGTGCCTCTCCTTCTTCTGATGTAAGGTTCACTATAGGTGTAGTCATACTCTCTTCATCCTCATGCATTAATTGATTCCTCCTTTCTCCACCATGAGAGCTTGATCCTTGTTTTTCTGGGCACTTAAAGGCTAGGTGTCCAGGCTGGTTGCAATTGTAGCATCTTCCTGAGAACTGATATGATCCTCTTCCTCCACTAAATCTGCCTCTTGAACCTCTCCATCCACCTCTTGAATCAGATTGCTCGTGATCCTTTTTTTCATCTCCTTGGCCTTCATTGTTTGTCCTTGAACTAGGATTGAATCCCCTTCCTCTAGAGGTGTTACCTCTTCCCCTTGCTGCCTTCTCTTGTCTCCTCTTTAGCTTTTCTTCTGCCCTCATTGCCATTTGAAAGCATTGCTCTACTAATTTTGGTGCCATCATGCTGATTTCATCCTGAATGTTGAACCTCAAACCATTCAAGTACCTAGCAGTCATCTCTTCCTCATGTTCTTCATGTTTAGTCCTTATGCTTAGCCTATAAAACTCTTCAGTATATGCTTGCACATCTAACTCTTTCTGTCTAAGATTCTGCAATTTCTTAAGCAATTGAATATTGTAATCAAAAGGAAGAAATTTACCTTTTATCTTTGCTTTCATCTTCTCCCAAGAAATGATCTTGCTCTTGCCTTTTCTCAACCTATCTTCTTGCATAAAATTCCACCAAACCAAAGCATGTCCTTTTAGTTTTGTTTTTGCTCTCTTCACCTTATGTCCTTCATCAACATCTTCACTATCAAAGTAGTTCTCCAAAGCCCCTATCCAATCCAAGAGCTCTTCACTATCAAGTTTGCCTCCATACATAGGCACATCCATCTTGCCATGTCCATCCTTCTTCACAGCCTTCAGTAGCCTCATTGTTCTAACATCATCTGGATCCATCTCTTCTTCTTCACCAGAGGTCTCTTCCTCTTCAGACTCACTTTCCCTCAGAAGGGTCCTGCCCTTAGCCTTCATTGCATCCATCTCCCTTTTCAGTATATCTATATCCTTCTCATGAGTATCAAGTTTCCTTGCAACAACATTGTTTTTAGGAGGCATTTTGTTCCCTCCAACTATCTTCTTCTTCCTGCACACAAACTTCAATCTTGATCTTTCACAAAGACCTACTCCCTTGCTCTGATACCACTATGATGCAGAGGCATCGACAACCCATTCACTTCCATTTACAAATCCTTCAATGTCTTTCTGCACATCTGCATATTACACTGTTTAGCTGCATTCACTTCACACCATTCAAGTGCTCAGAAAAATTCAACTTCCTTCATAGGCCTACACATACTCAATCACTATCATTGAACAACCAAATAATAAATAACTAAACAATCTCTAACACATGGATTTCAATTCTGCCATTCTGGACAGACCCGCATATAGAGACTCATAACTTTTGAATCCGAACAAAAATCCTCAATCGCTCCGGTGAAGAGTGGCGTAATTAGGTTTATCAAAACATATTCAAAGCTCATCAAAATCCAACGGTGCGTTAGGAAGATATGGCCCCCGCACTGAGACTATTTTTGTTGTCCAAACTGTCCCTGATCAGCACAAGATCATCACACCCTGGCAAGGCTCCTTCATTCCCTCTCTCCCAAGGTGTTTACATACTCAACTAAGCATAGTACAGACCAATCCACCGAGTCACAGGTCTGGAACAGTAGGTGGATTGGTTAGATGTTCATGGTGATGTCCTCAAAACTCCAAACACAGGAAATAGGGTACCCTGCAGTTGCTGATCCTGTACGAGCCTGGAACAAGAAGTAAAAATTCAGAAAACAACTGGAAAAAATGGTGATCAGCACTTGCCAAAGTGTATTTTTCTTATTATCAAAAATGAACAGCAGCCTTCCTTCGAGATTACAATGAATATATATTGATTCTAATATCCAACTACCTTCTACAACCGACCAACTACTCCCTAACAGAAATATGAACCACTAATGACCGTTTGGAGGTCAAGGTTAAGCATTTTACATAATATTAGTTAATCAATTTCACTTCATACTTTGCAATTTTGACCTTTTTGATCCCATGCTCGCCCAACCTATTGAAAGTGGTCTAATGAGACCTTATTTGCATAAAAGACATGGCTTAAAGCCAACTACTACCTATCTACCACCCCTTGTCACATGACATACAAGATTTTTGAGTACAAAGCATAAAACATGAAAACCTTTAAAATACTTAGTAAGCTTGTCTTCAAATCCCTTGGTGAACTTTTAAGGTCCTTTGTCCTATCATGTTAGGGTCAGGATCTAGGTACTCTTGCACCATATTCCAATCACATGCACAATCCTAGGCTAAAAAGACAATATTTGTTCAAATTCCCACTTGAATAAATCTAGTTGCACATATTCAGTGCGGATGAATAGATGCTTGACCACACTGGCTCCCCTCCATGACACACACTTCTCAGTTCAACCAAGAATCAATACCCATGAATCTCCCATGGCATACTTTTCATCTCTACAATAGAACCGCATGTATATGTGGGGTGGCTTCAAAGGACATGACCTTTTGCACCAACAAATAGAAAAGGATTTTTGGCTTCTAAACAAAAGTTTATAGTAAGGGCATCTAGTTTAGGGGGTGCAATGATAAAATCCTTGTGAGAGATCTCCCAACCCTTAGAACAAGGGCTTTACACATCACACAGATACCGGGGGAGAGTTATCATGCACTGCTTCCCATTGTCCATGGCTTTCACCATGAACACAAATTTATATAGCGGTTTGGAAGAGCTTGGCTTTAGCTTGTTACCACTTGAGTTGTTCCCTTGGGGTGAGTACTTTTTTCCACCAAGGCAGGCCCTCTAAAGTAAACAAAAGTGAGCGAACATATCCGTAGTTCGATCAATCTTTGTTGAGAAAAAAATAGAGAACACACTACATATGTTCCACTCACACTCGCAAGATTGATTCAATTTTAAAACCCAATTCAAAATGTGAGGGAAATATTTTATGAAACTTAATGTCGTCAAAAAGACTTTGAATTCTCAAGATCGTCATGAGGCATGAGAGAAGCACATACGCCTTTTTAAATGAAATTACTTTGCAAAAAAGATTACAAGACACAAAAGCACATGTTCATTTTAAATCCCTCAAAGCAATAATGAATTCTTTTTAAGAACCAAAGGAAGTGTGAGATTTTCCTTGTTCAATTGTTAATCCTTAAACCAAATCTAGTGATTTTTCCCTAAAGTTCATTTTAAGCCCTTTGTAAAATTGAAAGCTTTTGTAGTGTTCTTTTTAGAGCCCAAAAGAAATATAGTATTCCCTAAAGCATGAAAGATAACAAATTCTTTAGGAGAGATTGATAATTCTCTAAGAGTGTTAAACAACACTAAAGTGTTTGAAAATACTTGGTATAAGGTGAGAATTATGTCATAATGTAACCTTCTTCTTCATTTTCCTCCTTGCCTTAACCTATAAAATGATTAAAACCAGAAGATATAGAGACAACAAACAACTTAATAGCTCAAAAATCTAAAAACAAAAGGCACATGTCAAAACAAAATCAAATTTGAACTTTTTACTATAACCCAATGACACAATTAGCAAAGGCAGTGGAGTTTAGAAACTCCAACGGTGCAATATAGCACTGCTAATTTCTAAGAGAGACACTCTACAGTAGGACAGAGAGTGCAATTGTAGTGCTATTTAGCCCAGCGACGCAGTTTGAAATTAAGAAACCCACGATCAAGTTTGAAAATTTGAATTTTCAGGTGGGAAGACTCCGGCGGTAGAGTTTGGAGTTTAGGAATGGTTCAATATAGCATCGCTTGACTGATAGTGGTCCAGTTTCTTGTGAGCTACAAAAAAGCATGGAATTTCTTGAAAAAATATGATTGAATCATGAGATTCACCATCCTTCTAGCACCAAAATGTGAACCCCAATCCTACACCTACACAAACATAGCAAACAAGCACATTATTAGATTGAAATGCAAGTAAGAACAAGGATTCTCCATGAAATTAGATTGAAACATTAACATAGGAAGAAAATGAAGAACAATACAAATGAAAGTAAATGAATCCTATTTTAATGAACAAACTATCAATCCCATGGGGGAATTGGTTCCAATTATGTGTATAAATTGGCCCTTTCCCAACTCCTTTGTAAGCTTTGATGATTTGATCCACTTGATGGTGAAGAAATGTGATTCCTTCAGAAAACTTGCAATAACCTAGCTATGGTGATGTCAAATGCTCAAGAAAGGATATAAAATTTCTCTAATGTGAAGATAATGTATTTGCATTCAAATTGTGGATGAAATGAAGTATGGTAGACTTGCTTTGATTGTGGATGGTCAATTCAATAGAGGAGGCCTCTATTTATAGATTTGAAGAATGGAAGATTGAAGAATTTGGGTGAATGTGGGACAAAATACCAACCAATGAGAGAAGGCCACTTGTCCACATGTGATTGGAGGAGGAATGAACACATTTTGGTGAATGTGCCCATAAATGCTATTAGATTCAAAATTGAAATTTGAAATTTGGCAAGTTGGAGGGAGAGATGAATGGAGTTAATGTCACTTGGCTCGAGGCCAAGGACATGTAAGAGGCATTAAATACCTTGTTGGAAGTACCCATCCCTTTTGGAGGGATTTTTGAATTAGAAGAATATTCCACAAAAGATGCCCTTTTGAATGGAAATTGATGAATTAATAAATCAAATAAATTGATTTATTGTGCAAGTTGCAAAATCTAGAGGATTGGAGTGATTAGGATTAGATTTAATCATGATTTGATTTGATTAAGTATAGATTAGATGGTTTGATAATTTTGACTTAGATTTTAGGATTTGTTTAAATCAAAGTTGAGAGGAAAATGATTTTTAGACTTAATTAAATAAAGTTTGGTTTATTTAATTAAAGAGAATGGTGTTAGTTTTAGATCAAATAAAGATAAATTTATTTAATTTAAATGAGATGACTTTAGAGATTAATTAAATAAAATGAGTTATTTAATTAAAAGAGGGACTATAGGGTTAATTAAATCAAATTGATTAATTTAATTAATAGGAGAGAATGACTTAATAAGATAAATAATGATTTATTCAATTAAGGGATGAAAAGTGATGACAAGTTAAGAAGATGATTCAGGAAGAAATGACGTTAGTAATCAAGATCAAGTGTGTCAGTATATTTTCCATGTCTACAATGGGTACCTAACATGGCCTCATTTTTTGGGATGCATCATCTTTTACATCCTCTTAAGTTGTGATTACAGCGGGGTGTTGGTGTAGGTTTTTTATTTCCTAATGGGTTAATTTATTTTTCCTTATTCCTAAGTGTTTTCCACACTTTTATTAAGCTTGCAAGTAGGATAATAAAGTGATTTTATTACTAGGAGATAAGTGATGTGATGTCCCCTTCCTAAAAGGTTGGGACACTTTCCACTTTTGGTGGCATTCTCCACTTTTTTTGGTTGATTCCAATTGGTTGGATTTTACACCTACATCCTCTCCTTAGTTATATATAAACTCACTACCTATCTTTTATGCATTTTTGCATTATATATTTTCATCTTGGAAGCTCTTAACACAATTCTACCACATCGACATTGCATAATATCTTAGAGTCTTGATTTGGATTCTTGTGTTTTCCAATATATGTAACTTTTATTTTCTCTTAAAAATTTCCATGGGTTACTCAATCTATTTTAGATTTATAACATATTGATGCCTGGTTTTGATTTGTGCCTAGTTTACCTCCAAAAGGATTTAAGTCCATGTTTATGTGATATGATTGCAAAAAAAAAGTGGGCTTAAATTTCTGCTCTATCTTATCAAACTTTCTATTTTCTTTAATTTTTTCTTCCAAATTTTTTGAAGGAAACTCTATAAAATTATATTCTCTATGGGATAATTTAACAAATTCTTAAAAATTAAAAGCATAATAATTTTTAATTGGCAGCTCAAAATTGAGTGTCATTTTTCCAAAAAATATTTTCTTAGCCTGATGCATTGAGAATGATTTCATAGTATTTGTATAAAGTGCCATTTTTCATCCTAGATTGATTAAAATTTAGGGAGATAAATTGAGAAAAATATGGGGGGTTGTTCATGCACATTCACTCAACTTATAAAAACACCCTTTTATGTGTTAGTGTAAATAGAGTCATTATTTACATAGTTAGCTAATTTCCTTTCTAGGATTGACCTATTCACACTCTAACTTAAGTTTACTTAGGTTTCTTTTTATTTTTTCGTACTTCATAGTATTGAGATATGTTTCCTCATCACTTGAGACACCTATTAACACTTGCTCACACACTTATCAAGTGATCTCACAAGTGTTCATATTTGGAGGGATAGTTGGTTGCTTTGTCCTACCTTCCTATCTCATCCACCTTGCCTATATATGCAAGGATTATCATTGTATTTATACAGTTATTTTTTATATTAATACACATTATTTTGGTCATAATTTTTTTACTAGTGGAAGTTTGTTTCATTCTCTTTGATTGTTGCATTCTCCAACATGGTATCAGATCCATGAAAGAAAATTCCTTCTAGCATCAACATGACTAGACTACATATAGCCCTATCAATGAAGTGTTGTGGAGATAAAAACAAACTTCCACTGTGTCTAAAAGGCTTGGATAATAAAGAAATACCCTTGGTTTCATCAATTTTGGAAAATTTATTTTTTTTGCAATTTTTTGGACTTTTTGGCCATTGTACAAAAAATTAAAAAACAAGCTTTTAGTAGAGAGCCAATTTTCCCTTTGCCCATTTACCCATTTTGGGTCCATATTTGTAATATTTACAAGAAAATTTTAGCCATTTTGGCCTTTTTCCAAGGTGTAATGTAGAAAAAGATTGAACCTTAAGTTTAGTGTCTAAACTTAGGGTTGCTTTATGATCCTTTTTTCAAGCTACATTAGAATATAAATAAATAAGGTGAGTAGATTGAATTTCAACCATAAAAGGTGAGCCAATGAGACTTGGATCTAAACTCTGAGGGCCTTGAAAATAAATTGCAAATAATTCAAAATGGTTAACCTTTTGGCATATGACTGGAGAGATCAATAGAATATGGCTTGTAAGTGTTGTCATTGATGGCAACCCAAGCAACCTATCTAGTTTGTAGTATAGCTTTTGTTTCTACCAGCAGAACAGGGTAAAGAACAAAGCATCTAGTTACAGGCACTGAAGTTGAATTAGACACCCTACTGGACATATATTTTGAGCTAAGGATCTCTAAGGAAAGTATTTTGATGTTTGTAATACCTTTGTGAATGATTTTCTTGGTGCGCACTCTCTGGTACATGGTCTAGAAGATCCAGTAAATTAATTTGTTGATTATCCGTGCTAAAAGGAAAACCCGACAAATATGATATTTGTGGATGTATAAGATATAATTAATTAAAATTATTTATGCTCGATTAAGTTTTATTTCAGTCCTCTCTTTGTCTTAACCTAAATTGGAGGATGCACATAATGATTTAGTGGTGGATCTAGCCAACAAGGTGCAAGCAACTTAATATTTTGTGAAGCTGACTGTTGGATGGACAAATCCTTGATTGCGGATATATATAAGAGATTGGTTTTATCACTTAGGATGTATGGTGACAAGTGTGTGTGTATAGAAGTGTGAATTGTGAGATACAGTAGTGAAATAGTACGAATTTGATCATAAGTGATGCAAAGAACAAAAAAGAAAAGAATAGGGTAGAGAGAAGTGCAAAGTCATAAAGCAGATCCAGAATTAGATCTATGAGCTTCACCGAAACTGTAATTTGGCATAGATAGATGCTACTATCTCAGTTCACCTCTTAGATGGTTTTAATCTAAATTGTGTATGGCAGTAAGACTTTCTCTCGAGCAGTGAGCTCTAGGTAGTATGCTTGAATGCAAGTGCATTCCCTTTTGTAAACAATTATATTTTGAGTACTCAAATTGTGGATTAACCTCCACCGTGGTTTTTCCCCTAACAGGGTTTCCACACAAAAATCCATGTGTTATGGTGTTATGAATGTTTACTTTGAATGCATATATCTTTTCTTTAATACAATGGTGAAATGGTTTGAAGTTTTAGATGTATGGAGATGTAATATTGTTGAATAGTAATTCACCCCCCTCTCAGTGTTCCCTTGAGTCCAACAATTGGTATCAAAGCTAGTTTCTCTGAAGAAGTTTTGTAGATTGAGGTGAATCTTGGAATGTGATGGACTTTAGTAGTCTTCAACAATAACTTATGGTAGCACTTGATGACCTTGATCAGTATAAAGCAGAAGTTCAAGATTTGAAAGCAAACTTGAAGGATGCTAAAAAATTCATTCAATCATTGAAGGATTAGATAGTGAAGTCCAAGGTGAAGAGGAAAGACCTCTATGATTAGATAAAGAAAAAAGAAAGTGAAATTATGGATGATGCTTACCTGAATCAAACCTTGAAGGAGATAACTGAAGAATGTGAGAAACTTTTTAGAACAATACACAACAAAAGCATGAAATGGAATCTATAACAATGAAGATGACAAAAGAGATTGAAGAAAGGAAGAAAAATGAAGAAAGCCTTGCACAGTACCTAAAAGAGAAATCTAATGAATGTAATAAGATAAAAGAGGAATTCACTCAGTTGGAAAATGAACTACAAAGAACCAGAAATAGTGAAGAAGAACTTGGTAAGCAGATTGTTACTCTTAGGAATGATCTTTTCATTGCAAATGAATATAAAGAGAAGTTTAAGATTAGTTATCTGAAACTTGATGAGCTAACACAAATAAATAAGAGTGTAAATGATTAGAGAGGACTTAGATATGAAAAAGGAGAAAGCTCCAAATCAAAACAAAAGAATGTCAGACAGAACATAAATTTAAGATATCTGGTAATGCAACCTAATGCACAAAAAATTAATGGGTATTGTTTTGCCTGTAATAAGTTTAATCATATGGTTGCTTAGTGTGGAAATAATTTGAGTTCAAAATTTTCATCATTTTTTGGTCAATGTTTCATTTGCAAAAAGCCTGGTCATAAATCAATTGAATGCAAAAATATGTCAAGTCACTTTATTGATGGAAGAAATGTTGAATGATATACATGTGGGAAATTCGGGCATATTGCTAATCAATGCAGATCTAGAAGAATTCATTGGAATGATTGCTTAGGACAAGGAAACATTGTGTGCTACAACTCCAACAAGTATGGTCATATTGCAAGATTCTAGAAAAAAAAAAGTGGACAGAAGAGGTTCGATATACAAAGGAAAAAATACAGAGAAAATTGATAAAGGGAAAGAAAAGGTAAATGCAGATGAAATCAAAGATCAAATGAAGAGGACATGGGTAAGGAAAAATGATTCTGATGTTGGAAATGGTTCTGCACCGAAACTTGCTTTCGATAATTGATTTCAGGCCACTAGCCTAGGGGGAGTCTTACAAGAAATTTTGTTCCTCCCCTATCTATGGATGGTACCAAAATGTAGAGATTAGTCAAGAAGGTGTATTGATGGTGTACAAAAGTTTTGGATAACTTTAGCTAAAAGAACTCAAAAAATTCATAGGTTCATAGAAGATTTTCCTATCATCGTTTGAGAAAACAAAGTCTTTGGAAAACTTAGGGAAAATGCATTTATTGCACATGTGTGAGCTATAAAAGTCAAGTAGAAGTCATCATTTATCACTTTGCATCAAAGAAGAAAAGGAGTGCACTCGATAGGCAGATTACGGAATAGAAAAATTGATTCATCGACATATCTCGAAGATCTATCAGGTATTCCAAATCAATCTCAAAATCTCTATACATTTTGGTGTGCGACTGAAACCCTAAAATCAAAAATAAAATGGAACAAATCAAAAGGCTGATCACTCTAGATGAATATAACAATGCAAAATTCAAGTCTATGAGGAATGTGTTACTTCCGAGTTAATTAAAGCAATTAAGCGAAGCAAAACATGGGAATTTGGATTTATGGAGTGAGTTTTCGTACTTCAAAAATGTAGAATTTTTGAAATTCATATTGAATAGGTTAAATAATGATGTTTTAACTTTGGATAAGCCTTACATCATTTCAAAAGAGGCAATTGAGAATTTAACTGGATTCTATAAAGTTGGAGATGTTCCCAAGAAAAAGTCTATCCGGAACAAGGAAGTCAAAACCCTAACTGGTGTAATCAGAGATCAGAGAGCTCTAATGACCACAACAATCAAGAATATCATCACTAAGTACATTGCACATGGAATAACATACAATATTTTCTACATAAATCGAGAAGGAGCCACATCGGCTTGCATAGTGTATATTGCTCACAAAATGATAATTGAAGGTGAAGACTTTGACCTATGTGGATTGTTAAAAGATCATCTCATGGAGAATGTGCAACTCAATAATGAATTAGGTTACCCATTCAGGTTTGGTACACTGATTACATGCTTAGTAATGTATTTCATGAATTGCTTGCCAAAAATTGAGAGTGTGGTATGAAAATCAAATGAGCCAGTATGTAAATAGATATACTCTTACTCTAAGAGTTTGGCTAACTGGAATTTGGAATTTGAAAATTTCATTAAGAATGTGATTGAAAAATGTGGTGTGGTCAATATTTTCCCTCTGGTAAAATCAATTGAAGTTGGTTCCTCCTCTAGTGGTACTAACAAACAATAGAAAAGAGGAAAAGAAATTATAGAATATAGCCCTCCGGAAAGAAAAGTTCCCAGAACTAAGGGAAAAGGAAAAGAAAAATAAATTGTGGACATTCTGGATGAAGAATCTAATGAAGATATTGAGAACCCATTGCAAAATTAATCTGAAGCAGAAAAGGGTTGTGAACAAGAAGAAGAAGATTTGGCAAAAGAAAGGTTACAAAAAATTATTCAAGGAGAAGGTGGAATGCAACAGATAGCCAAGTTATGGTCTTCTAGACTGTATTATGATCAAGACATGATATTGAGTGTGTTGAATGCTCACATTGAGAAATGCAAGATAAAATTGGAAAGCCTGCAGAAAATTTTGCCCGATGAAATGATTGAGTGTAGCAAAGAAACTTCAAATTCTGAAGAAAAGGAAGTTGGTGAAGTAATCTCTCATCTGAAGTAGCAATTTAGATTATCTCTTTCCAAACTGAAGAAGAAGATGAGTGAGTTAAGGCAATGCATAAACTCAGCCACATGCATCTACAACTATTGCATATGTTGGCCCCATGCAGCCAGCAACTACACTGAAAAGTTGAATCAAATTGAATAGCATTGGCCAAAGTTTTGACATGTCTCAAGATCTAGATGGCCCTGTTAGGAAAATAATCAGGGAGCTTCATACAAAGCACACAAAAATACAAATTTCCAAGAATCTTCTTGTGGATACCTTTTGGAAGGTAAAAGACCTAATTGAATGTAGGTTTGGAGCAAATGGTGGACATATTGAGGAACGGTGAGAAATTTCAAGAAATAATTATAATCCTTGAATTTCTAATTGAAATTGTGAACAAGACTTCCAAGAAAAATAGCTTGATCATTGTTATTGGAATTGTAGTAGATGGTTGGAAAAAATTTATTCTGGAAGTGAAGAAAAACCATAAGATAATCTTCTAAGGACAGAAATTATTTATTTTCAAGTTTTTGAAGTCTTGAGAATTTTGAACATGTATTTTGTCACTATTTTGATTTTGTCTTTTTGGCATATGGAATCTATGCTTTGTCATTGTTGTCAAAGGGGGAGAGAATGCAGTGAAAAATTCCTTATAAATCTCAGGGGGAGAAAGTGCAGCAAACATTTTGGCAGAGTACCTAAAATGATTCTGAGACTTAGTCATTTTTCACTAACTGTTTCCATCAATGCCAAAGGGGGATATTGTTGGCATATGACTAGAGATATTGATAGCATATGGCTTGTAAGTATTGTCATTGATGGAAACCAAAGCAGCCTATCTGGTTTGCAGTATAGTTTTTGTTTCTATCGGCATAATAGGGTAAAGAACAAAGCATCTGGTTACAGGCATTGAAGTTGAATTAGACACCCTACCATATAGATATTTTGAGTTGAGGATCTGTAAGGAAAGTCTTTTGATATTTGTAATACCTTTTTGAATGATTTTCTTGGTGCACACTCTCTGGTATGTGGTCTAGAAGATTCGATAAATTAATTTGTTGATTATCTATGCTAAAAGGCCAACCCGAAAAATATGATATTTGTGGATGTATAAGATATAATTAATTAAAATTCTTCATGCTTGATTAATTTTTATTTGGGCCCTCTCTTTGTCTTAACCGGATTTGGAGGATGTGCATAATGATTTAGTGGTGGATCTAGCCGACAAGGTGCAAGCAACCTAATATTTTGTGAAGCTAATTGTTGGATGGACAAATCCTTGATTGTGGATATATATAAGAGATTGGTTTATCACTTAGGATGTATGGTGAAAAGTGTGTGTGTGTAGAAGTGTGAATTGCGAGATACAATAGTGTAGTAGTGTGAATTTGATCATAAGTGATGTGAAGAACAAAAAAGAACATAATAGGGTGGAGCGAAATGCAGAGTCAGAAAGTAGATCCAAAATAAAATCTATGAGCTTCACCAGAGCTATAATTTGGCATAGATAGATGCTATTATCTCAGTTCACCTCTTAGATGGTTTTAATCTAAATTTTGTATGGCAGTAAGTGTTTCTCTTGAGCAATGAGCTCTAAGCAATGTGCCTGAATGCAAGTGCATTCCCTTTTGTAAACAATTATATTTTGAGTACTCAAATTGTGGATTAACCTCCACTGTGGTTTTTCCCCTAACAGGGTTTCCATGCAAAAATATGTGTTATGGTGTTATGAATTTTTACTTTGAATGCATACATATTTTCTTTAATACAATGGTGAAATGGTTTGAAGTTTTAGATGTATGGATATGTAATATTGTTGAACACTGATTCACCCCCCCTCTCAGTGTTACCTTGAGTCCAACATAACCTAATTGAACTATATGACCTAATATGTCAAATGCAATATTCTAGAAACACACAAACTAAAACTATAAATTGCAAGTGAATTTGGGAAGTGTCATATGATGTGTACCTATCACACAAAATTTGGATATGGAATACAAAGGAGGAATCAAATTCCTAGGGGCATATGGGTCCCTAATAGGAGGTCTTGAAACTGATTCTATAATCCTCTGATGTTGTATCTAGCCTTTTCTTTCCTGGTTGTAGAATTGTCAAAAATTCATCAAAAAATTTTATAGTTGAATTTTCATGTCTTGAAAACTTCTAAGGCTTTGAAAGCAACAATAGATATTTTTTCTTCAATCTTCCTTTAATCCTCTTCAAGCCTATAACCTACACATTCACAAAGAGAATAAATGTTGGGCCATTTTAGTGGCTTGTCTTAGTGAAACCCCATGTAAGCAATTTCACTTCTACAATGGCAATGCCAATGATAAATGGATAAATAAAAGGAAGGAATGATCAAAAAATTAGGTGTTAGGATCAAAAAATTGATTTCCTTCATTTATTCAATGTTTGTAATCCTTCAAAAAATGGTAAAAATAGGATTTGAAATGCATAATTTAGGAACTTAGGGACCCAATTATGCTCATCAATTTAGGGGGGAAAAACATAATGTTAAATTGTTAAGGGTGATAATTTTTGACACTATATTTAGCCTACACTTTAGTTGGTTTATGGAATTATGCTCAAACTCACACTACAGTAGATAAATATATGTCAAGAGGAGTTCAATTTTCCAAATATTGAAGAAATGGGATGACTAAGGATCAAGGGAGGTGATTGACCCCCAGGATCTAGGATCCCATTTTGGATGAACACAAGTAGAAAGGAGCACACATATGTATGATATACAAAACAAAAACATACACAAACATGAATGTGAACATGAAATAAAAAAGGAGGGTATGGACTAGCAAGTTGTGTTATGCTAGGATCCACACCAAAGACATTCATGAATCACACAATAGAAAATTCTAATATTTTCTAAGTGAATCAAAAACTAGAAGGCACACAGGCTAGTGAGGACCACTTTTCACTAGGTGGTCCCACAAGCTAGGATGAGAAACACACTAGGTCTACTAGGTGTACTCATAACAAGGTGGAAAAAATGAGAAACACACAAGGTCTATTCAAGACCACTATTGACTAGGTGTGTACCCACAACAACCATACCAAGAGTTATACTCCTTGATAACCCCAATAAGGTGCCATAAAATGCAATGTTAATGCTACACTAGGTTTAACTCCCATGAATAAAGTAAAGAAGTGAAAATTTTAATGTCAATGCCAATGCACCACTAAGTCCAACTCCTATGGAAAAACAAAATAAAAATAATACCAATTTATGCCCCCACTTTAAAGAAATTGCAAAACACCATGCTATTAGCAATTACTTTAAAGTAGAAAAATGATAAATTTCTTGTAACAAAAGATCACAAGAGCTTATTTGGAAAGCCCTATGCCAATGGTATGTTTCCAAATAAAGCTACATAATGATAATGGGTTGCCTCCAAATGCAATGTAATAAACATAGAAAAGAACACTAAGGAATCCATGGATCTGAGGTGAATATAAAATTTTTCTATAGTGATATAATATAGCTTGGAATTGACATCATTCCCCAAATGCTCGTGGAACAACAAACATGGAAGAGGAATGAAACATAGAGAGAGAAGATAAACAAAATTTTGGGTCAACATGGAAGAGATCTAAATGTCTCAATGTCTTACATCATCCCCATAAGGAAAACATAAGACAAAAAAAATATAAATTTTATGACATATTGAAGAATGATGCAGAGTGGATCAACCAAGAAGAGAAATGACACAACGTCTCTCAAATATGCCTACTTTGACATCAACCTTCAAACCCACAACAAGGTAACCCTATCACTCAACATGAAATTTTAGCTAATTAGACTGAGACAAAACCTTAGACAAGACTTGTTTCCCTAGAACATGTTTCATCTGATCAATCCAAAACACAACCCCTAACTTGCACTTAGGAGACTCCATTTTCTCATCGCTCTAGCCTTTAGGCCTCTTTACCCTTTAAACCCTTGTAGCACTTCCTGGTAGGACAGCCAAAATAAAATCCACATACAATCCTATACCAGGACCAAATCACTAGACAACTATTGTATGCCCCTACAAGGTCTCAAAACCTCCCTTCTTGATAGTGGGTAGCAAGACAGTAATGGAACAATGTAACATTGCTCCAAGAGGCCTAAAATGGATACCTACAACAAGGTATTGGATATCTAGCCTCTCCCCTTTACCCAAAATCCTTGAGTCAGATTATTATAGGCTATTTACACCTATTCCTAACACTCCTAAGTGCCTTCTTTGACAAAATCCCTCTGAACAAGCAAAACTCAATTTTTTGCTTCACAAACTAGGCTTGTCACATGAAGATGTCAGGCCTAGAATGATGCATAACTCCCTCCACTCATCATTACATTCTCTATAACCTTTTGAATATGAGAATATGTACAAAAAAATTCCATCCCACCAAGATTGAGCAACTTTACATAGTGGATATGGAAGAGAGAACCTTTTTCAGTCAAAACCCTAGTTTTGAGGGTTTTTAGACCTACTCCTGGTAAAATGGAAATATCTCCTCTTGTACCTAATGAAAATTTATCAAATCACCTCCAAATGAAAGCTAGGTCTTCCCTCTATCCAATCATAATAGATTTATGCTTGTACAAAATTTACAGAGGCCATACCACAAAAGAAATCAGGGAATTTGTACATAGAATTTCTAGAAAATAGTGTATTTGTGTATTAGATCATCAAATTGTTCAAAAACAACCATGCCTCAACCAAGAGAGGCCTATTTCAGGCTTCAACACCTTCCCAACATACTACAACTGAAATTTGAATTAGTTGGATGTTGGAAACTAGAAAAACTTCACTTAGACTCCTAATTGCCTAGTTAAGGCAATTTACACTACTTCCCACAAGCTCAATTACAATGAGATTTCAAGAGGTGTAGAAAGACACCACAAAACACTTCCAAAAATCAAGGAAACTACCCTTAATTACCTAGTTGCATCATGGCATCTGTATTCTTTAATTTTCCTAGATGCACCAAGTTTACATGGTGAGGGAGGAGACCTTGTTATTACATCAAAACTCAACACCAAGCCTAAAAACCTATTAAAAAACATTGGAGATGGTCCTTAGGACCTTATTAAATCCCAAAAAACTTGAGAAACAAAACAATATTCATTCAAGCCTCATGGAGGCATGTAGACCCTAAGGTGCCCCTGCACCATATACCCAGGGTTGAAGAGATCTCAAGTACCACCTAAGATCAGTTGCTGCAAAGTGATAACATGCTGCCGGATATCTTCTTCACTCATCCAAGTTGCATCTTTAGCTGGAAACCCTACCACTTAACCAAAAATTCATTATATACCTTATTTCTTATCCTTTTTACCTCCTTAGTGTCTAGGATAGCCTCAAGCTTCAATGGTTCAGATGGTGGAAGGTCCTGCACCCAATCTTGATCATCTTCAACACCTGCACCTACATCCAAAGATCCCTTAAAGGGGTACAAGTCAGCAACATTAAAAATGGGGGAGATAGCCACTCTAGGAGGGAGTACTATCTCATAGGCATTTTTCCCAAACTTGTGAATGATCTTTCAAGGGCCTATTTTCTTCTTTTGTAACTTTATGTATTTTCCCTTGGGCAGCCTTTCCTTCATCAAGCATGGAAAAACCAGATCTCCCACCTTATACTGAACATTCCTCCTTTTCAAATCTTCCCTCTCTTGGTAATTGTCCACACTTTTCTTTAGATTCTCCTTCACTTGATCATAAATTGATTTTATTGCAATGGAAAACTCCTCTCCTTCTGCACTTCTCTTCTCCATCCCCTTCAAATATCTCAACTCAAATATTCCCCTTGGGTTCATCCCATACACTACCTCAAAGGAACTTTTTCCTATGCTACTATTTAGAGAATCATTGTAAGCATATTCTGCTTGGGGCAACACCAAATCCCATTGAATACCATGCTCTTTTGTCAAGCACCTTAACAAATTACCAAGTGATTATTGACCACCTCTGTTTGTCCATCCGTTTGAGGATGGTAGGAAGAACTATATTGCAAATTTGTCCCTAGCTTCTTCCATAGGGTCTTCCAAAAGTGACCAATGAATTTGGAATCCCTCTCTGATACAATGCTCAAAGGAACACCATGGATCCTCACAATTTCTTTGAAGAATAGTCCTGCAATATTAGTGGCATCATTATTACTTTAATAAGGAATAAATTTATCCATTTTGCTGAACCTATCAACCACTACAAAGACACTATCAACTCCCCTTTGAGTCTTAGGCAGTCCTAAGACAAAATCCATACTTATGCTCTCCCAAGGTCTATTTGGGATTGGTAGGGGTTGGTATATGCCAGAATTTGAGGTACTTCCCTTTTCTCTTTGGCATATAGTGTAATTCTCCATAAACTTTATTACATCAACCTGCATTTTAGGCCAAAAGTAGAACCTCCTAACCTGCTCCAAGGTTTTGTCAAGTCCAAAGTACCCTCCAAGACTCCCACTATGCTTTTCTCTTACCAAATTATCCCTCATAGAACACTTTGGTATGCACAATTGAGCCCCTTTGAACAATAGGCCATCTTGCAAAACATAATCAACATAATCACTGTGAAAAGCATCTAAAAATTGAGAACAAACATCAAAAATAGCCTTGAAATCTTCATCCTCCTTATACATACCTTTAAGAGATTCTATGCCCACACTTTGCAACTAAACCTCTTGAACCAACATGACCCTTCTACTAAGGGCCTATGCAACTTTATTTTCTTTTCACTTCTTGTGCTTTATGGTTAAGGTGTATGCTTGTAGGTATTCAACCCACTTCATGTGCTTCTGGTTCAAATTTTCATGTCCATTCAAGAAACTAAGTGCATGGTTGTCAGTGAATACAACAAAATCCTTTGGTAACAAGTAGTGCCTCCATTTATTTAAGGCTTGGACCATAGCATACAAATCTAGTTCATATGAATAATATTTCCTCTAAGCCTCATTTAGTTTTTCACTAAAGAATGCAACTGGTCTACCCTCTTGACTTAGGACAACACCTATTGCTTGACCACTTGCATCACATTCAATGGTAAAATTTTTATTAAAATAAGGAAGAGAAAGGATAAGCTGATGTGATAGCTTTCTTTTCAAATATTCAAACTTTCATCTGCTTCATTGGTCCATTGGAACTTGCTCTTCTTGTCTCCTTTGATTGTATCTATGATTGGTGCACAAATGTGACTAAAACTCTTGATGAAATTTCTATAGAAGCTTGCAAGGCCATGAAATCTCCTCACATCACCCAATGATCTAGATGTTGGCCAATTGAGAATGGCCTCAACCTTTGATGGATCCATTTTCAAACTGCCTTTTGCTATGACAAACCCAAGATAGACCAATTCTTCTTTCATCAACTCACACTTCTGCATGTTGATCATCAATCCCTCTTCATGCAACCTTTTTAGCACCATATCAAGATGTTTCAAATGCTCCTCCTTGGACCTGCTAAACACAAGAATTTCATCCAAATAAACCACAACAAATTTTCCAATAAATGGTTTCAATACCTCATTCATTAATCTCATGAAGGTACTAGGGGCATTGGACAAGCCAAAAGGCATCACCATCCACTCATAGAGACCCTCATTGGTCTTGAATGTTGTCTTCCATTAAATCCCCTCTCTGATCCTAATCTGGTCGTATCCACTTTTCAAGTCAATCTTAGAAAAATAGCAAGCCCCTCCTAGACAATCCATAAGATCCTCCATTCTTGGCATATGAAACCTATATCTAATGGTTATCCTATTTATGGTTCTTTAATTAGTACATAACCTCCACTTACCATATTTCCTAGGGGCCAACATAGTTGGAATAGGACAAGGGCTCAAACTCTCCCTTACTAGGCCTTTGTCCAATAGTTCTTGCACTTGTTTTTCTATTTCTTCATTTTGAGCAGGGGTCATTTTGTAGGCAGCCTTATTAGGAAATGTTGCACTTGGTATCAAATCAATATGGTGACTGATATCTATGATTGGAGGTAGGGAACTAGGAAATTCATCCACTACACTCTCCTTATATCTATCCAACAAGGTTTGGACTTCACTAGGGGTGGATCCTCCTTTGTTTGTAGAGAAATCAGACTGCACTTTGGCTTAACAATCAAGGCAAACCCAGGACCTCCCTCATCCTTTAAGGTCTGCAAAAAATCCTTCCCTCCTACCATCATGATGTTAGACTCATGTTTTTTATCTATTCCTTCATCCGACAAAGGATTCAAGGTGAAATATTCCCCATCTTTGTTGATCTTATAGGTGTTTTTTTTCCCATCATGTTGGGATTTCCTATCATACTGCCAAGGACATCCTAAGAGTAGGTGACAAGCATCCATGGGAGTAACATCACAAAGTATTTTATTCTTATAGTCCCTCATTTTAAATTCCACCTAAACTTGCTCATTGACAAGCACTTGTTGATTCTTATTTAACCATGACACTTTGTAAGGATTAGAATGAGCAAT
This sequence comes from Sequoiadendron giganteum, assembly GCA_007115665.2. Taxonomy (NCBI): domain Eukaryota; kingdom Viridiplantae; phylum Streptophyta; class Pinopsida; order Cupressales; family Cupressaceae; genus Sequoiadendron; species Sequoiadendron giganteum. The sequence continues at coordinate 126,729,462 of CM021105.1, forward strand.
TTTCTTCAATTTCAATTTTTCTACCATCTCTAAGGACACTAGATTATCACCTTGCATACCTTTCCGTGGAATTTTCATGTGGTCTTGAACAAGGAATTTCTCTGTGGTGGCTCATTGGTACTTGGTACCTTCAAAAGTGTCCTCCTCATCATCATGTTCTCTCCAATCTCATGATAAATAGGTCTAGAAGGTGAAGTCACACTTTGAGCATCCTCTTCTTGCACCAACTAATTTCTCCTATCCCCACCATAAGAGTTTGAAGCTTGTTTCTCAAGACACTTAAAGGATGGATGTCTGAATTGGTTACAAGTGAAGCATCTTCCAGAGAATGAGTTTGAACCTCTTCTACCTAATCTACCTCTTTCATTAGATCTCCTACCCCTAAATCCTCCTCTTGACTCTTTAATTTGTTCTTCTTTTCCACTTGACTCCCCTTGTTGTTTTTTTGACTGATTTCTTCCACCAAAACTGCCTCTTCCTTTGAAATTTCTACCTCTACATGTTCCTTATTGCTCTTGCTTTCTTCTCAGCTTCTCTTCAGCCCTACATGCCACTTGGAAACACTCTTCCACTATCTTAGGGGTCATTAGGTTGGTATCATCTTGAATCATAAACCTTATGCCATTCAAAAACCTAGCCACTTTCTCTTTCTCATTCCCCACATGGTCACATCTCATACAGAGCTTATGAAACTCTTCAGTGTATGTTGCCACATCCATATCCTTTTTTTTTAATTTTTCTAACCTCTTGAATACTTGCACTTCATGATCTACAAGGAGGAATTGTGCTTTCAATATGCTCACCATTCTCTCCCATGAATTAATCATGTTCTTGCTCGCTTTCACTCTTTCTCCTTGGTGGCAATTCCACCAAATCAAGGTCGATCCACTCAGCTTGGTCTTGGAAAACTTAACCTTCTTGTTATCTGCCATTTCCTTGTACTCAAAGTAATTGTTTAAGACATCTACCCACTCTAGTAGTGCCTCAACATTCATCTTATCCCCATACATTGGTATGACCATCTTAGGTTCAGAAGACTCTTCTTTTATGGTTTGCAAGGCACCCAAAAATATCCTTTTGATAGGAGCCATCTCTTCAATAGGTGGAGTCTCTTCCTCACCACCTTCTACCTCTTCCTTTGAGGTACCTTCTTCATCATTATCCACACTTCTCCTCTCTCTATCTTCTAATGCTTCTACCTTCTCCATTAGGGCCTTCAACTCCTTTGCAACCACAAGCCCACCTTTTGGAGGCATTGTTCTTCACTCTCTCTTTTCTCATAATCCTTTTGCAACTTCCCACAATCAAGAATTTATCTTATACCACTTTGATGTAGAGTGGATCAACCAAGAAGAGAAATGACACAACTTATCTCAAATATACCTACTTTGACATCAACCTTCAAACCCACAACATTGTAACCCTATCACTCAACATGGAATTTTGGTTAATCATACCGAGATAGAACCTTAGAAAATATTTTTTTCCCTAGAACATGTTTCATCTGATCAATCTAGAACACAACACCCTAACTTGCACTTAGGAGACTCCATTTTCTCATCGCTCTGGCCTTTAGGTCTCTTTACCCTTTAAACCCTTGTAGCACTGCCTGATAAGACAATCGAAATAAAATCCACATAAAATCCTGTACCAAGCTCAAATCACTGAACTTATACCACTATTGTATTCCCCTACAAGGTCTCAAAACCTCCCTTCTTGACAGTGGGTAGCAAGACAACAATGGACTAATGTAATTCTACTCCAAGAGGCCTAAAATGGATACCTACAACAAGGTTTTGGCTATCTAGGCTCTCCCCTTCACCCCAAAGCCTTGAGTCAGATTAATATAGGCTTTTTACACCCATTCCTAACATTCCTAAGTGCCTTCTTTGAAAAAATCCCTTTGAACAAGAAAAACTCAAATTTTTGCTTCACAAACTAGGCTTGTCACATGAAGATGATAGGCCTAGAATGGTGCATAACTCCCTCCACTCATCATTCCATTATATAGAACCTTGTGAATATGAAGATATGTACAAAAACCTTCCATCCCACCAATATTTAAAAATTTTACATAGTGGAGATGAAAGAGAGAACCATTTTTTAGTCAAAACCCTAGTTTTGAGGGTTTTCAGATCGACTCCTAGTAAAATGGCAATATCTCCTCTTATACCTAATGAAAATTTACCAAATCACCTCCAAATGAAATCTAGGTCTTCCCTCTATCCAATAATAACCTGTTTATTCTCGTACAAAATGTACAAATGTCGTACCATGCAAGAAATCAGAGAATTTGTACATAAAATTTCTAGAAAATAGTGTATTTATGCATTAGATCATCAAATTGTTCAACAAAAGCCATGCCTCGACCAAGAGAGGCCTATTTAAACCTTTAAAACACCTTCCCAATTTCCTACAACTGAAATTTGAATTAGTTGGACGTTGGAAACTAGAAAAACTTCACTTAGACTCCTAATTGCCCAGTTAAGGCAAGTTACACTACTTCCCACAAGCCCGATTACAGTGAGCCTTCAATAGGTGTAAAAGGACACCACAAAACACTTCAAAACATCAATTAAACTCCCCTCAAGTACCTGGTTTCATCATGGCATCTGGATTCTATAATTTTCCTAGATGCACCAAGTTTACATGGTGAGGGAGGATACCTTGTTATTACATCAAAACTCAATAGAAAGCCTAAAAACCTATTACAAAACATTAGAGATGGTCCTTAGGACCTTATTACATCCCAAACAACTTGAGAAACAAAACAGGATTAATTCAAGCCTCATGGAGGCGTGTAGACCCCAAGGTGCCCCTACACCAAAGAATGAAGATACAAATAGAAGAATGTCACAATAGGTTCATTTTATTTGTATCCTTTCATCAATAGAGAAACATGGGTCATCCAAAGAAAACACACAAACATATATAGATGCAAAGAAATATAACATGGTAGATCACATCATGTGCAAGAAAACACAAAGAACACAAGAAATAAACATAAAGGAGTACCACACATGCGAGTCGACCTAAAAAAGGTCATTTTCATCTCAATATTTCTTATCATAAATGGAAGGTGGATAACTAGCTAAGGGACTATGGTAAGTGTTATACTAGGAGAATCTCTAGGTACAACATGTGGTGGGTCACTATCATCAAGAGGATTATCATGGTTGCCCCATCTAAATTCATTTCATTTGAGAATAAAATATTAAACTCATTATGCACCTCCACATCAATTTTAGAAATTTCATCTTCATCATCCAAATTGATAAAAATGGGAGGTTTTATTAAAATTATAGTTGAATTTTCTTATTTCACTTCTTTTTTTGGTTCTATGTCTTGTTTTAGTGCTAATTGTATTTTTTCTTGAGTTTTTTCAATAGGTGTTGGATTATCATTCATTATTTTCTTCTATTATTCAAATTGGTGAGCAATAGCATGACGCCTATGCCTATGCTCTTTAGCATTTCAGTTTATTCTTACATGATTTTTAATTTGTGATGGGTTAGGAGTGGGATTTTTGACCATTGGTTTCTTTTCTTCCACTAAGGTAGGAACTGAAGGAACCACTAGGGGTTGGGAAACTGTTGTCTCTTTAGGTTTATACACTTGTTTTATATTTGGAGGAACAAAAGAAATCAGTTTTTGTCTTGTGGTATTTTATAGGAGATGGGTGGAGGAACAACATAATACTTACTTTGGTTACTTGAAAGGTTTTTTGGTTCAATATTAGGTTCATTTATGATGGGTTGGGGATATGGAACAACTATGGACCTATCATTCTCAGGAATATTGCTAAGAGATAAATTTGTTATTTGCTTTGCCTTAAACTTTTGGTATGATTTGAGAAATCTTCATGAGGATTTATAGGTTCTATAGGTTGAGTTCAAAATAAATCCAATACAAAATTCCCACATGAACATAAATGATTAAACACATTATGATGAGTTGTAAATATCTCATTTCTAAAGGGGAACTTTATGAACTTGTGAATAACTAATGAGATGATGTTCATGGAGCATAGCCATGGGTAACCTAGCTTCATACAAAATTGATCCAATGTTATGATGATGGAGAATGAGACATCTAATTTTTTTGGTCCAACATTAAGAGGAAGAGTGATGTAACCTATCAGAGGGTGAACAAAACCATCATGAGTTTTTATCCATGCTTTTGATTTTCCATAAGAATCTTGATAAAGCTCTTAAAAAAAGAAGAATTACTCAGTGATCACATTCTCTATGCTTGTAGGATCAATGAGTATTCCTAGTGCATGTTTATCATTGATATAACCAACAATGTATAGAGGATCATCATTCGTGAAAGCAGTATTGGGTAATATGGTGATTTGACCCTTATGAGGTTGCACATCTAAAAAATCAACCATTTTTTGTAGACCATCCCCATTATTGTAATCATTATTCATGTGGTTAGGTTTATCAATATTCATCTCATTATTCTTAACATCACAAGCTTGCATAAAGTTGTTTGAATGATTAGGCATAGGATTGGTAAATAAATTCAAATTGAATGGGATTAGAATCAATGAGGTCTTGAACTTAATGTTTAAGATGCATGCATCATTCCATATCATGTCCATTTGTGTGGTGATATTGACAAAATTCACTTGGATTAAAACTTGGAGCTACATGTTTGGTTGTATCCATAGGTCTAACTAGAGGAAAGTATTAGGTTCTTACTCAAAAGTTGTAGCATGATTGAATGGAGGGAATCAGGTAGTGGGTTAAGTTGTTTATATTTTACTCTAAATTGGTAATGGGGTTGAACTTATGGAAAAAAATTGAGGTTCAACATGATTATTTATTTAGGATGGATTTATTTTTATGAAGTTGTTGTTCTTCTTCTTGAATGGTTGGTAGTTGTTATGGGGTACAAATTCATATTTCTTAGCATGAGCTGATGAAGATGCCTCTTCATACTTACTAATGAAATTTTGATAATCATGACGTGTCATGCAAAAATGTATAAAGGAAGGAAATTTTATTAATATGACCATTTTATCTAATGTCAGTTTCAAAGTTGTCAATGAAAAATATTTCAATATCCACATCGGGAAGAGTTAGATTGATTTGTGATAATATCAACTCATAGTGGCTTATGAAATTTGTAACCTTTTCACCTTTCCTTTATTTACATTGCATTAAATTAGTTATATTGATCTTAGGACCAGTGTTGACCTAGAAATGATTGAGGAAAGCATCCACAATCTCATCAAATGAGTGGATTGAGTTATTTGGCAATGAAAAAATCCATTCCAAGGCCATATCTTTCAATGACCTAGGGAAAAGTTTAGCTAGGAGATTATTCTAGAAAATAAAGTCACTACACATGGTGGTATATGCTGATATTTGATTGCTTTAAGTATTTCAAGTGGAAATGAGATCCTTTTAATATATTGTGATGGTTGTGTTGGTGTTTTTTCTTGCTAAGCACGAGATTTATCTAAAGGCATGCCATGCCCTATATTCAAGAAAATTCAAGGCTAGCAAGCCAACACAACGAGCAAAATATCTTAAGGCCTTTAATCCTACTCTTCAGGCTCTGTGAAACCAAGGATGGAGTTCCTTATTGTGTTCATATGATTTCCAATATCTCAAGAACACTTCTACACACATATTTGTCCCTATTGAGTGCAATTAGATATTATTTATTTGAGGCTCAAAAAACCTTAAAAAAATGACCTATAAGTTTCTAGGAACATTAGGTAACTTTGAGACTTGAATCTCAACATGAATAAAATATAAATTAAGAAGTGTTGCGACCTTGAATCCATAAATGGGTATTCTCTGATTTCAATAAACTATGAGAATTCTAAAAAAATTAGCCAGTGTCTGATCAAATTGGGTAGGAGTCAAGCATGAAACATTCAGTCATACACAGTACTTTATCATGATATGGTTGAACATGTTTACAATGCATTACATCATAAAACTTCATAGTACTTAAAGCATCACTACTTATCATATCCTTAGAACATTATCACAAAGTTATAACTCTTCCTCAAGCATTTGATTAATTCATGAGCTAAAGCAAGCAGAAGAATCATAAATTCAAATAAACCATTGAAAGATAAATGAAACTACACTTGATACTTTCATTCATAGTCTTTCATAAAAACACAAAGGAGAGCACAAACTTTAAATTTTTTAGATTTCTCTCGATATCAGTAATTTCATAAGACCAATTAAGACTATTTCATACATAAACCCTACTTAAGACAATTAGTGGAAGATTCATAAAGAATTTTGCATTTTGTGTGTTCACTCTGCCCTACCTAGACCTTACTAGACTAAAAAATATAACCATTGCAATGAGCATTGAGCTATATTTTATACCACCGAAGAGAAACAAGCATTGGGCTCATTACATTTACATTTCACCAAAATTTCAATTCAAAATAAAATTTTATCTGCATTTGAAAACTCCCAGATGGTTGGATATAATCATTTACCGCATAAGGGATAAAAACTATTACAACCCACATAACTAGTTGGTGTCACCATATCTATAGAAAAATTCCATCAAAGGCCTTATCATCCATGTTCATGTCAAAGCCCAAAAGAACTAGCATCAACATCACAACAGAAATAGAAAACCCAAAAAATGACACCATCACCCAAAACCCAGAACAACACCACGGCCACGGTACAAATGACCACTTCTTGTTTTCACCTTAGTGGGAGGCGAAACAACTACCTCTTCTTCATCATCACACTTCACAACACCAAATCTCACAACATTACATGGTGCCACTGTGGTAATTGTAGAAACCGCGAGGACCTCTTCATTAACACCAACAATCTCAATCAAAGCTATGAGAATCAAAGTCAATCTTTGAATCACTACCACCAGAATCATCAGAGACATCAATGGGTGAATTTTTTCAACCAAGAGAGCCATGACCGTACCTCAACTTGGCCCTTGATCCCTTCTTATATTCTACAAACTTCCTCTCCTTACTAAGCATTGCCACCTCTGAACTTGCAACTTGGCCCTTAAGTCGAGAGCTACACCTGGTAACCCCTGGGACAGGCTTCACACTTTCCAACTTTGGGCTGAGAGAGCCTTGAATACCATCTTGTTCATGTGATGGGAAGTCACCACTAGATTTTTTAAAATTACCTCTCGCTGACCTACACATAGTTGATGGAGATGCAGTCGACTTGCTCATTTTGTACCAAGACTCAAAACCTTCACAAGAGAAACTACTTACTGTAGAAGCACAAATCATTCCAGAATCTTAATTGCTATGGTGAAAAAGAAAAAACCATCATCCATATTTATTTAGAAAATTGATGAAATGATCATCAATGCTCCAATTGAAGCACAAGCGAGCAAGTGATTATTTACTGGTGTCTGCTTCATCATAATTAATTCCCAGGTACATGGAAATTGGTGTACAATTCATCATAATTGCTAGGAAGTAGCCCCTCGCACACATGGAAATTAGGCTGATATCCTTCAAAGAGCTTGCACTATTAATGATCACCATTTGCAGAGCCACATTAGCCATCACATGGGAAATTCTATATTTTAAATATGATTTGTCGATGGACCAATGTGTTGGTTTATTGACTGGCTTAGATTGAGTCAAAAATATTTGAAAATTCCATTCTTTCGCATGGTAGATCCATTGACCAATGATACTTAACCTATTTAGAATACACGTATACCACTTGTAGGCCCCATCCAACCTCCTTATGCCACCAACAGAGTCCACGTGTTTCCATCGAAAAAACTGTACAAGGTGTTAGGTAGAACTATTTAATAATGTACACGACGTGTGCGCTATGACTCAAACTAAGACCCAATGGTACATCAAAGCCATTGATCCTATGCAATGGGAGATCAAGAAAATAGTGGTAAATGGGTCCCACTGTAAAATAAGGATGCATGGCACAATCGTGCACACCATGCAACCCAACCAAAATTCATTATTTTAATACTGCGCAATATGTGTGCAAGGGCTTGGATTTTTTCACGTGCATATTGCCTGTTATAAGGAAGGGGCCATGGGCTAGGTGACGGGAAATAACCCCTCAAATATTTTAAAGACAAGAAATAATTCTTTAAAAGATGAAATATTTCAGGCCAACCATAAAGTATTAAAATTTAACAAACACCCAATGATAGACAAGCCTAATCAATGGTGCCGGTAAAAATAATGGGCATGATGCCATAAGTCATAAGTAAGATGACCGGTGACTTGGTACAATGGGTCAACATGAAAATATAATGCAAGGGTTCAATAATTTTGAAAACAATGAACAAGGGTAACAAACTCCTAAATCCTAACATATGACCACAATCACAAGGGTGACAGTTTGATAAAATTTTACATGGAATCAGCTAAAATTTGTAAAATTGTGAAAGCTCTATTAGTGGCTCCAGCTCGGGGGACACATACCCCTGGTGGGTATGGCGATAATCTAGATCTCAGATAGAAGAGATCAGCCAAAAACAACAAAACAAGAGCTTGTCCAAACAAGACAAGAAGACACAGCAGGAAAAGGACAAACCACACCTATATACAAAATTTACAATACTGTACAAAAATCCTTTGTTAAGAGATTTCATCCAATTCCACTAGCCTCGATTTTTAAGCCTGGTGCTTCAAGACCTTCCAAGCTTTTGATCCAAATCTTATCCTTATCAAAGGATCCCTTTTCATATACCTCCATTGGATGAATGCTAATGTTAGGAAATTCCCAAGAGTTTATACTACTTTGATAAATACCAATTTCCTTACAATTGCCTTGCTTATCAATCTTTGGCTTGTCCAGTTGAAGTGGAAAAAGGAAAAATCCATATTCCACTTGATCATATTCACTCTGCATATCAAATTTAAAACATTCAAAAACACTGTGCATTAGACTAGGCAAGCAATCCTTTGAAGAGTCAGAAGTGGGAGAGATAGATGAAAGAAAGTCTTCACCCTGCTTCACATTAATATCATCCTTGCTGAGTGGAAAAAATTCACAATGATACCCAAGAGATGAGGAGTATCAGAAAAAAAAATCAACCACACACCCACGTTGGCTGATATCATGTTCGAAAAAATTTAGTTGCCCTATACATGAGTCACTTTTCCATTCATCCTCTGTGAGCCTCAATGCCACTCCATAATTTACATGTGCATCAAAATATGTAACCAGATCACTAATTATTTGAACTCTTCATTTATCTATGCACACATCATTCTTCAATCATTTTCCACTAGACTCAACATTTACACACCAATTATTAACACCCATATCCTCATACCCTTCATCACTACCAAACTCAGAATGCTCCTCTTCTTATGATTGAGGTATTTGCAAGTTAATTTCATGGGAATAATTACATTCCTAGGAGAGACACTCAAGGACTCTGATCTCCCCTTGATCCTTAATCTTACCCTCCATGGTAGTTCCAAATGTGAAATTTTCATAGGCATTATCATTAATGAACTTACTAGTGCATTGTTCGCAACCATGTTCTGAACATACATCCAAAGCATCATGAGAATCTTGAAAAAGTGGGTTATCCCTATACCAAATAGGGGATTCATCTTTATCAACTGGCATGGATGAATGTTTATCAAAGAGAGGGTTTTCTATTATACTCATTTCTATCCACAAAACCCCTATCCCTTTTAAATGAGAGTGTAGCCTTTGTAACTTATCATTACCCATAGAATTCTTGAAATCTTTTGAAAGAGGGTCTCCCTTCATTTGGTAGGGATATTCATAGTCACTAAAAGAGAGACATGACTCTATATCATTATAACCACCACAACATGAAAAATAATCAATAGTGAGGTTGCACTCAAATCCCTCAGACTGACTATCATAATGTATATGGTTGACATCTTGATCATTAGCAAAAGATTGATAATTATCAACACTAGAATCATAGCTATTGGTCAGGTCATTTTATGGTGCAACCATTCAGACCTCGTCTATCTCTCCATCCTTTATTACCTCCTAGGAGCTTGATTCAGACACATCAAACCCTTCAGTATAACAGGGATTATCATCCCTATCACTATAAAGATAATCTATCCAAATAATATTAGTGAATTGTTTGCAATTATCCAATTCTAATTCATTGTCTTCACCGATTTGTACTACTTTTTGCCTCTCCTTAGTATGATTAAGATCATTGTTCCTTAAGAGAATCTATTGTTTTGCATGGTTACTCACACTTCCTTCTACCAGTTGCATCCAGTTAGCCACTTGGCCTAGATGTTTAGGCTTTAATTCATTGGGAAACATGATTGCTACTAACTGGTATGTTTCATAAAATAATTCAATACACATTGACTCTTTAGGCCTGACACCCTCTAATATTTCCAACAACACATCCATGAATCTATGGAATAGGTCATGGGGTGACTCACCTTGACCTCTCCTTATATCACATAACCATCTAGTAGGAGAAACATGATCAACACTTCCTAACACTTGAGGGTCCCTCTCTTGGAGTTCACTGAGATCAACACATAGTGGTAATGGTTCAACTGAGACAACAAGAGCTCTATCTTCTAGGAATGATTATTCAATGGTTGCTTCCTCAACCACAGTTACACAAACTGTGTCAAACTGACCAGCATTAGTAGCTAAATATTCTTTCATAATTAAATATTTGAGGTTGTTCTCAATGTCCATAACATTCTAGTATGCTTGGCATAATGTTGTAGGCTCTTTATCTCTCAGTAGGTAGCCCATCTTTTTTTTAAATCACCTAGATATACAACCAAACACTCTACATCATTTGGTCTTATGCTTTTTGGAATATCCCTTATTGCCTTTGTAAATCTAAGATTGAAAGCAGGGACCAATTCATCTTCATTTTAAAAAATTTCCATAAAGCTTTTTCTTAACATACCTGGATTTATCCTTTCACCAAAATTTTCTACAAAAGTAATCTTAAATTGATTCCATGAAACTATGGAGCATACTGGTAAATATGAGAACCAATATCTAACACTATCCTTCAATGATTGAACAAAAATTTTCATGACAATATCTTCAAGATTTACCTCATAATCTCCCATCAAATCCATGAATGTTTGCAAATGTTTAGAGGTTGATTCAGAACTTTGCCTTGTGAACTTGGGAAAATATTTCCTAACATTTTTAGGAATCAGATTTAGAAAACCTTTAATACCACTAAAATCCAGTGGCATATATTTCAATAACAAAATCCCTCGGAGGGCATGACAAAACCCATTTTTCGTGCATACTCTTACTAGATATTTCACAAGGAAAATATATTCAAGGGTAAAATTCACATACTTTGCATACCATCATTGGTATTAGATATTAGAAGTATGAAAAGAACTACTATTATTCCCTATCTTAATACAATCTCATCTAATAGGGAACCATTTATCATTTCAAACCTTGAGGATTTCTCATAAACTTCTTTTAAACAGAATAATGCCTTCTTTAGATTTATGAGAATACCTGGAAAATTTGCAGCAGTTGTTAACCTTTCTTCCTGACTACAAATTCTGCAAATTTGGGAGTCTTCTTCACAATTCAACTAGTTCTTTAGACATAGTCACCACCTCTTTACATAGAGGAACAAATTTCAAGAAACATGAATTCCTTTTAAGAGTAAATCTCATTTTGGGTCTTCTCCAACAACAGAGTCACTCACAAATTCCCTAAAACTTTGCTGCAACAAAACCTGTTCCAGGTCCAAAATCTTTCAACATCTGAACTTAAAATTCAGATTCGCAAATGCTTGACTCTATGATACTACCATCTACGCTTGGGATTCATCTTTTTTTTTTAATTTCTTAGAAGTTCTCCCCATCAGAGTCACCATTTATGTTGGTGTTTTTTCTTGCTAAGCCTTGGATTTCTCTAAAGGGATGCCATGCCTTATATTCAAGAATATTCAAGGCTAGCAAGCCAACACAATGAGAAAAACATCTTAAGGCCTTTACTCCTACTCTTCAGGCTTTGTGAAACCAAGGAGGGTGTTCCTTACTGTGTTCACATGATTTCCAATATCTCAAGAACACTTCTACACACAGATTTGTCCCTATTGAGTGCAATTAGATATTATTTATCAGAGGCTCATCCAACCTTAAACAAATGAACTCTAAGTTGCTAGAAACATTAGGTAAATTTGAGACTTTAATCTCATCATGAATAGAATATGAATTTAGTGTTCCGACCTTGAATCCACAAATGGGTATTCTCTGATTTCAATCAACTATGAGAATTCTAAAAGAATTAGCCAGTGCCTCATCAAATTAGGCAGGATTCAAGCATGAAACATTTAGTCATACACAATACTTTATCATGATATGGGTGAACATGTTTATAATGCATTACATCATAAAATTGCACAGTACTTAAAGCATAACTTCTTATCAAATCCTTAGCACATTATCACAAACTTATAACTCCTCCTCAAGTATTTGATTAAATCATTGAGCTGAAGCAAGTAGAAAAATCATACATTCAAATAAACCATTGAAAGACAAATGAAACTACACTTGATAATTTCATTCATAGTCTTTCATAACAATACAAAGGAGAGCACATAATTTAATTTTTTTAGATTTCTCTAGATATCAGTAATTTCATAAGACCAATTAAGACTATTTCATATATAAACCCTACTCAAGACAATTTGTGGCAGATTCATCAGGAATTCTACATTCTTTATGTTCACTCTGCCTTACCTAGACCTCACTAGACTAAAAAATCTGACCATTTCAATGAGCCTTGAGATCTCTTTAATAGCATAAGAGAGTGACAAGCATCGAACTCATTGCATTTACATTTCACCAAAATTTCAATTCAAAATAGAATTTCATCTGCATTTCAAAATTCCCAGGTGGTTGGATGTAATCATTTACCGCATAAGGGAATCAAAACTATTACAACCCACATAACTAGTCGGTGTCACCATATCCATAGAAAAATTCCATCAGAGGCCTTGTCATCCATGTCCATGACGAAACCCAAAAGAACTAGCATCAGCATCACAAAAAAAATGGAAAACCCAACAATTCACACCATCACCCAGAACCTAGAACAACACCACGACCATGGTACAAACAACCACTTCTTTTTTTTTCCTTAGCGGGAGGCAAAACAACCACCTCTTCTTCATCATCACACTTCATAGCACCAGAGCCCACAACATTACATGGTGCCACCATGGTAATTGGAGAAACCACGAGGACCTCTTCATTAACACTAGCAATTTCAATCAAAGCCATGAGGAAATAGTTGTAATCAGAGTTAGTCTCTACATCACTACCACCAAAATCATCAGAGAAATCAATGGGTGAATTATGTCAACCCATAGAGCCATGAACATACCTCAACTTGGCCCTTGATCCCTCCTTATATTCTGCAAACTTCCTCTCCTTGCTAAGCACCACCACCTCTGAACTTGCAACTCAACCCTTAAGCCGAGAGCTACACCTGGAAACCAATAGGACGGGCTTCACAATTTCCATCTTTGGGCTGAGAGAGCCTTGGATACTATCTTGTTCATGTGATGGGAAGTCACCACCAGATTTTCAAACATTACCTCTAGCTGACCTATGCATAGTTGATGGAGATGCAGTCAACTTGCTCACTTTGCACCAAGACTCGAAACCTTCACAGGAGCAGTTACTTACTACAAAAGCATAGAGCATTCCAGAATCTTAATTGTTATGGTAAAAATGAAAAACCATCATCCATATTTATTTAGAAAATTGATGAAATAATCATCAATGCTCCAATTGAAGCATGACCAAGCGAGTGATTATTCATTGGTGTTTGCTTCATCACCATTCATTTCCAAGTACATGGAAATTGGTGTACAATTCATCATGATTTCTAGGAAGTAACCCCTCACACACATGGAAATCAAGTTGATATCCTTCAAAGAGCTTACACCATTAATTCTCACCATTTGTAGAGCCACATTAGCCATCACGTGGCCAATTCTATATTTTGAATATGAGAAATAGATGCACCAGTGCGTTGGCTTATTGGTCGACACAGATTGAATCAAATTTTTTGAAAATTCCATTTTATCGCATGGAAAATCCATTGGCCAATGATACTTCCCATAGTCAAAGTACAGGTATACCACCCATGGGCCCCATCCAACCTCCTTATGCTACCAATAGAGTCCACATGTCACCATCATGGACACTGTGCACAACATTATGTGGAACTATTTAATAATCTGCGCAACATGCATGCTACGACTTAGATTAAGACCCAAAGATACATCAGAGTATTTGATGCTCTACAACGGGAGATCAAGCCAATAGTGGGAAATAGGTCCCACTTGAAAAGAAGGATGCGTGGTGAAATTGCACACACCGCACAACTCAACCAAAATTCATTATTTTAATACTGGACAGCGTGCGTGCAAGGGCTTGGATTTCGATCATTAAATCCAATGACATGGATTTTTTCATGTGCATATTGTTTGTTATAAGGAAGGGTCCATGGGCTAGGTGACAAGAAATGACCCCTCAAATATTTTAAATACTTAAGATATAATTCTTTAAAAGATGAAATATTTCAAGCCAACCATAAAGTATTAAAATTTAACAAACACCCGATGAATGAAGGCCTAATCAATGGGGCCAGTAAAAATAATGGACACGATGCCATAAGTCATAACTAAGATGACCGGTGACCTAGTACAGTGCTTTGACATGAAAATATAACACGAGGGTTCAATAATTTTGAAAAAAAGGAACAAGGGTAACAAACCCCTAAACCCTAACATACGCCCACCAAGCACAAGGGTGACAATTTGATAAATTTTCACATGGAATCAGATAAAATTTGTAAAATTTTGAAAGCTCTATCAGGTTGTCCATTTTGTTTTTGCTTCATTGTTGAGATTTGTTGTTGAAGTGATTCCACATTTTGTAAAAGTTGGTTTATGATAGAATAATTTCCTATCATGTTTTGGGAATGGGTGGGAGTGTGTATGTGTTCGATGGGCTACTATATTGTAAATTTATGAGTGGGGATGGAACTTGAGGTGTTACATGTGAAGATGAAAAACCATATGGATTTCTAGTGGAAAGACCTATTATTGAAGTTATACCATTGTTTGGTTGTATTGTTGAAGCAACTGTTGGATTTATGTGTAGAAATAGAGGTTATAGTTGT
The DNA here is from genome assembly GCA_007115665.2 of Sequoiadendron giganteum. NCBI lineage: Eukaryota > Viridiplantae > Streptophyta > Pinopsida > Cupressales > Cupressaceae > Sequoiadendron > Sequoiadendron giganteum. The sequence continues at coordinate 126,744,629 of CM021105.1, forward strand.
GAGGAAGACTTGACTTCCTCCTTGAATTTGGTTTATCCCAAAGCTTGAGAATAACTAGCCATATTAGGTACATTGTTATAAAATATATGTGCTAGGATATGCAAAACCTCTAATCCATGAGAATCACAAATCAATTTTCTCATGCTATCTATCATAGGGACAAAAAGACCAGCCAAAAATTCAGTGCTCACATAGTAATGAAGTCTCTCTAAGACTTTGTCCAATTTTTATAGTTTTTATTCAAGAACATGGGCAACCATAGTCTCAACATCTGTAAAGGTGGGTATTTGTAAGGTTGTCATTGGCATGGTAAAATCAGGAATAGAGTCCAAAATGGGTTGAGTATTGATCACACTTGTCATGAAAGAATTAAAAGACTCATGATCCACATTGGATGTAAAGCTAGCGTGGGCTGTCATAAGTCTAAAACTATAGCTCAATAAAGTATTGGTAATAGGAAACCAGGTCATGAAACACATACAAGTTCTAAAAGACTTAAGTGTACCCAAGATGAACACTAAACTAAAAACAAACACAAAAAAATAGTTAGAAATAGGAATCGGACAATAGAAGAAAATAGGAAACATAGTAATCGAGATTTGGGAAAAAAAATTCTATCAATGAATAGCATGACAAGTGCCAAAGGGTGTTTGAGTCCTATTTAAGGTTTCTAGAAAGTCAAAATCTGACTATGTACTACACTATTTAAAGATTTTGATTTTGTTTGCAAAAAATTGTAATAGTAAATAATTTTCTAGAATTTTCTTGGTTTATGCCAATTTGATGCAAAATGCAAGTATGCAATAATGTTGAATATGTTTTAATAAGTTATGAATGTAAATTTGAGATCTAAAATGTAATAGTTGATTGATTCTAAGATTCAAAAGACTTGGAAATGATTTTGATGCAATTTTTAAACACAAGAAATGCACTTTCTTTCACTTTTATCATCATATGCAAATTCCTAAAACATGCAATTATTGATTCAAAAAAACAGATCTACAAGTACTTATAGAATTATGATCAGATAGAGATAGACAACTATGAAATTTTTTACTACTACACCTGCACAAGGATAGGGTCACCCAAGGGCATCCGAGTCCTTGATAGGGGGTTAGAAAATTGAAAAGAAGAATGTTTAACTTGTTGTTTAGGGTTTCTATTTCTGATTGTAAACAGGTATGACAATGATTGTTTTCCTAGAATTTCTCAATCCGATTCAATGATAATGTATGATAATGTGTGAACAAAAATGAACAAGTATGAATGCGATTTTGATCTAAATAAATGAAATAAATCCTAATAAAATCTATCATGCAACCTATGATGCAATATTTTGAATTTTTTATGACTTTTATGATACAAAATGAAACCCTAAATGAGAAATGCAAGAGAATATAAAGCAAATCCTAGATCTAGGGTTTGAAAGACTACCAATTCTAGAAAGCTTATGATGTTAATATGTTAAGTTCACCAAAATGTAATGTAGAGAAAGGTTGAACCTTAAGTTTAGTATCTAAACCTAGGGTTGCTTTATAGTCCTTTTTCCAAGTTACATTAGAATGTAGATCAATAAGGTGAGTAGATTGATTTTCAACCATAAAGGTGAGTTAATTAGACCTTGATCTACACTTTTAGGGCCTTGAAAATAAATTGGAAATGATTTGGAATGGTTAACCTAATCGAACTATATGACCTAATATGACAAATGTAATGTTTTGGAAATATAGACTAAAATTATAAATTACAGGTGGATCTAGTAAGTGTTGGATGATGTGTACGTATCACCAAAAGCTAGATTTGACATGTAGAGGAGAACTCAAACACCTAGGGGCTTATGGGTTCCTGATAGGGGGTCCTAGAACTAATTATATAATTTTATAATGTTTGAATTGACCTTATTTTTCTCGATTGAAAAGTTTTCAAAATGCCATCAGATAATTCTATAATTGAGTTTATATGGCTTGACAACTTCTAGGGTTTTGAATGCAATAATAGATAATTTGTCTTCAATCTTCCTTTAATCCTCTTCGAGCTTGTAACCTAAACATTCACAAAGAGAAGATATTTTGGGAATTTTAGGGGCTTACCTCAGTCAAACATTATGTAAGTGTTTCCACTTCTACAATGACAATGTCAATGATAAATGGATAAATCAAAGGAAGGAATGATGAAATCACAAAGTGCTACAACTCACCACCCTTCAATGGCTTCCTTGAAGGATTGAAGTCATGCATATCACCTCAAGGATCTTGTATCTTGATTTTTTGAATGCTTGAGTTCTTTGAAGACCTAAAAAAGAGTTATCCTTCACAAAACCTTGATAACATTAACACACATAAAATTTGACATGATGTTGGCTCTTGAATTGCTCCAATAAAGCTCTAAAATGTTGCTCTTGACTTGATTGAAAGTGCTCTTGATCATAAGTTTGCCAATATTTTTTTATATTTCTCTTGTTATATTTGAAATGATGTAATAAATAAGTATTTATATGCTAATTTTCTAATTTCCCAAAAATCATATTCTAAAAGTCGATACTTGAAATTTGAATTCTAAATGTCAAAATGTCGTTAGAAACATATTAAAAATTGATCCTCAAAAAGATAGGAGGACCCATATTCCCATGGGCATATGGGTCCTGAACTTATCTACCAGGACATTAATTTTCAAGATCAAAACATTAATTGGCTCCATTCATTCAATGCTTGTAACTCTTCAAAAATTGGTAAAAATAGGATTTGGAATACAAAATTTAGTAAATTAGGGACCCAATCAAGCTCATCAATTTAGTGGGGACAAAACATAGTTTAAAATTGTTAAGGGTGGCAATTTTTGACATTGCACAAAGTATTTGGCCAATTTATCTTGTTTGCTAGTTTGTGGCATCATCTATTTGTAAAGAATTTTTGGCCCTAATTTTCTTGTTTCGTGGGATTGGAGACATTTTTGGAATGACCATTATCTCAAGGTGGATACCCCATTACTGGAATTCTCTTTGACTAGTCTATTTTTTCTATGGGGTTTTGTTGCAGGTTTTCCATTGGTTGCATTCAAGGCTAATTAGGTTTTTTCAAATCTAATTAAGAGAATTTGAGCTCTTAGGTTTTTTGGTTTAGCGGCTTGCACTTATTTTGGAGGTTCCATTAATATGAAGGATTCTATGTCCCCACCATGATCTTGCCATAGTTTAAATCTCACCATAATAATAATATTTACCCATTTGCACCCCTATTTTGATTTTCATTTAGGCAACATTTCTCAATATTGATCAATGTTAAGGGTTTTATTCAAGATGCAACCTCTTAGTGTCTCCTTATATATCTATAAGGACAATTGATAATTTTGAAGGGAAAAGGAGCTATCACAATCGATCCAAGTATTGAATTTGTATAACTAGTGGCCTCTTCACCACCCTCACGACCCATTCCTCCAAGAAAGTACCTCACACCACCTAAAAGAATATTTTATTTAGAAAACTTCAAGGTTGTGTGCTGATTTGCATCCTAATTGGTCCATATTTATGGTTCTTCCTTATTCATCCTTTGGAAATTTAGCAATTTTGAGTGGTAAAGGAAGGATTGAACCTATATCTCCTACTAGATCTTACCCATCTAGTATTACATTTCAAGGTTATCATTCACCATCAATCTATCTGAAATTTCCCCCTTCAACAAGCCCATGGTTGAAAAAGTCTCTAGATGATGATATTCTCTCCAAAAAACCAACACTCCTACCACACCCTCACATTTCCACAAGATGTTGCTTTTATTTATTGTTGAGAAAAGGAGGGAGTACTTATTCAACAAATCCCATGTGGCTTTTCCTTTACTTGGCCTTGATGTGTTCCACACATGGAATAACTATCTCCATAATAGACTAATATGCACATGTCCTCTCTACTCAAAAAGTGCTTGAATCTACATACCAGCCCCAACAAGACTCTGCCCTTATAGTTTGTTATCTTATCTACTCCATACTTGGTGGCATTGAATTCATTCACTTAGTTTTTTTTACTACTCTATGCCACCAAGAGAGAAGTATCCAACAACTACCTAAGACCTGGTCAAGTCCTATCAACACAATGATGGTAACTTGTTTGTAGTTGAAAGTTTATTGCCAACATAACTTTTATCACTAATCATCAAATTTAGAGTGTTTTTATAAATCACTAATTTATTCAAAGCTTATAAGGGGTTTGTTTTGGTATAACTTACAAATGGGGGAATTTTTTTTCAAGTGTGAATAGTATTTGGAAAGCTCTTTCCATTTCAAAAAAAATAGCATAAATTTTTTCAAAATTATACTTTTAAAATCTATTTTCTTACCACCAAAATAAGTATACTTTGTGTAATTTTTTATGAGACATAACGTTCACCTCGTTTATTGAAAATTTACAATTTTTTTTTGAAATTTATCAAAATTTCATAAGGATTATAGATATGTAGTCAAAATCAAATTTTGAAAATTTTATTATTTCATAATTGTGAAAATATCCATGAGTTATAAATGAACATTTTTTCTTCCAAACTTTACAAAAGCTTGTAAATCTTGTCGTGCATCTTTCTAGGGGAGTCTATATTCAAATATAGTATAAATTTGGAAGTTTTGTAAGGCACAATTAAATTTCCTTACTGTTTGTGCATCATGGATAAGAAAATTGACTTGTTAACACCACATAATTTCCATACATGGAATGTCAAAGTACAAAAACTACTTTAATGTAAGGGATTATGGAAAATGGTCAATAGATGACAAATATAGTTTATTAGAGATTTTGAATAGTTTACTTATCATAACAAGTTAGATGAGGAAATTTTTATTAATGGTCTCTATGTTTTTGATAACTTGTAATTCCATATTTAAAAAATGTACAACTCCTAAGAAAATGTAAGACAATTTTACATATCTCTTTGGTACAATTGACAAGTTCAAATAACTACAATTCGATGTTGAATTAACAATGTTATCTAATTTAATGAGATATTTGTACATGAGTACCTAAGATGACCTAGTAGTTAGGATTCATAATTATTGCATACATTACTCCATAAGTTACACTTAAGGGGAGTGTTAGAGTAAATAAAGTCATTATTTACCTAGTTAGCTAAACACCTTTCTAGGATTGACCTACTTAGACTCATAACCTAAGTTTATTTATGTTTTTTTTCTCTATTTTCTCACCTCATAGCATTGAGACATGTGTATTCATCACTTGAGACACCTATTAACACTTTCTCACACACTTTTCAAGTGAGCTCACAAGTTTTCATATTTGGAGGGTTAGTAATTTGTTCTATGATACCTTCCTAGCTCATCCACCTTGCCTATATATGCATGGTTTCTCAATGTATTTACACACTCATTTTTTATATTGTTATATATACTATTATCCTCATAATTTTTTTACTAGTGGAAGTTTGTTTCATTCTCTTTGATCTTGGAATTCTCCAACATTATGTATCAATCTTGGGGAAATTATAAATTGTTCATTGGCAACATGATGAGCATTATAGTGTCTTGTTTTTTCATTGATAGAAACCCATTGTAGGAGTGATGGTACATTTGTATGTACATAGTCTAGAGAATTCTAAAGAAGAGTAAGTGTTTTGGAGAATTGGCTTAGTCCTTGAATGCACTTTCAGTGTTATAGAGGAATAGTTTTTTGGTCCACATTGCTCCATAGTGCATCATATTTTCATGTGGTTTTGAGGTAATAATTTATGTGTGGAATAATTCTATATCCAAAATTTTAAGGTTCTATACCTTTTACAGCTAAAGATATCAATGACATAGTACCAATCTTAGTAGAAGCAGTGTTATAGGTGCAAAGTGCATATTGGAATGCTCCCCATTCCATTGTGGATGATTATTATGTTGTGTGATTTTGAGGAAGTGTATGAGGATGTAATAAGTGTATGCACTCCAAGTCGCAAGTGATTTGATGGTACACATGTTTAGTTGTATATGAACAATTGGTTCATTTAGTCATTACTTCACCAATTTTGTTGTGTTGTGTTGACCTAATGGTTTTGGTGTTGTACAAAGTTGAATTATGTAAGGATCTGATTTATGGGAGTGATTATAGGTCATGTTAACCTATTTTAGTGAAGAACACATTTTTTCTTTTGCATGTTATGTGTGATAGAGTTTTGAGAAAACAAGTTATGGTGTCACATGATTCATGCAATTAGGTTAACCTAATTGATCTTATGGGTGTTTGTGGTATACATAGAAGGTTGATTTAGTGTGTGAAGGATGTATGTATGAATTTTTGTGATGACATGAAGCTATGATAAGATCGAAAGGTGGTAGTGGTGAAGTATGAAGTGTGTAAAGTCAATTTTATTAGCCTAAGTAGAACTGTGTCTTTAGCATGTTTCAGATGTATTGTTAGCAATTCATTCTTAGGAAATGGGCCATTCTTCTATTCTATTTTCCATTCTAGATAGTGATTCCTCAAGGAAATGAGCCATTCTTTCTAGATAGTGAATCCTTGGATAGCGAGTCCTCCATTTTATAATCCATTGTAACTTGTTAAAATATATTATAAGATAATCCTCACCATGGTTTTTCCCTTCCTATGGTTTTCCACGTAGGTATGGTGTTCTTGTGTTTATTAATGTGATGCATGATTTAATTTTTCTTTTTCATTTCTATAATTTTCATGAGATGCTTTGAATCCATTTTTAAGTTGATGAAGTTAATGAATTTCAATGAATATTGATTCACCCCTCCCTCTCAGTATTTTAGGTGTTTAACAATTGGTATCAAAGCAAGGTTCCTTAAATTGGCTTAACCACTAAGGTAGATCTTGGAGGTTGAACACATGGCAACTAGGAAGTATCCTATTCCTCTAGAAGAGATTATAATGAAAGGGTTTATAGAAGAAGAGTATGAAGTTAATATGGAAGGAGAACTTAAATCTTCCCTTGATGATCTGGATAAATACGAATTTGACAATAGAGATATGAAATAAAATATTAAGTAGATGAGTGCACTAGGAAGCTAAGGGATCAACTCAAGAAAGTTAAGGAAATATTCAAGGAGGCAAATGAGAAGCTCAAGAAGTCAAATGAGACAATCATTAATCTGAAAGTGCAATTTGAAGGAGGAAAAAGAGTTGAATACTAATTAAATGTCATATTGAAAGACAAGTTTGTAGAATGTTCAAGACTTGATGAAGAGATTATGACTTTAAGGAAAAATCTGGAGAAAGCACAGATTCAAGAAGACTCCACCTTGCTTGATGATATGCTTTCTAGTCAAAAGGACTCTAAAGACAAAGAAGGATTGGGGTTTGAAAAAGGATAAATCTCAAAGGAGAATCAAACTCCAAACAATGTTGAAAAGAAGAACAATGAACAAAGGACGACTGGAAATAAGAAGAGAAATATCAAACAGGTCTAAAACTAGAAAAAATATTTCAAGAGACCTTCTATCAGACAACCAACTGCACAAAGGTATTTATATTTTAATGGTTATTGTTATTCTTGTGGTAAATTTGGGCATAGATCTATAGAGCATAAAATCACAATGAATTAGAAATTTCAATCATTTTTTGATCAATGTTATACATACAATAGATTTGGTCATAAGGCTAGTGATTCTAGAAGTTAGATGATGTATGGTTGCAATAATGGTATGATTTCCCAATCATTCAATGGTTATTGTTATACATGAAATGGGTTTGGGCATAAGGCTTTTGAATGCAATATAAAATGGAAAGAAGTATGTTTTGTCAGCAAAAAATGCCATATGTAATAAGAAACCAAGACACATAGCTAATTTTTGCAAAGGAAAGAATGTGAAAGTACAAGTTGAAGAAGGAAAAAGAGTTGAAGACTACTTTAATGCCAAATTGAAATACAAGTTTGAAGAATTCTTAAAGCTTAGAGAAGAAATTTTGTCTCTGAGGAAAGATCTGGAGAAAGAAAAGAGTCAAGAATAAAAGTTCAAGAAAAGCTCCACCTTTCTTGATGATATGCTTGCTAGTCAAAAAAATCTAAGGAAAAAGAAGGATTAGGGTTTACAAAGGGATAAATTTCAAAGGAAAATCAGACACTAAATAATGCTAAAAAGAAGAACAATGAACAAAAGAATACTATAGATAAGAAGATTAATGTAAAACATGTCCAAAACTGAAAGAAATATTTCAAGAGGCTTCCTATCAGACAACCAACTACACAAATGTACTCATATTTTAATGCTTACAATTATTCTTGCTATAAATTTGGACATAGAGATGTAGAGTGTAGAAGAAAAATGAATTAGATCTTCCAATCATTTTTTGATCAATGCTATACATACAATAGATTTGTTCATAAGGAAAGTGATTGCAGAAGTTGGATGATGTATGGTTACAATAATGATATGATTTTCCAATCATTCAATGGTTACTGTTATAAATGCAATGGGTTTTTGCATATGATTTTGAATGCAAATCTAAAATTACAAGTAAGTTTGCTTAGTAAAAAGGTGTCATATGCCATAAGTGAAATAAACAAGGACACATAATTTGTTGGGAGAATGTGTCTCAACCTTTCAATTGCATAGTTTACTATTGATACATAAGGTACTATTCATAAGACTATGATAGGGGGGCATGGGGGGATAATTCTCATCTCAAGATTAGTGTAGGAAGTTGTTCTACTACTTTAACTTCCTTAAATAGCTAGGTTTTGCAAAGGAAAGAATGTGAAATCTTCTATTTCACAAAATAATATTGATCCAATAAATAAGGTTGATCTAGTTGAAGTAAATAAGGAGATGAAAAAGATATGGAAGAAAAAGGAAGAGAATGAGGTGAAGAGTGAGTAAGTGCCAAATTTTGGTGCAGATATTTCCTTTGAAAACTAGATAGAAAGCATTGACCTAGTGGGAGTTATAAAATAAAAATTTCTAGCACCTTTCCAAAGGTGAGATGCTGATGTCCTCAGCATACTAGTGCATATGTAGGTTGATATGCTTGATTTTTTGGTGAAATATCCTATTGCAGAGGGGTGATCCCACAATACTAGTTTACACTTTTTGGGATATCCTGATTTTTGTTGAAATCACATATTTTTAGAAAATAAAATAATTTAATCCTTAAAAATTTCCATTTAAAGGATTCCAATTGAAGAGGGTTTGATCAAACCACCTTAGATCAAACCCCCTTGGATAAAACCCCAGTAGTTTTAAACCATACCTATAATGGAGTCTCCTTTACACCTATCAAAATGCTGATAAAAAACCACTTTTGATTTACCTTTTGGAGGATCAAATGAATGCATTTAAAGTTTATTTGTTGTAAGTTTGTAGTTCTCATTACACGACTCCCAAAAAGTATAATTTTAAATATATTTAATCTGATTTTTATATTTATTTTTTATTTATTATGAATGTAGGTTTTTCACCAAAAATCAAGCTGTCTATTCTGCACATGTGGACAAATAGCAGATTATCAAAAAAAAATCTGAAAAATAGGTTTGAGCTAGGTAATGATGTCCTTGATCCAGTAAATAAAATAAAAATTAATATTGAAACATACAAAAAAGTTACGTTGTTTATGGTCTTCCTATGTCTAAATTGTAATTGGTTTGATTTCAAAACTTGATTAAGAAAAAATATTCAATAAAACACTATGAAACCAAATTAACTTGTTAGATATCATAGTTACAAAGAAATTAAAAAAAAAAAAAGAATTTTATCCTTCATAGAAAAAAAGTTATGTTGTTTATGGTGAGCATTACTCTTTAAAAATGGTGTTTACTGATTAAAAACTAGTTTTCGAAGGACATGGAAAAAGAGATGCAATCTGATTCATTTTATTTTTTAAATATATTTAGAATCTACATACAAAATTTCACAAATCACTAGTTTGAATAATCTTCAAATTCATCATGTTTTAGCAACTATAGGTGCTCAAAAGTGAAGATTTAGTTAAAAAAAATCAGTTCAATGTCCAATTTGGCCAAAAATTGTAAACTTGTATTATGGGATCACCCAGAGATTTAAAAAATGTTTAGAGGTGTCTATGATGATACAATGTTGGTTTGACAACTTTTTACCTACTTTTCATTGTTGCATTTATTGCATGTTAGGTCAATGGAAAATGGTTTCTATTGCATTATGCACATTCTAAAAGTTATTTGTATTCGAGCATTTGAAGTGAAAAGTAGAGAAAAGGAAATCCTAGTGTTGAGAAAAACCCTCCCAGTGAAGATTCATAGGGTATTTATAATTTCTTGCAAAACCCTAGTTTTAGAGAATTGCAAAATATTTACTCAAGTTATTGATGTGCTTGAGAGGCCAAGACCTAAGTTCAAGAAGCACCCACACAAATCAATGGAAATGGATCATGAAGGTGTGTTCTTGATGGTTCCTAGTGGTGTGATGCACACAAAGGATGTGTGGATTTATATTTATACATAGATGGATGAGTATGATCACTTGAAGTTGGTAGAATTTAGGGGAAAGGTGCTAAATGGGGATGATTTTGAGCAGGAACCAAAGTATAACAACTTAATGAAGAAGAAATTGGATCTGTGGATAGATTTTCCAAATTTCTATTATGAAGATGAGTGAGTGAAGCATGTCCTAAGTAGAATGCATGAAAAATTCATGTGGTTGGACATGTTCCACATGATCACTAAAAAATAAATTAGGGTTGTCACTAGTTTGTGCTCCTTTGAACTAGTTCTAGTATTGAAGGTAATAAGGAATGAAGTGGTGATGAAGAACACTGATGAAAAGTTTGAAAAGTGTGCCCTAATGGTGAATGAAATCAAACATATGGCAGTGAAATATGCTTCAATGATGATTGGTTGCAAGATATTCTATACAAGTAGAGAGAATTTTGTGTCTTCCACCACAATACATACTACATAAAAGATGGTGAAAGAAGGTCTAGACATTAATTTGTGTAAGCTTCTAAGATTGCAATTATTGGAGAACTTGTAGAAGACAAAATATTCAAGGTACCCTTTCTAGTATGGTACCCTAATTACTTGCTTTTAATTTTTCCCCAAGAAAGGAATGTTGTATGGGATGATAGTATTTTGGTAGCTATACAAATTAGATATCGCTTGAGAAGACTTGGAGATTTTGAGTCCTAGAATATTATGTTATGGGGATTCTTCAAAATATTTCAAGATAAGATGCAAGAGAGATATAGAATTTTGGCAAGTGTTGTGAGTAAATACAAGAATGACATAAAATTTATGGTTAGTAGATACTACTGCTACATGGAAGTAGTTGAAACCATAACTAGTTGGGTCTCAGAGGTTCATTATGAAGTAGCAAAAACTGAGATTTTTCTCCTTGTAGAGGTTGTCTAGAGTAAACCTAGAGATCATATAGTGGATAGGCTTGGTACCTATGAAGATAAATCAAGTAAAGAAAACCTATAAAAGAAGAAGAAGGATATTGTAGAGAAGGTTGAGAAGATGGAAGATGATTTGGAAAGGGAGTTTGGTACCCCTGAGGCCCCTACAAAGAAACCTAAGGACACATCTACTCCTCCACAGACTACTCCGAGAGAAGGTCAAGTAGGAACTCAATCTCCACTCTTGATGTTCCAAATTCCTCCAAAAAAAATCCTACAGGTGCTTCCAAGAAGAAAGATACATCCAACACCTCTATGCAAAAAAATACTTCAAAGAGAAGATAGAAGGAAAAGGAAAATAGAGAAAAGTATGTCAGTTGTGAAGATGAAGAAGAAGAAGAAGAAGAAGGACCCCAATTGGTCTGAAGAAAAAGGTCTCAAGTCTCTCAGGAAGAGACTAGAATAAAAAGAAAGAAAATTAATGTGGTGGATACTGAAAGTGAAGAGGAAGTAGAAAAGTAAAAGGAAGCTTTCATTTTTGAAAGAAGATAAAAGAGTCCTAGATCAGGAGAAGAAGAAGGATCATCCAAAGAAGGGAAAATAGAAAGAGGAAAGTCCTCTAGTCTAGATGCATAGTCCTATAAAGTTAGATGCATTTTTTAGTGGTATTGTAGAGTTTTGTATTTTGAAGGATACAACTACAATGTATCCAGATGCAAATGATAAAGACAAGGAAATAATTGAAGAGGCTATAGTCAAATACATGGTGGCATTCAATACTGGCCTAGGTGAGATTGATGATCAATTGATAGATGATATAAAATGAGTGTTCAATACAAGAATACAAGAGGCTATTATGAAGGATACAAATATGAAGATAATTGCCTTAGAGAACATTGGTTCTCCATTGTCTCATGAGGATAGACTCAAGTTGTCTCAATTGTATAGTAAGAAATTTAAGAAAAAATAAAGAGTTGGTACTCTTATGATTAGGGATAAGGATGAAGAAAGTATAAGGAAAGAGATGTTGAAAATAGTTGAAACACTTGTTAAAGAGTTGGGAGTTCCTCTAGGTAATGAAGATCAAATGCAACAAGATACACACTTCCCCAAAAGTAGTGATCTTGTCAATGAACAACATGAGCATGAGCATGAGAAATAAGAAGAAACAATAATAGTAACACCCCTACGGATGTGGAGATAATTTATGTGGAGAGTAAAGAAGATGAGAAATATTTCTTGGAGAAGACTGAAGCACAAAAGGAAGAAACCTTTCCTCCTTTGGATGTTGAAAATCCCACAAAAGAATGTTCTAGTAGTGAGAGGGAGAAGGGTAATAAAAATGAATAAGAAAGCATACAAGTAGGTGGTGAATCCTCTAAACCCTCTAGAGGTTCATTGAAATATATTTTGGATATGCAATTACAATTTCAACTAATGGTGTTTGCATAGTTGTTGCAGATTCCTATGCAACATGGTCAAGTGGACCTAGACAATATTTCCCCTCTACACAAGTTACATCTTGGTGAATTTTTGCATGCCTCCAAAAGTAAGGAGTTTCTTCAAACTCACTAGAAGAGTACACGGTTGGTGGATGAAGATATGAAGGTGTAGACACTAAAAAATGTATTGAATGATATCATGCATTCGAATTAGGTATACTAACATCATTTCCTTCTCAAACCCATCCTATTTTCACTTAATTGATTAAATCAGCCTTGCTATTTAATTAATTATGTAATTTTCATCTATTAACCTAATCAAGTTAATTCACCCCCCTTTCATGCTAACATTTTTTCTCACTAAATTAAATAAATCAAACTATTTAATTTAAATCCCTAAATATTCCTATTTAATTAAATAACCCTAAGTTATTTAATTAAATATCATCACCTTTCCCCCTTTCATTAAATCACTCAATTTAATGAATATCATTTAATTCTTCTATATCCACCTAATTGTATAATTAACATTGTTTAATTATCAATTACTTAATTAATCTAATTTACTTACTTTCAAGGGAATATTCCTCCTTTGCACATTCCTCCAAAAAGAATATTCCTCGCCCTTTTGCATAATTTAATTTGGTTTTAATTAAGTAAATTATCCTTTTCCCTTACCTGTGAGAATATTCCAAATAATATTCTCTCTCTTCCACTCATTTGAAAAAGCGAATATCCTTATAAAGCTTCATATGCAAGTTAACTCAAAACTTCTTGTGCAAGTTAACTTGTGACCTCTTGTATAGGTCAAAAGTGTGTTTTTTTGAAGGAATATGAATCCTTGATTAAATATAATCTTGCATTCTCACCCATTGATGAGAATCCATGATCCATTCCTCCAATATCCTCCATTCTTGACCGCTGATTAGCCTTTTTTATCTCAACCCTTCATTTCTCATTTGCTCTCGTATAAATAGGTCACTATTTGGAGACAAATGGATCCATATTTTAACATCAGAGTTATGCTATTGAAATCACTCACAATAAAACTCATATTTAGCACAAACTTAGCATCTTTTAGTTCATTTTAATTTCATTAATTAGCTTTAAGCTTCTATTAATGGCTTCCATGATCACATAATGCATCTATTTAGCTTGTTTATTAATTAGGGTTTGAATCTTTTAGTTTAGAATCCATTTAGATTAGCTTAGATTTTACATATATATATCATTTTTAGCATAAAATTATATTAAATTAGCTTGCATCATGCTTGTTTAGACTAAAATCATGTTTTCATACACATCTCACAATCGTTTCATCAGTTTTATTTAATAAAACTGACTAGAACAAGCTCATTTATCTACAAGATTGGGAAAGGTTTGTCATTCCACATCAACATGACACCACTCCCACAACAGGATAAGTTTTGAAGGGATTAGAGTAGAAATTTTAATGCTTTCGTAGTTTAGAATGCTTAGTTTTGATAAATGTTTAGTTTAATTTGCATTTGATTGATTCGGAGATTGACATTAGTGGATCCATTATGCTTTGATTCTTCATGGATCAAGCATAATCAGCCCATGCTAATCCATCTAATCACATTATGGCACTAGAAGAAGGGAAAATTTGATCAAATTTAATCAATTTCTATGTCAAATTTCATTTTTTCTTATTTTTGCAGGATATAGTGACAACCAAAATAATTTCAGTGATGCATTTGTTGGGCATTGCCATATAGTGGCACTATCATCATCAAAAATTGTATTTCCTATTTAATATCCCAACATTGATTAAACTAAATGACGATGCTAATATTGTTTAGAGGTATCAAAGATTTGTAAACGGTGACACTCCCCAAATAGCATCGCTATCGTCGTCACTAGTTTTTTGCAGAGAGATGCCCAAATTCATCAAAGCAATGCCCAAATAGTTTATAGCGACGCTATCATGAAAAATGACACCCTTCTCTGGTAAGAAAGAATGATCATCAATTTTTAGCATGTGCCTTAATTTTTTACTTTATCTGATCACTAAGATGGCTCTAACTTTGTTCTGTTTTTTAGGCTAACTAGGTTTTGTAGGTTGGATGATAAAATTTGAAGTGAAGAAGCATTCTCATCTTAAAATATTATAATTATAACAAGCGTTTGACACTTTTGGGGAAATTATAACCCATCTATCATGATTTTCATTCTATCCTTTAGGACCACACTAATTTTTATTTGGGTTTAAAAAGAATGCTCAAATCAGACTAAAATTGAACCCTCATTTCATCATTTTATTTTGGGCTTAAAATTAAAAAAAACAAATTAACACTTCGTTTGGTGAATGAATGAAATTTACCTTAGCTTTAGGGGTTAAAATTAATGTGTTTTCTATGTTTTGTGATTTATATCTTTGTTATTGAATGTGTATGCAGTTCTCTCATGCTACTTGGTGATCTTGAGAATAAAAAATGTTCCTTGGCATTTAGTATGATCACCCACATCTTTCAATTTGGATTAAAAATGAACCCCTTGATAGTGTAGGGAAAAGGCATGGAATGTGTTCTCTCCTTGTTTCATGTGAACTAGATTATTGAACTACAAATGTACTTCCTTGTTGTTTTTTATCTTTAGAGGGCCTACCTCCCCACTTCAAAAGAAGGGAATTACCTAAGCAGTAATGAGCTAAATCCAAGCTCTTTCAAGTTGCTATATAAAAATGTGATTGTGAATAAATTCATAAACAATAGGTGCAGATGTGTCATACTGACAAGTGTCACACTTAGTATCCTTGTGATACATTAAAATCTCTTCTTAGGAAGAGACTGGGATGCCTCCTGATTGAAATAATCTTGAGGTAATCTTATCGCATGTATGGCCACCTTGAATGAAATATCTTACTAAAAACCATTTATTAGAAGCAAGAACCTTTATACTTCTAGTGCAAGAATGGTCGTTCTGAAGATGCCCCACACTTTACTATTCAATTGTTGAAATAGAATAATCCTTAGGATATTCAAATCTTCAATATTTGAGGTTTGGTGGTCTCAAGAAGTTTGTTCCATGGAGAGGAGCCAATGTCACCAAATCTCTAGTTGTTTGCATTGTCTTAGTGTTTAGAGAAATCCAAGTGGGGATTTAGCAAGTAGTATATTCTGAACCTAGGATGGTAAATTCTTGTGAGTTATTTTAATAATTTTCTTGGTTCCAAAACATTACAAACAAACATTCACTATCTTCCTCAAAATTTCAAACCTTTTAGTCTAAATATGGATACCTTTTGAAATATTCTTGATATTAATTCTTTTCCTAAGGATTTTAATCCTTAGAGATTTCTAAATATCTTGACTTATATCTCAATCCATATTTCCCAAAATTAGCATAGGTAACTATGGCTTGAATTTCATCTTTTTCACAAAATGGACATTGTGAAATTTATGATGTTTTTGACATAGATATTTAGTTTGAAAACATAATCAAGATAAGTGTTTATGGTAAAAGAAACCCACTTAAGCAAGATAACTTGATAAATTGAATCTCGCATGACCATTTGGAGACCGATTTCTGCCATTGAACAACCTAACCTTACACTTGGTATTATTCAACCAAAATTTGAACTCATTGAAGGAGAACAAACTGATATAATTAGTAGTTTGAGAAGCTTCACTTTTGAATTAAAAGAAACACCATCTCAGTGGAGAAATGCAACAAATATATTAGATGAAGGAGAGGAAAAAATCGATAATGAGGCTGGAAGGCACATATTACCACCACCCATGTGGCAATAAATATCCTCTTTTTCAAAATCTTAACTTCTCTAAATGATCTCACAAAAAATCAGAATCCCCAAGAGAAGGTCTACAAGTTGTCATTTCAAACTTAGGCATCTTACTCTAAAATCTCTCAAAAAGAACCTTTTAGCACTTCATCAAAATAGAACCAAGCTGGTATACAAATTCTACAAACATTTTTCAAGGAACAATCCAGACTTCTATATGCTCTTTTTTGGTCAAAATCCTAGTCTTTCTCATGATAATGAACCTATCTAAAACATCGTCTTTAGGATTTGAAAACTTTAGTAGAGGTCTAGCATTTTATCACTACCTTGGTCTTATCAAAGGTTCACTTTAAGTCAACATTGGGACACTTCATTCACCCCCTCCATCCAATTCCATCCTTCACTTCACCAAACTTTGAAAAAAAATTGAATACACCAACACTTTTTGACTTAAACATCTATCAAACCAACCCCTAACTTAGCTACTTTGTATGTGAAATGTATCCTTTTCCATGAACTTAGTGAAGTTAGTTATCATATTTGAACTAGTTCATCTTGAAGGTCACAAGTCTACCCTAAAGATTTCCAATTTCATAAATATCCTTTATCCTAACATCAAAACATCAAACTCAATTCAAAAGTGTTGTCCCAAAACGTTTGCAAAGTTCATTTTCCACATCATCCACCTTTTCATTTCCCATTATCATCATTGCTCCAAAAATACTTAGAGCATCCCTTTTACCTATATTTGAGTCAACTAGAGAGTTCAAACATTAAAAATATCAACACAACTCTCCCATAGGTGACCCAAAATTTATAGTAAAGATAAGATCACAACACAAGAGAATCATGGAGAAAACCAATGTCACATTTACCTCAAGTTATCCAAATCCTCTATAATTTAATTCGAGAAGTAAAGTTACCCCATCACAACAACCATCATCTCCATCAGGGTCATATGCAATAGAAGACATCACAAACAATCCATTTGAACTTACTAGGGAGGAAATCATGGAACATCAAGCCTTGGGAAGCCTAGCTCCAATTTTCCCATCATTTATTGCACAAATTTGACACAAGGCTTCACAACTCCATCACTAGGGCTAAATCAAACATCCACTCCCAACCTTGCAACTAGCCTTTCCAAGGACTTTGGTCTAGCTCTTCCATTTGAAAGCAACACACTTGTGGGTACCCTCGATACCAATCCTCCATCCCAAACCACTACTTGGACACCTACCTTTGGTGCTCCTCTTATTCCTAAAGATCTCCAATGTCCATATAAACCTACTGCACTTCATTACTCCATGATGACCTCCACATATTGAGGACACCATGTTTCATCCATACCCATGAGTATCACAAGTATACCCACCATCATGCAAAGTAGTGTGGACCAAGTGTCACAAATAGACCCAAAAGGGAAAGGAAATAACCTCACACAAAGTCAACCCTTGATACAAATAGGGACATCTCTATCCAATCCTCTAACTAGGTCATCCACAACATTGGCTTCATAAAGAACATCTATCGCATCCATTATCAACCCATCTCAAAACAATCGCTTGGTCCCAAATCCCATCAATCCAAGTAACACCTTGTCTACATTCCTAACACAAGGAAATTCTCAAGACATGGGACAAGGGAATATTTTTAATCAATGGGCTCAAGGTCCTAGTGTGTCATTACCATCACAAAATCTAATGGCACTATCCTCATATTTTTCCACAGTCCCCTTCACCAAGCAAAATCAAATGGGACCTCAATCCTACTTTCCTCCACCCCAATCCACTATCTTATAAGGGATGTTAAACCAAGGGAACCTTGAACCCCTCATCAACAATCCTATGACTGCTAAAAAAATCAGCACCCCCAATCCATTATAGATGTCCCAACAACCAACTCATCCTACATTGCAAGTGCATGCATTAGCTTTACAACAAGCACAAAAATCTTATCACCAAGCCATCCAACTATAGCAACAATAGCAAGCAGCCCTAGTAGCACAACAACAACAAAAATCAGCCCTAGTAGCACAAAAATAAGAAGCCTTAACAACACAACAAGTACCACAATAGCATCAACAACAACAACAAGCAACCTTAGCAACACAACAAACAACACAACAACAACAACAAAAGCAAGCAACCTTAGCACAAAAAAAAAATCAAGCCTATCAAGTAGCCTTAGCAACACAACAACAACAACATGACCAACAACAAGCCCAACAACAAGCCCTTATGGTCCAACAACAACATCAAGCCTTACTAGCTCAACAATATTCCCAAAAAACCCAATAACAACCAAGTTCCTATTATAATCCTCAATAGAA
Source organism: Sequoiadendron giganteum (assembly GCA_007115665.2). Taxonomy (NCBI): domain Eukaryota; kingdom Viridiplantae; phylum Streptophyta; class Pinopsida; order Cupressales; family Cupressaceae; genus Sequoiadendron; species Sequoiadendron giganteum. Next base: position 126,763,474 of record CM021105.1, read on the forward strand.
CATCATCAATATAAACACATTAGAAACATATAAATCAACACCTCAATCACCTTCACAAAATATCACCCCACCATACACCCCATACAAAACATCATTATAGCAAAGTACCACATACAAATTATTTGTCATCCCAACATATGTTCCTCCACCAAACCTGCAAGATGATCTAGCATCATAGCTTAAGGTGCTTTCCCAAGAAATGTAGGATCTTTAGATGGGAAGGACAAAGAAGCCCCATACACAGAATCTATGTACCTATATATTCGATTGAAACATCACGATGGTACCATTCCCTCTCGGCTTTGAAATCCCCAAATTCAATAAATACAAAGAGAGAGGAAATCTTGTGGACCATGTCAAATATTTTATTATCATGCGTATGGAGGTGGCTTACAATGATTATTATTTAATGTGCCTCTTCCCTTAAATTTTAACAAGTCCTGCCATGGATTGGTTTTCTCAACTACCTCTTAGTATCAAAAATTTCCCAAAAATTACTGATAAATTCATCGATCACTTTTCCTTTAATCTTAACATGTTCTAGCCCATAGTTATCATTGCACCAAAATATCAGTCTGTTAATTCCTGATACAACTAATAGAGTTAACAAATACATGGGAGACGGTTAGTCCATGTCACCACTGACCATCTGCCAACAAAATCCCCCTCAACGTTACTCGAGGGGATTCAAACCCGACACCTTTGGATGTGATACCAATTGTTTTCCCATAGTTGTCGCTGAACTAAAAGATCGACCTATTAATGCCCGATACAACTACCAGAGTTAATGGATCCATGGGAGGCAGTTATTCCATGTCATGAATCTCAAGGGGAGCATTGACCATCTACCAACAAACTCCCCCTCAGAATTACCTGAGGGGATTCAAACTTGACAACTGTGGGCCAACAACATGGACGTAAGCCTAGAAGAATTGTATACTCTTAAAATTAAGTGCATCACATCTAATGATGTGCTTGTCCCTAGAGCCCTCAACATTGAGAGAGCTCTCATCTCATAGGGAAATACCCAAGCTTACAAAGACAGTCGCCCATCAACTAGTTCAAATGACAAGCCTCATTTCTGGGCCAAGAACAAGAATGTAACAAATGATGGTGTGGTAGATGCTAAGGTGGTCCTAAGTGATCCTAGGCCAAACAAAAATCAAGTTGCTAACATTCAACCAACTGTACAACAAACAACACCTCCTCAAAAAAACAAGATCAATAACATTGAAATGCAACAAAGGTGAGCCCCTAACAAGAACAACTATCCAAAAAAAAAGTAAACATAGTTATCAGAACTTTTTGAGACCATCATGAAGAAGTTGGCAGAGTCAAACTTGATAACACTTCCCAACTTTGAAAACTACCTAGCACGATCTTTGTGATTTTCAAAAAATCAAAGGAGACAAAATAGAAAACTGCATGAGGCTCAAAAAATATTATCCAAGACCTTATAGAAAATGACATCATATCTATTGAGGTACTAGCTAGGAATTAGGATCTTAAGATGTACAAGAATCCTATGCCAGATCATAACAAAGTGAACAATACTAGAAAAGCTAAGGATTACACAAACATGCAACATACGTATTCTGGCGTGGTTGCTTCCTATGATAGCATCATTACTGTTGTCACCATCAAAGGGCCTAATGTAGAGTGTGGAGCCACCACAGGACATTGCAAAACTACCATCCAAGGAGTCCCATCTCAATCTAGGGCACAACCTACTTTACCAACATCAAATCCCAACATGTACAATCTTCTAGAATAGCTAAAAAAGACCCCCGCACATATATCAATCTTAGAACTATTACCATCCCCTGCATAAAGGGAAATCTTACATAAAGATTTATTAGAGTCATCTATCCCCAAGGATATTTTTATAGATCAATTTCAAGCTATGGTGGGGAATATTGCTAATCATCTTCTCAACTTCTCAGAAAAATACCTACAGTCACAACCATCTCAGAACTGTGCTTTACACCTTGAGGTTATCATTCATAAGAACAAGGTCAAAAGAGTCTTAGTATATGGAGGCATTGGTCTAAAAATTCATACCCTTTAGTTGATCAAGGACCTAGGCTATTCAGAGGATACCATTGAGAAAGCAAAGAGTACCACTATTAGAGAATATGATGACCAAGAGCGGGTATCACAAGGCATCATTGCACTACCCATCCAAGTGGGACCTATCATTCCAAAAATTACATGCCAAGTGCTAGACCTTGATCTTCCCTACAACATCCTACTTGGTCGAACATGGATCCATGCCCTAAAATCTGTAGCCTCAGCCTATCATCAATGTGTAAAGCTTCCTTTTGAGGGAAGAGAAATTCAAATCCTTGGAGATCTTGATCCTTTTTATTATTTCAAGAATATTGAGGATAAGTTCTATAAGATCCCCCAAAAACCCAAGAATGACAAAGGGAATACACCTTATACTTGATTTGTTGATCCATCATCCCTTGCATTGACCTTAGGAACAAAAATACCTATTGTTCAAAGAATTCCCAATGTCAAAGCAATGATCTAGGATGATGGTTGTGGGAACTATAAGCTAATGAAGAATAAATTTGTCTTAGGAGAGCTACTTCTTTCTCCTAAATCCCATGGGAAACCAACATCTATGGAACAAAGAGCTCAAAACAATCAAGATGGAAGCTACCACCTTCACCAAGTGGGGGGATTTGAACCAAGAAGATGTCAATGAAGAGGATGTCTCTAAACTCCTCTATCAAGATGAATGACTTGTCCCCACTCTTCCCATGGAAGATAAAAATAAAAGCTTGTATTTGATGAAGGGAATGGGTTATAACAAGAACAAGAAGCTAGGACAAAATGATAATGGTTTGCTAGAACATATCATTCATGAGAAACAACTAAATAATCTTGGCCTAGGTTGTACTACTAGCAAGGTCACCCTTATTGGAAAAGGTACTTCTGCTAAATGAGTTGAGGCTTCCTCTTGGTTACCTACATTGTGTGACATGACCTTAGATGACTTCCCCCTTGATGTTACTGACCTATTTGAGACTAATTCCCTCTTCATGATATTTGTAACATCCTTTTCTCCAAGCAATCAACTAGCTGAAATACACCTAGTATACCCACAACTAATTGACATGGACCAACAAGGACCACCAATTCTTGATTTATTCAAAAATGATGAAGCAATCTCAAAATTCATGGGACTCTATGACAATTTTTTGTGGGCAGATCATAAGGCAATTTTTGACATAGAGCTAGACACAAGGGCATACTACGGGGAGACGATTGAATCCTTCAGTCACAAAATTGATGAAATGCAACTAACATGAAAATCTTTAAGTTAAAACCACACCGTGACAATATTTTATCCTAAAATAGTAAAAAAAAGAATGCATTCAAGTGTGAAAACCTCTTTGAGGCACCCAAGGATGAGATATTCAATATCCCCTTTAGTGCAATGCATCTAGAGAAGTCAACAATGCTAGCCAAAAAGGCCACTCCTGTCAATGTGGGAACAAAAGACGCACTAAAGATCACTTTCTATGTTGAATCCCTATTAGATGAAGAATAGAAAAACTTAGTATCATTCCTAAAAGAGAAAAGAGACAAATTGTCATGGTCATACAAAGATATGTCAGGGCTCGATCTAGAAGTAGTTGTGCATCATTTAGCAATTTATCTTGAAGCTAAGCCAATAAAGTAGAAATTACGAAAGATGCACCTTGAGATAACACTTTTGGTGAAACTTGAGTTACAAAAGCTTCTTGATGTTTGATTTATCTGAAAAATAGATTATCTTGAGTGGGTTTCAAACATGGTACTAGTCTCAAAATTTATTGGGGGCATTAGAATATGCACATATTTAAGAGACTTAAACAAGGCATGCCCGAAGGATGATTTCCATCTTCCTAACATCAACTTAATCATTGACTTAATAGTTGGACATGAAATGTTTTCACTCATGGACAACTTTTCAGGCTCTAATCAAATTATGATCTCCAAGGAGGATCAACACAAAACTGCATTCACTTGTCCATGGGGAACCTATTGTTGGAATGCGATGCCATTCAGGTTAAAGAATACAGGAGAAACCTATCAAAGAGAAATGAACCTCATCTTTCATGACATGATCCAAAAAATAGTTGAAGACTATGTGGATGATATTTTGGAAAAATCAAAGAAAAGAAGTGAGCACATAGAATTCTTGGGACCCATCTTTGATAGACTTGAAGAGGATAAGGTATGACTAAATCCAAAAAACTATGTCTTTGAGGTTACATCAAGAAAACTTCTTGGCTATATCATCTCACAAAGAGGGATAGAAATTGATCCAGAAAAGGTGAAATCCATCCTAGACATGGAACCACCACAATCACTGAAGTAGATGGGAGGATTACAAGGAAGATTATAGTCAATCAAAAGTTTCATAGCACAACTATCAGATAAAGTCCACCCTTTTTCACATCTTTTCCATAAAGGAATAACCTACAAATGGGATGACAAGTGTAATAAATATTTCTAGAAAATCAAAGACTACCTACTAACACCTCTAATGGTCATGCCACCAATATCAAACAAACCATTGATCCTATATATATTAGCAACACCAACAACACTAGGTGCTCTTTTGGCACAACATGATGAAAGTGGAAAGGAAAGGGCTATCTATTACATTAGCAAGACCTTAGTAGGATATGAAATGAACTATTCATCCATTGATAAAGCATTCTTGGCAGTAGTTTTTAATTCAAAAAAATTCAAACACTACATGTTGTCATGTCAAATCAAACTTATTACAAAGATCAACCCATTGAAATACATATTATCCAAAGAAACTCTCATTGGGTGAATGACCAAATGCGTAATGATTTTAACTAAATTTGACATAAAATACATGGAGCATAAGGCAATCAAATGACAAGTGATCACAAACCAACTAGGTAGAGGCACCCTTCTATGTAGATAACCCCTTGATATCTAAGTTCCTTGATGAATCAATGTTCCTTGTCAATCTCACAGTGTAGTGGAAGATGTACTTTGATGGATCATTCACCCAACATGGATTAGGAGTGGGTGTTATTTTCATCACCCCTCAAGGTAATTGCAGCCCAAAGTCATATATGCTATCATTTCCCTATACTAACAACATTTATGAGTATGAAATCATAATCACAGGTCTAAGGATAGTGGTTTAGTGGCAGATACAAGAGATGAAAGTCTATGGAGACTCACAATTGGTTATCAACCAAGTCAAAGATTACTGTCAAACTAATGATGACAAGATTAGTCCTTATACGAAGATGGTAGAAAGTATCAAGGATCTTTTCATAGATATAAATTTTTAGTAGATTCCTCACATGAACAATCGAGCATCAGATGCCATGGCAACAACTAGATCACTATTAGACATACTGAACAACATCCTTCAATATGAATTCTTGGTAGAAAAATTTCTCGTGCCAAATTTTGAAATCATTGAATCTAAATTTGCATATGTCATTATTGGTCCTATATCCCCATGGTATCATGGCATATTTATTTACCTAAGCAAAGGAATCCTCCCATCCGATATCACCTCTAACCTTAAAAATACCTTTGTTAAAAAGGTATCTTAATTTGTGATCTTAGGTGATACCCTTTATCGTCGAAGCATCAAAGGAACATTACTATGATGTCTTAACCAAGAGGAAGCATTAACTAATTTAATAGAAGTTCATGATGGCATATGTGGTTCCCATTCTAGTGGCATGACTTTAGCTAAGAGACTATTGAGGACGGGGTACTACTAGCCAACCATGGAAAGAGAAGCCCATTAGTATGTGTAGAAATGTGTCTAGTGTCAACACCATAGAGATTTGGTTCATGCTCCAGCTCAGGAATTTCACCCAATGATCACACCCTGGTATTTATCATAGTGGGGACTTGACCTCATAGGAAAAATCACTCCAACTTCATCCAATAGCCACTAAGTACTTTAACAAGTGGGTTGAAGCCATTCCTATGACCTATATAATAGGGAATAAAATTTCCAAGTTTATCCTGAATTACCTAATCTACCATTATGGTGTTCCATAAATCCTTATCTCAAATAATGGAACACCCTTCAAGAATCGAGATGTGAAAGAAATATGCCAAAGATTTAACATCCAACACTGATTCTCTACCCCATATTACCCCCAAGGCAATGGTCAAGATAAGGCTACAAAAAAAATCCTTTATGAAAATCCTAAAGAAAATAGTCAATGAATCTAGTCATGACTAGCATCTGTAGTTAAAACCTACTCTTTGGGTCTATCGAACTAGCATCCGCATGCCAATAGGTGCAACCCCTTTATCCCTAGTCTACGAATCAGATGTCATTCTTCCTATTGAGGTTGAGCTACCCTCGTTGCGAGTGTCACTACAAAACCTAACCATCGATGAAGAGTACAGAGTATCCTGGTTGAATGAGCTAGAATTATTGGATGAGTGTCATTTGGATGCTCTTAATCATTTGCAAGTATATCAAAACTGACTAAAATGGAGCTAATAGAAGAAGATAAAATTTCAATATTTCCAAGAAGGGGATGTTGTCCTAAAGAAGAATCAAAAGAATATTCCAGATCAAGACAGTAAAGGAAAGTTTGAGCCTAATTGGTTGGGTCCCTTTTCATCACAACAAGATATGGATCAAAATCCTACTGATTGCCAATTCCTAAAGGTGAACCCTTGTAGGATCCAACCAACAACTTGCATCTTAAAAAAAAATATGCCTAGTCTTGAAGGGTAAAAATCTGAAAATAGAAAAAAATAAAAAAAAGATCAAAATCTAAAAAAATAAGAAAAATGATTGAAAAAGGTAAAGAAAAAAATCATCCTGTAGTGAAAACCACTTCGGTAGCACTTTGGGCAAGTACCTTGGTGAAAACCTAGAAAATAGGCACCTCACATAAATAAAGCACCTCCATCTATTCTTTGACTCTTTATCCTATCATTCTTTGCATCACCCTCCATCTACTACCTCATCCATCCTATTTATTTCTATCACCCATCCTTGTCCTTATCATAGCTTGATGTTGTGAATAATCACATCCCTTTAGTAATACTTTGCATATTCCTAAGGTCATTTTGTCCTACCTATATCGAGGTAGTCTATTGTGTCACACTGGGAGCAATTCATTTTGGATCATAATGGGTTCTTGTATATCTTAAGGTTATCGGAAATAACAATCTAAAATCCCAAAAAAAATCATAAAACTTCATCAAAATCCAAAAACATCAAAATGCTATACAACTAAAATTAAAAAAAAATTGAAAAGTTGTAAAGTCAAAATCCAAAACATCTAAAACACATCAAAAACCCTAAAAAGGTCAAAAAATAAAAAATCCAAAAATAGTACCTTGTTGAACTACGTCATCTCTTAGCTTGAACATAGGCAAGGCCATCATTGATGTTCCCTCAAGACACCCTAGGTCAGTCCTTTAGGATTCCATCATAATAAATTGTCATCCCTCAACTGTTCATATCTTCATCTTCAATAAGTCGAGTCAATTGAACTATGTGGTCTCTATGTGTATAACATAGGAAAGGATAATCTTTGATCAGCCCTCAAGGTCCCTAGGATAGGTCTTTTAGGTTAGGCTCTTGGTTGAAACTCAAAAAATCCCTAAACATTCAAATATCAAAAAACACAAAAAAATTCGTACAACTCAAAACCCTAAATAGCCTCAAATAACCAAAAACCAAAATATACACATAAACAGCTCAAAACATTTTCAAAATACCAAAATTATTGAATTATTCCAAAAAATCCAAAACCATCCATTCCATCTCGTTGCCACCCATAATAAACCTTCATCCATAAAAAATTGATCATCACCTTCAAGCTTTGGTGAAACAAGTAGAAAGCAAGTGTAGCAAGTCATAAAGTGAGAACCTAAGTGTCAAAATCTAAAGTATAAATCATAGTTAAACATGGCAGTGGAGTTTGTATCAATGGATTATCATCAACCTTATCCTAAATTAAAACCCCTAATCAACATTTCCTAGGATGTATCCTTCTTGCGATGGACATAAACATCAAAAATCACCTTACCTAAAGTTAAACTGGCAAGAGATATAGATAACACTGACTATTTTTCTTTGATCTTTTCTTTTGATTTATCTTAATGACCCATTCCAAGGACCTCTCAATGATGTCTAGAAAAAAAATTTAGAGAGAAAGGAATGGGGCATTAATCAATATCTTTCATTTGCTATGCTTGTGGGTATTCTTGTAAAATAATCTTTGCGCATAATTGCTTAATTATGTGTAGGGATTTTTTTGGAGTACATTGTTGAATATTGCATATGCTTTGGTCTGATGTGTTCTAAGCTTCTAACTTACATTCCAACAAGGTTTATGTATGTCAAGGTGTGAACAAGAAATATCCTATTTTTTTGCAAAGTTAAAGTCCATTACACTAGATAAAATGCCATCCTAGTTATCAATACCTTGATGCAAAGTGTCTATGTTATATCAAACAATAAGGAATGAAGAAAAATACCAATCCCACAATATGAGAAAATCATCATCATCATCATCATGCATTTCTCATCACCCTCTCTAATAAAGTCTCGATGGATCATACTTGATCGATCCTTTGAAGTAATCATCAAAATCAATGGTCAAATCATCTTGTTTCTTCTATCTTATCTTTGTGCTAACTTGGTTTCATGATGTTGGATGTTGTAGTGTATTGCTGATATGTGGTTTTCATTGATTTCAACACTATTAGAATTAATATCTTTAAGATTGTATATGTCAAGGATATTGAGAAAATTTTAATAGAATATATTATAGGTTGTCTGTGAAGTAGTGAAGATTAGTATGATGAAAAGTTCAATATGTTGATGGTGAGAAGTTGTGTATTAAATGGTTTTTTTTCTGATGTAAGTAGTTTCTACTCCAAAATTTTCAGAGGTGCGCATGAATATTTGAGCAAGTTATAAGGTTTTGTGTTCTGACAGTTATTTTTCTACTGTAAATGGTGTTCACAGAAGAAGATAATGTGTTTTTGGTAATTTGAGGTGTTTTGTATGTTCCTAAAGTGTTTGTAGATGTTTCTAGATCATGTTCTATTTGTGTTGCACATCTGCATTGATCATTGTGTTTGCAATCCAATATTTTCTCTTGTGTGTTCATGGCTGACAAGGTGATTGAAGCGTGTTGTGTATCTTTGAGGAAGAATCTTTGAAGGTGTTTTGTGTTCAAGGACATTGTTTTGGGTCTCTACTATGTTGTGGCTGAACTTGGTTGATGTGCATTGAATAATCTTTATTGTTTTGGCCAACAGTTTTCATTCATTCTATTATTTTGTTGAAGTCAACATGAAGCAATGTAATTTCTTGTTGCAGATATATATAAGTGATTGTTTTCTCATTTGATATGTATGTAAATGTGAAGTTTATGAGTGCTATGTCCGAATAAGGTTCAGATTATTTGAAGGAAGAGAAAAGTGTGAAGAAGAGTGAAAGAGAGTGAAGAAGTGTTCATGTGCTTAACTGAAACTATACTCAGGCATTAGTAGATGCTACTTTCTCAATTCAAATTTTTCAGATGGATTTAATCTGAATGTTTTTTTGTAAGATAGTGAGTCTTTCTTTTAGTAGCAAGCTCTATGTAGTGTGTCTAAATGCATGTGCATTCCTCATTTATTCTTCTTATAATTTTAATAGGGTATAACTTGTGGATTAACCTCCACTGTGGTTTTTCCGCTAATAGGGTTTCCACGCAAAAAAATCTTGGTGTTATGTGTGTTTTTGATGTATTTTTAATTCATGCTTTCTTTATTATTAATTAGATCTGAGATTAAAACCTAAAAATTTTAATAAGTTTGAAATTATATGACAACTAATTCCCCCCCCCCCCCCCTTCTTAGTTGTCTACCCTTGTGTTGCCAACAATTGGTATCAGAGTAGGTTCCTTGGAAGAAGTTTAGCAACTTGAGATGATCTAGGATGGCGACATATAAGAAGAATAGTCTAAGATTTGATGGAACAAATTATTCTCTATGGAAGACTTGAATGGAGTGTCATCTGAGATGCATCGATGAATCCTACTAGAACATTACAAGTAATAGGTATGTTATTCCTCATAATGGTTCTACTACTATTACTGAGATTAGGGATGTTGAATATAATATCAGAGCTAAGGAAGCATTGTTGAGTGCTTTGATTGATTCTGAGATGACAACTATTATGGAGTTGAGGATTGCTTATGAGATCTGGAAAAACTTGGAAACCTTGTATGAAGGAGATGCAATTGTAAAGATTACTAAGATACAAAGTTTGAAAGGGAAATTGGAATTGTTGAAAATGGGTGGTGATGAAAATATTGTTACTTTCATGCAAAGAGTGAATGAACTTGTGTGTTGCATCAGATGTGCTCATGGACAGTTAGATGAATCATAGATTGTTTCTAAAGTGCTTAGATCCTTGCCTATTGCATACAAAGTTAAAGTTACAACTATTGATGATCTTCAAACTGTGATAAATCTAACCAGAGATATTTTGGCTGGTAAAATTACTTTAATTGAGTTGAGTGAATTTGGTGATGCCCTTCCTAAGACAAAATCTGCATTTAAAGCTACTACTTCCAGGAGAGACAAGCAGAGATATGATCTGGGTGAAATTTATTCTAGAAAGGTATTCAAGTATGAGGAAGAAATGAGACAGATCGAAGAAGAAGAAAGAGAACTAAATGGTCTTGAAGCACTTATTATCAAAAGGGAAGCCAGAGGAGAAGGTAAGTATAAAGGAAATTTTTCTATAAAAAAAATTTCTTGCAATAAAATAGGTCATTTTTCATCAAGGTGTCCAAAAAGAGTTCCTAAGCCAAGACCTTACAAGCCTAAATTTCAAAATAAGTGTTATTATGTTGCCAATGAAGGTGTGACAGATGATGAATCTGACAAAGGGACTAAAAGTGAAGATGAGTTCATGTTTATTGCTATCAAGGAAAATAATCATGTGTCTATTGAATCTTCTAGTTGTACAAAAGTGGAGAAAGCCCTAGCTGCTCGAGTTGAAGAAAAAGATGAATGGGTAGTTGACAGTGGATGTTCACATCACACAACAGGTGATAAAAGCCAATGTCTAAGCCTAGAGAAGTATGATGGTGGTGTTGTAAGATTTGGTGACAACAATGGTGGTATAATCCATGGTAGAGGATGTATTTCTTTTGATGGTAAGCATAATACTGATGATGTTCTTTATGTTTAAGGTTTGAAGCATAATCTTTTGAGCATTGGATATATGGTTGATAAGGGATATAATCTTCAATTCAAAGATGGAAAGTGTAGCATACTAGGAAGTTCTGGAAATGTGATTGCTTCTGGTACAAAAATAAAAGGTAACATCTTTCATCTGAATGCTTCTAGTAAAAGTTGTCTGATTGCTCAAGTTGATGAAAGTTGGTTGTGGCATAGAAGAATGTGTCATGTAAACTTTCAAAATATTATCAAGATAAGTTCCTCATAGGTTGTGAGATATATTCCTAAGTTGGTGAAGCCTAATAATGTCATATGCAAGGAATGCCAGTTAGGAAAGAAAACTAGAATTTCATTTCATAGCAAACAACATTGTTCAAATGAATTGTTGGAGCTTGTGCATACTGACTTGTGTGGTCCTTCTAGAATTAGAAGTCTACAAGGTTACAGGTACTTCATGTTGCTTATTGATGATTAATCTAGGATGATGTGGGTTACTTTCTTAAGGGATAAATCTGAAGCTCTAGAGAAGTTCAAGATCTTTAAGGCTATGGTTGAGATAGAGACAGGTCTGAAGATTAAGTTTCTAAGATTAGATAGAGGTGGTGATTTTTTTCTCATTTGAGATATATGGAAATTCCAAGTGTGCAAGTGTTACATGCGAATAAGGTTCAAATCATTCGAAGGAAGAGTAGAGTGAAGAAGAGTGAAAGAGAGTGAAAGAGAGTGAAGAAGTGTTCATGTGCTTAACTAGAACTGTACTCAGGCATTAGTAGATGCCAATTTCTCAGTTCAAATTCTTTAGATGGATTTAATCTGAATGTTTTATTTAAGATAGTGAGTCTTCCTTTGAGTAGTGAGCTCTAGGAAGTCTTCCTGAATGCATGTACATTCCTCATTTATTCTTCTAATACTTTTAATAAGGTATAGCTTGTGGATTAACCTCCACCATGGTATTTCCCCTAATAGGGTTTCCACGCAAAAAAGTCTTGGTGTTATGTGTGTTTTTGATGTGTTGTTGATTCATACTTTCTCTGTTAGTAATTAGATCTAAGAGTAAAGGCTAATAAGTTTAATAAGTTTGAAATTTTGTGACAACTAATTCACGCCCCCTCTCAATTGTCTACCCTTGTGTTGCCAACACATGAAATTCAACAAAAACATCATCAATCCATCCATCCTACATCCACAAATCATCAACATGCATACATCTCACATAATCACAACATACATCTTGCATCATCATTGACATTTAAGTTGTGATGAATAATATAGATTTATTATTCTAAGCATCTTAAATCATTGCACACATATCATAAACATACATTGCATTATCAAATCATAGGCATGAAAATCTACATTATCCATACATACATCAATGTGCATACATCATCATCTCATAAATTTGCATAAGAAAATACACAAAAATAAATGCATCCATATCATTTGCATAAGCATAAAATTTGCATATCATATCATCCATCCCATAACATATCATGAAAATATATTGGAAAAGAAGAACATCCATCAAATGCATCCATACATTCGTAAGCATGAAATAAAGCACACATCACATCATAAATCTATATTGTATCATATATATATCAAAAAATAACTGTCATGGTATAATATCTAAATCAATGTATGTACATTAATCAAAAATAGAATGTCCATGAGGCTATCAAAAAGGAGCCCATGAATGTATATTTGTGTAAAGAATCGAGCAATAATAAAAAGTATATGTACAAGCAAGATAACCTCGATGGTTGCTCCCCTCACCCAAGCTTTCTCTCTGGTTGATCCTCAGCCCTAGGATGTTCCCCACTCCTCTATGAGTAATTTGGTTGTCTAAGCACTTGTGGGACATCCCTATGGTAGTGAATCTGATAATATTCTGCCTCATTCATGGCCTCTCTATACAATTTGGTAGACACTGTCCGCCCTTGGGCTGTAGCTGTCATGGTTTCTAACTACTAGGAGTGACTAACCTCCAATGCTAACTGCATCTCGGTGGTCTACTTGACCCGATGCTCCTAGTCTCTCTCTATCATTACATCTTGTACATGTTGCCTAGCCTAGTCTCTCTCAGAAGTAATAAACAAAATTTGTTGTCTCACTTGATCGCTCTCACCTATCACCACTTGTAACTACTACTATAACTACTAAATCTATGCATCATGGGGATCTAGCTCCAACGATTGTTGTTGTGGAGGTTGTTGTTGTATCAATTGTTGGTGCTATTGGTGTACTAGTGGTGCCCCTGGGACCTATCCATCTTGTTGATGTTGGCCATCCTATCCATCCTATCCTCTATCCCTATCATCTGGACCTTTGCCTCATCCTCTTCCCTATCTGTCATCAAGCTTCCCTCTGCCTCTACCTGCACACCTCCCTCTCGGTCTCCCTCATGGAGGTATACCTACTAGATATGTCAATCCGTGAGGGGTTATAAACCATGCACCATAAGTAGGCATCATCTATGTATCTTCCTATCCTTGACCATAGGCCTATGGCCTAGAAACCAACAATCCAAATCCCTTGACAACCTCATGGGTTGGTATCGTAGGTCTCCATGCTATCTCTCATGATGACTTGGAAAATATGGTGATATATTGATCATATAGCCTATCCTACCTCTTACCAAACTATCTAGCAACCCTATCAAGTAGGTATCTCTCAATGATCATGTACTCTCGACCTTGCATATATTGTTTCTATCAAGAAAAGAATAGTTGTTACACATCATCATACCAAGCTGGCATCTAAAGCCAGGGCCACCATCTAAAAACTGTCATATCATCAATCACTCAATGCCAGTAGGGAATGTCAAGCTACCTTGCATGTTGTAATGTGATGGCACCCGTATACCTCTAGACAAAAAGATCATCTAGATCTACATCTTCCATCTGAACAATCAATCAGAGCACAACAATGTGCTCCCAAGCCCAAATGTGAAGAAGGGTGACACTTGTGCCAATAGCCCTGCCATCACATTATACAAAATCATGCATATCATGGTAAAGGGAGGCTAGGATCATTGCCCCCCATGCATACTAAGTCCTCTAAAATAGCATCTTATGTCACGCTAGGCCCCATCCCAGGTTGAATCCACTATTCTATCAATCTAGAGCAACCAAACCTAAGATAATTTCCATAATAATCAGTTTGAAATTTGACACTCGACCTCCCTACATATCGAGATGATGTCCTCCTAGTCAAGCACCTCATGGCAGTCATTATAACTGGCATCACCATCGTAGATCACACACTCACCATGTATCAACAAACACAATATCTACCATACATCCTCCAACATCAATGTCGCCTTGCTAGTAGGTAGGTGGAACAAAGAGGTCTCATTGTGCCATCGCTCGCACAATGCTATCATGAATGCCAAATGAGTTTGGATGATGGGCATATAAACAACGTAACACAAACCAATCTCTCCCAAGTGATCCTATTGCAACTCAGATAAATTTCTGAGTTTGGACAAAACTGTCGGTCAGTGCTCTCGAGACATCAAAGGAAGGATAACCTCCTACACCCATGAAGCACATGACGTCAAAATTTAAAAAAATTGTCTCAGTTTGGAGTTTTTATCCCCTAAAATGACAATAGTGTCACTATTCACAATAATGTTGCTATAAGTCAAATTCCAAACTACGATGCTTGAGGCATTCAAATTTCAAATCACAATATGCGTCACTAAACACATATGCATTACAATTTGATTTTGGTAAACCCTAACCCTAATTTTTAAATCAAAAGATGCATTGCTATATAGCGATGCCACCAAAGTTAAAATTTCAAAATTCATTAAATGCACCTAAAAGTCATATTTTAAATCAAGTTTAAAATCACATACCAGTGGTCTTGCACCTGGAAGCCTCTGGTACTCATGAACTGGGTCGAAAATGTGTCATGGGAGCACTCATTGTGCCATTTCGTCAGAGCGACAAAGCTCAAAATGCAAGGTTTCTCTCAAGTGTGAATGCACAAATGAATTGAAAAGGACCCTTCTTAACCTATTTATACCTCAAAATTAGGTTTTTTCCCCTAATTTAACCATGAAGCTAGGGTTTTTCATCACTTTCACCAATCTTGCCAAACTGAATCTTATTTTGCATTATTTTTTGTGTTTCTGACATGTTCTTTGCATCTCGGAGCCTTTCTAGACCCTTGGGGTAGTATTTTACTTTTGTCAAGAAATCAACCGAAAATTCAAAAAAATTACCTGATTTCTAGATGGAGTAGGGAACCAGCTTAATCCTTCCATTAGGGCATCTAAAAATAAGAAATGTTTTATTTTTTTATGTAAGCAGCTTTTTTTTTAATCTGAAGGGTGTCAATCTTTGAACCAAAGCAACAAGTACCTCACTTCAAAGAGGGGCAAAATGTAGACATTGAAAAATGTCCTGAATGATATCATGCACTCGAATCAGGTATACTAACATCATTTCCTCCTCAAATCCATCTTCTTTTCACTTAATTGATTAAATTAGCCTAGTTATTTAATTAATTATGTCATTTGCATCTATAAACCTAATTAACTTAATCAAGTTAATTCACCCCCCTTTCATGCTAACATTTCATCTCGTTAAATTAAATAAATCAAACTATTTAATTTAAATACCTAGATCTTCCTATTTAATTAAATAACCCTAAGTTATTTAATTAAATATCATCACCTTTCCTCCTTCCATTAAATCACTTAATTTAATGAATATCATTTAATTCTTCTATACCTCCCTAATTGTATAATTAACATTGTTTAATTATCAATGACTTAATTAATCTAATTTTCCCCCACTTGCAAGGGAATATTCCTCCTTTGCACATTCCTCCAAAAGGAGTATTCCCATGAAATATTTCTCCCCATTTTGCACAATTTTATTTGGTTTTAATTAACTAAATTATCCTTTTCCCTCACCCATGAGAATATTCCAAATAATATTCTCTCTCCCCCACTCATTTGAAAAAGGAAATATTCTTACAAAGCTTCATATGTAACTTAACTCAATTTTTTTTCTGCAAATTAACTTGTGACCTCTTGTATAGGTCAAAAGTGTGTTTGTTTGAAGGAATATGAACCCTCGATTAAATCTCATCATGCATTCTCAACCATTGATAAGAAACCATGATCCATGCCTTCAATTTCCTCCATCCTTGACCATTGATTAGCCTTTTTTATCTCAACCCTTCATTTCTCATTTTCTCTCCTATAAGTAGGTCACTATTTGGAGACAAATGGATCCATATTTCAACATCAAAGTTATGTTGTTAAAATCACTCACAATCACACTCATATTTAGCACACACTTAGCATATTTTAGTTCATTTTAATTGCATTAATTAACTTTAAGCTTACATTAATGGCTTTCATGATCACATAATGCATCTATTTAACTTGTTTATTAATTAGGGTTTGAATATTTTAGTTTAGAGTCCATTTAGATTAGCTTAGCTTTTACATATCTATATCATTTTTAGCATAAAATCATATTAAATTAGCTTGAATCATGCTCATTTAGACTTGTGTTGTTAGAATAATACGTGATTAATTAAAATGTAAACTAACACACCAATAAGACATTATATTGAAAGAAACTAATCTAGAAAACATAAATGCAAACTCTAAACAATAGCAACTCCTTCAAATTTGTCCCATCGTCCTCTATCTCCAAGGATTTGATTAAAGTTGTTGGCTCTTAGTTGTGCAAGAAACAACTTGTTGAAATGACAACTTAGGAGAATGAGATTGATTGAGAATACATGTCCATTGCTATATGATTTAAACTATGAACTTGAAATGCTATGATATTTCTATAATGCTGATATGCTGATTCGAACACAACTATAGTAACTATGTATGAAATCTAGGATGAAATCTACTTACCAAATGGCTATATTTATAGATTTTTTGGAGGCAAAAATCTACTTGGCGTAGATCAACAGTTGAAAGTCAAACTTGTCAAGATTAATGGTGAGAGATTAAGAAGTTGAGAGAAAGGTGGAATGTTGTGAGGAAAGTGGAAGAATGTTTTCAACCCACAAAACCATCCTCATTCAAAAATGGAGACAAACATGGCATTTATCTTTTCATTAATGAAAAGTGGTTGAAAGTTGAGGATAATTGCTAATTAAATAAATAAATTTATTTAATTTCTTGTGGCAATAAATTTAGAAGCTTCCACAATTAAATAATTAATATTTAATTATGTGTAAGAAGTGAAAAAAATGAGTAATTAAATATTTTACAATATTTAATTAAGTAGGGTGAAAAAGATATTAAATATTAAATATTTAATTTAAATGTGAAGTGAAGAATGAATATTCCATTGTTTGAATTTAAATGTTCAAACTTAGAAATACAATGATAATCAAATAAATAAATTATGAAATTTATTTAATTTAATCAAGAAGAAAAATAGCAATAATTAAATAAACTTATTTATTTAATTAAACTAGAAGAATTGGAAAAATGAACAATATAAATAAATAATTAAATTTATTTATATGTAGATGACTTTAGAATATTAATTAAGTAATTCATATTAATTAAATAACCGTTTTGAATAACCGTGACCATTTTTAGATGTGTATATTTTTTCCCTCTTTGAAGTGATGTGTTTTACGCATTGCTTCAAAGAATTTTGCCCCGGAATTTAGAAATTACTGATGCTATATGCCCCCTCGAGAGATAAATTGTGTGATGATGAGGATCATTTGAAAGAATTTAGTTGATTTTCAGAGAGAAATTGGTGATTTAACTCTCGAAATCACGCTTTGTATAGTAAAAATTTGAATAATTTCCCACTTTTACCCCCTTAAAAGGTGGAAAAGGTGAAAAGTCATTGTCATTTGAATAGTAACTTGCAGTAATTTTTAGAGCTCTGAGAGATAAAAATGAGATGCCGATCTTGTATGAGCACCACAGATTTGAGCGAGCCTGTCGTCATTAGAGACCAACCACATATGGACCTCTGGTAAGTTGATCTAATCCTCTTTTTCAAATTTATAGTGAATTTTTGTATGATTTTTTAATTTTTAGAGTTTTGAATTTTCTTCTTTAACACATAGGATTGCGGTTTAGCGCATGCGATCCATACTTTAGTGCATTGGCTAGATAGAGTAGCACATCTAGAGTAGTGCATAGATGCAAGATAGTAACACATAGATATGTAGATTAGCGCATAGACAAAATGGCGCATAGGAAAAATGAAGTAGCACATCTAGGAAAACTACCCACGCAGGATGCTAGTTTAGCACATAGGCTAGATTAGCGCATACAATGACTATTTTAGTGCATCCACTTGATAGAATAGTGCATAGATACTTTAGCTCATCCAATGTCTATTTTAGCGCATTCATAGATTAAAGTCGCGCATACATATTTTAGCACATCGATTGACTGTTTTAGCACATCCATGGATTTTTGCCGAATTTCAATTTTTGAAGAAAAATTTATATGTACTTGATGACTGTTGCTAGATTAGACAGTTGATTATATGTTGTTGAAGAACATCAAGAATAGATTAGCTTGATTTGATAAATTTGTCTTCGTACTTGAAGAACAAATAGTAAAGAAAAATTTGCTTTCCTTCTTGAAAGACAAATAGATGATAGATTTGCTTTCCTGATTGAAAAACAAATAGATAGATGTTGAGTCAATTGACTGTTAAATTTGTTGCCATGTGATATGAAAAAAAAATAGTAGAAATGATTGATAAATTTTCTTTCATGATTGAAAAACAAATAATATTTGATTTGATTGAGCTGATTGCCCGTTTGATTTGATCGATGAACTTGCTTGATGTATTGATTTGATTAGAGATTCCCTACTGATTGATTTGTATGATTGCTTGATGATGTTATAAAGGAAGAATTTTACCTCCTCCAGATTAGAGAGATATTTCCTCATACTTGGGAGATGGTTCCTCAGCTATCTCAAGATGACTTAGAGATTATAAACCAGTGTGGGTTGAGTCCATTGTTGAGGATCTCGCAATATCGGGTCAACAAGGCGCTATTGATTGCATTAGCTGAGAGGTGGCATAGAGAGCATAACACCTTTCATCTTCCCACAAGAGAGATGATCGTGACTCCAGAGGATGTATATAGGATTCTTGGTATTCCCTAGTTGGTGAGCTTGTGATCTATGATCACAAGGAGATTGGGGCGACTGATGCACTGAGACGAGTCTTTCAGGATCCTCATTTCTCTGGATATGAGCTTCCTTGGAAGGATATGGTGGAGAGATATGCTCCACTACCTTTAGTTTTAGCAGGTTTCATCGATGGTTTCATTTGTCCTAATCGTAGGTCAAAGGGACTATCAATCGAGTGGGGTCGGATCTTGGAGGACATGCTTCTCCATTGTACTAGATATGCATGGGGGTCCTACATGCTTGCCCATTTGTACCACGATCTTCATTAGGTTATGTACATAGATGGGAAGAGTCTCTCCTGTGGAGTTACTCTTTTATAGATATGGGCATGGGAGAAGATTTCGATCACTTGTCCCATTGTTCAGAGAGAGCGTCCCCTTGGGTTTCCATATGTTTATACCTACACAGGTCCCCTTGTCCAGCCGAGGCTAGGAAAGTTAGAGTACTGTTGGAGGGTACTGGATGACATTGATACCATCATCTAGAGACTATATCTTGACTGTAACCCCTGGGAGGTAGATGATATAGAGATTCCTTTTTGTACCAGATCGAGATACCTGATTGTGTGCACCCCGTTTATCATCGAGCGGTTTCTAGTTATGTGGGTCCTAAGATAGTTTGGATGAGTACAAATGATGCCATAGGGTGTGGCACACTACGCCAAGCACTGGGAGGATGTGATAGAGTGGGATCCTTTCATGACCATAGAGGCTGCTAGGGCAGAGTATGCATATTTATAGCCAGATCACTAGGTGATGCACCCAGAGGTGACAGATGCAGGGATGACGAATGACTATGCAACTTTCTTTTACACTCATCCCTTTTCAAGGTTCACCAGCCCAGAGGATCCTGCCCCATTATTGGGAGGACCAATGATATAGCGAGGGTGAAGGTAGCCATAGGCATAGGCAACCATAGGGAGAGGCTCAGGTAGGGGTACAGGATGCAGCAACCATGGATATTGATGAGGAGGGGGATGAGGGGGATGACTCTAGCAGCCTAGATGATAGTAGTGATGATAGTGGGGATGATGGAGGTGGTGGGGGAGGAGGGCAAAGGTTTTTCTTTGATGTACCCTTTAGTACGAGGCCATGGACATCAAGAGTTGTGGATCAACTGAGTACTTCGGCTCCACGGGTTATTATTAGGGCTCCCTCACAGGGACAGATGGATGCCTTGTAGGCAAAGGTTCAGACTCTTTGAATTTAGTTTGCACAGACATAGGTGACGATCAACTAGCTACAGGCACAAGTTGCACAACCACCTTCTCTTGACCCATAGATAGCTCAACTTACAGTAGAGCGAGACAACTTCTGGGAGAGATGCATACAAGCCGAGGGGGTAGCTAAGAGACTCCTGAGATCAGTTGAGAGAACCTCTATTGGAGAGGTTGTAGCAGAGGGATTGGAGACTGCTCGAGAGGCTGAGTATTACAAGATGAGATATTTTGAGGTAGTGCCACCCGAGAGGAGGATTGCCTTCACATAGTCAGGTACTCGGTCTCAGACCCATTCACGTAGTCATTCTAAGAGTTCTACTAGGAGTGTGGGTCAATCGATCAGACGAGAGCTCAAAGCTTTTGGGAGTAGAGATCCAGCGAGACCTACTACCTCAGGGGACAATAGCAACCATGCGCCATGACCAGATGCCCCTTAGTGATGAGCATTTTGACACATTTATTCATTGTATTTGATATATCTTGTTGAAACATTTGATATCCTTGTACCTCTAGACATTTGTTTTGATAAGATTTATGAGATGCAGTGGTGATTTGATTATGCATGTGTTATGGATGATTTATGATTTATGATTATGGGTGCATGTTTATTTCTATATGCTATGTCATGTATGATTTTTATGATGATGATGCAAATGATGGTGCAATGTAAATGATGATGCTTTTATTTTATGTATGATGATGCAATGATAATATGATGTAATATATGTTATGATGAAATGATTTCTAACATGATGATTTTTCTTTATGACATATGTAATGAATGCAAGATGTAATGATGAATGATTTTAATGATGTGAAAAATGATATGATGTAGACTAAATGAATGAGACCTAACAATGATGAAAAAGTGATATAAATGGATATGAAGTGAAATGATGACCTTAATAAAAATTTATGATGAAATGAGATGAATGTATAAATGAGATGATTATGAAGATGTAATTTTTAATGAATGATATGCACATGACATGAATAATGATGTAGTATGATGATAATAATGATATCAATTGGTGAACTAATGATAATGATGTAATAATATGATGCAATGGATATGAAAATAATAACCTGAATGATGATAGGAAATGAATGAAATGGATGCAACCTTATTATAAATGTATATATGTATGTGAAATGAATGTAAATATAAATGTTATGATATGATATAATAATGAGATGAATGATTAAAATAATGACCATGCATATGATATGTAAAGATGGATAATGATCATGATGAACTAAATGAGATTGAAAAATTATAATGAAATGATGATGTAAGTATGCAAATGCAATAATAATGCTAACCTAAATGAGTGATTTTGAAATGATATGTAATGAATGATAATGGAATGAGATGCCAAAAATTTCCAAATGTACTCAATTGTTGTTTTGAAAAGATATATGAAATTTTTACCAATCTTCAAAAATCTACCTTAGACAACCTACAAAATGCAAACCTAAATGAATCATGCAGTCCTAGAATGTAGTAACGAATCATTTTCCTATTTGTCAGTCCATGCCACACTTGATTTTCATCATCGAGCCTTTTGATATGTTGAAATTTAGTACAAGAATCAAAGGGTATGTTAGCACCAATGATGACCTGAGTACTGCTTTCATGATGTTTGATATAGAAAATTAATACAAGCATTGAGGTATAATTGAACCAAAATAACTTGATTATTGTTTGCATAAACAGACAAAAAGTTAACCATTTTCCTATGCAAATTCTAAAATATCATCAGTGATACATTGTAGAGCATGTCCCACAACAAATTTGCACAATACTAATGATTAGCTTACAGACAGTAAGCAAAGAAAAATCATACTCCTTCCTTGTGATTCTAGTTCAGTACATCATTGAACCACTCCAGAGATATGATGTCATCAAATGTCAAAACAAAAAATCAACTTATTCTTTAAGTTTTTCATTCATTTTATTCAAATTAAGATCATCCAATTTTTTTAGTTATCTGTCAAAATAGTCATGTAGACTCAGTTTAATTGGACAATTTTGTTGTTTCCTGATATTTCGATTCTTGACACATGTTGCCAATTGCCTACTAGAAAGCTCCAAAAAGTGAATTGCCCCCCCTAGTGACCTTGTAGTTTGACTCCTGTTAGACACAACTAACCCTAATCATCAAGCCATGATGAAATCCTTGTCATTTCAAGGAGATGTTGTGACGCATGATGTGAATGTGATGGCTAGGCATGTAGGTGATGCCAATGAAAGATATATATGCAAAATATATTCTAATAGATGAGAGAGCCAAACAAAATCACAAACAATGCATGTTTGTCAAGTTTTAACCATTTATTTTAATTGCACCTTTTCCTAATTTTATGATTTTTGTTGTTGTTACCAAGATGCTTGTTTGCCAGGTTTTCATCAAGGCAACAATTTTTTTCTTTCTCTTTTTTATTTTTTTGTATTTTTTCTCTTTTGATTTTTTTTGTATTTTTTCAAGACTTTTTATACTGTTTTTTGATATTTTTAGGCGTAAAACTTCTTCAGATGAATGATGTTGGTCGAATCTTCAAACAGGTCCCCTTTTGATGTTGAAAATTGATATGCCCCCGATCCATATGCAACAATGATAATAAACAGGCCCAATCAATTAGGTTCGAACTTGCCTTTCTTCTCCCGATCCTACTGATTGTCAGGGTTTTCTTTGAGAACCAAGTCACCCACTTGAAAATTTTGTGGTTTGACTCTGTGATTGTAGCTACGAGACATAACTTGTTGATATCCCTTCAAATGATTAACTGTAGTTTGATGTCATTCGTCAAGCAGTTCCAGCTCTTGCAACCTTGATACTCTGTAGTCTTCATCATTGATTAACCCCTTTACTGATACTCGAAGTGAAGGAATCTCAACTTCTAGTGGTAGAATAGCTTCCACTCCATAGACCAAAGCATAAGGAGTAGCACCTATTGGTGTGCGAATACTTGTTTTGTATGCCCATAATGCAAGATTTAATTGGACATGCCAATCACAACCTGCTTCATTTACTGTTTTCTTCAAAATCTTCAAAATTGTTTTGTTTGAAGCTTCAGCTTGACCATTCCCTTGCAGATAGTAAGGTGTAGAGAACCTGTGTTGGATGCAAAATCTTTCACATAGCTCATCAACATCCTAATTTTTAAAGGGTCTTCCATTGTCTGTGATAATGGAGTTGGGATTACCATATCGACAGATGATATAGTTCAAAATGAAAGAAGAAATTTGTTTGCCAGTAACAGTTGTTAGGGTAACAACTTCAATCCATTTAGTGAAATACTCAATGGCTGTAATAATCAATTTGTGTCCATTTGAAGATGATGGGTGTATCTTGCCAACCAGATCCAATCCCCACTCAGCAAAAGGCCATGTTGTGGTGAAGTGTTGTAATTCTTGAGTAGGAGCATGAATGAGATTCCCATGAATCTGACATTTTGCACATTTCTTCACAAAGATGAATGATTCCTTCTCCATGGTCGGCTAGTAGTAACCCAATCTTCACAAGTTTCTTTGCTAAGGTTAGTCCACTCGAGTGTGTCCCACAAATTCCACCATGTACCTCTTGTAAATCTTTTACTGATTCATCACATTTGAGACATCTAAGGAGAGTACCATCCAAACCATGCCAGTATAAGACATCATCAATTAAGGTGTAATGGGAGGATTGATGGATGAAATTTCTTTTCTGATTTCTAGAAAAATATAAAGGTAAACTAATATCCTTTAGGTAAGCATAAATTTGGCCATACAAGGGAGAATCAGAACTGGTTAAGTGGCAAATGATTTGAGTTTATGGATTTTCATAGGCAGGAGAAAAAAATTGTTCCACCAGGAAATCGTATCGTTCTTTATTCTCTGACAAGTGGAGTAGATATGCTATTGTAGCCATTGCATCAGCTGCTTTATTATCAATATGTAGAATTTGTATGAACTTGATATCAACAAAGTATTTCTTGAAATCATCCACCATCCTTTTGTAAGGTATCAACTTTTCATCCTTAGTGTGATATTCATCATTGATTTGATTTATAACAAGTTTCAAATCACCAAAAACTTGAAGCTCTTTGATTTTCTAATCTACTGCAATTCTCATGCCAATTACTAATGCCTCATATTTAGCTATGATATTTGTGTAAGGGAATATTAGCCGATAAGATTTTGGAATTGTATGTCCTTGAGGTGTAATGAAAATAATTCCTACTCCTGAGCCATGTTGAGTGTAGGAACCATCAAAGTAGAGTGCCCATGACTGCTTAATTGTTGTTGTGAATACATCAATATCAGAAAAATCAATGTGTATTGGGTGTTCTGCTGGCATTGGTGCTTCTGCTAATTGATCTACGATTACCTGTCCCTTTATAGCTTTGCAATCCACATAATGAATGTCAAATTCACTCAAGATCATGACCCATTTAGCCAATCTACTAGTTAAGGTTGCCTTACTTAGAAGATATTTGAGTGCATCAATCTTAGCCACAAGCTTTATTGTATGTGCTAGCATATAATGTCGTAACTTTTGAGAAGTGAACACTACCACTAAGAAAGATTTTTCAATGAATGTGTAATTTAGCTCATGACTTGTCAAAGTTCGACTGATGTAATAGATTGCTCACTCCTTTCCTAAGTTGTCTTCTTGTGCCAATAATGCTCCTAGGGACACTTCCATGGCAGAAATATACAATATGAGTGGTGCACCTTGCACTGGTGGATTCATGAGATACTGCTTTATCTAATCAAACACTGCTTCACATTTGTCTTCCCATTTAAATGGAACATTCTTATGTAAGAGATGAGTGAATGGTAAAATTTTATCTGCTAGTTGGGCAATGAATCTTCTAATGGATTGTAACCGTCCCTGCAAAGAGCGTAGTTGACTAATGTTCCTTAGTGGTGGTATATCAAGAATTTCTTGTACCTTAGCTAGATCCACCTCAATTCCCTTTTCTGATACAATATAACCTAGCAGCTTTCCATATTTTACTCCAAAGACACATTTCTTTGGGTTAAGTCTCACTTTGAATTGTTCCATTCTTTTGAAAAATTTAGATAAGATAGCAATGTGTCCTTCCCTGGTGTTAGATTTGGCGAGGAGATCATCAACATAATCCTCCATGAATGTATGCATCATATCATGAAAAATAGTTGTCATTGCACGTTGGTATGTAGCTCCTGCATTCTTCAACCCAAATGGCATTACGTTCTAGCAATAGGTACCCCAAGGGCATGTGAACGCTATTTTATCTTGGTCCTCTGGTGAAATCTTTATCTGGTTGTATCCTAAAAAATCCATCCATTAATGAGTACATCGCATGTCCAATAGTCAAATCAACAATCATATCTATGTTTGGTAGAGGGAAATCGTCTTTAAGACATGCCTTGTTCAAATCTCTGAAATCTGTACAAATTATGATTCTTCTGTCTGGCTTTGAAACAAGTACGATATTGGAGATCCATTCTACATAGTCAATAGACCGAATGAATCCAACATCCAAAAGATTCTTTAACTCTTCTTTAACCAATAATGCAACATGTGGATGCATTTTTCTGATTTTCTACTTCACAGGTTTTGCCCCTAACATAATAGATGGATGATGCATGATGAGATCTGGATCCAATCTAGGCATATCCGCGTAGGACCATGCAAAACTAATTTGATTGTTCTTGAGAAATTCTATAAATCCTGGTATTTCCTCTTCTGTTAGAGATCCAGAAAGTTGCAAGACTTTGCGTTGTTTTGTAGTACCTATATTGAGTGCCTCTGTTGGTTCTGTTAGAATAGAATACCTTTCCTGGTAATGTTTCGAGAGAGTGTCAAATTTCCCATCCTCTAGTGCCTTTAAAAGGTTTTCACTATTGGATACACTTTTTATTTTTCTCTTTTTTCGATCTAATACTGCCTTTGTTAGGTTTTCACCATTAGATCTTTCTTTTATGTTATTTATTTCATAGCTAAAAAACTTGGCACTTTCTTGTCGAAAATTTTGATCTTGTGACTCCCTAGTGGAACTTGTTTCCGGTTGGGATGAACAAAGGAAGTTTATGATGGTTTCGTCATTTTGAAAAGTTGGGACATCAATAGGTGTGATTTTCTCCCAATCAATGAGTTTAGGATAGACCAAAGGAAATAGATCATTAGGATGAGTAAGATCACTGGCCGTTAGAGTCATGATACTATTATTAACATCATTATGGGAGAGGTCTAGGATGGTATCCTCCTGTGGATGATCTATCTCACTTTGAATCAAATCGGTTTCACTTGAGTCATGATTGCTTTGTAGAACGTAATCAAGCGGAGGCCTTGAGCTTTCCCCTTATAAGAATGCGGGTGTGAATTTGTGTATGACATCCACCCTTTTCTCAGAGATGAATGTATCATCAAAGATGTCATCCCATTCATATTCATTGGAGTCAGTGTTAGAATTATTTTCTTGAATTCTCAGGATTGTTTCAATTAACTCCTCTTTAGACATTCTTTGTACCACTTCTTGCTTTGTATCTTCACCATATCCTAGCCTAGTCTTATCTTTTAGGTGCATTGTTTTCAGTTGGATAGTGTGAATCCCTAAACCTACAAATGCACAAGAGCAACAAAAATGGTTAGATGTTAGATCAAATTCATGTACACAAGAGTGACAGATTCCCCATAAAATCCACCTATTTAAACTAAAATTAGGAACAAAGATGAAGAACACAATACAAGAAATTAAATTAAATCCTAATCAAGTTAATAGAATGATGATCCCATGGGAGAATTGGTGCCAATGGAGTGTTGCAATTGGCTCTTTCCCAATTCCTAAGTTGCAATGAAGATGATTTAGAAATGGTCAAATCTCCAAAGAGATTTGAGCATAACCTTGGTGCAAATGTGAAAATGAGATGAATGCTTGGATGAAATGAGCAAAATTAGTTCTCAATTGAAGAGAGAAACTTTGCATGAAGGTTGTGGATAAGAAATGAGGAGAGAAGTCTCCAATTTATAGACTTCTATTTAGAAGAGGTGAGCAAGATTAAGCAATGTGGGACAAAAGGTAATCCAATGGCATTGTGCCACTTGTCCACATGTGATTGGATGAGGAATGAGCACATTTTGGCCAATGTGCATGATAAATGCATAAATTTGAATTTGAAATGTTGAAATGACAAGGTGGATGAGAGGTCAAATGAAGTTATGACCACTTGGCTCAATGCAAAAGGACATGTAAAATGTATTAAATGCCTTGTTGGAAGGACCAAGTCCACTTGGCCTTTTTGAATTCAAATGAGGGAATATTCCCTTTTGATGCTTTGTGAGGGAAAATAGATGAATTAATAAATCAAAGTATTTGATTTATTGTGCAACTTGCATTCTCTAGAGAATTTTAATGAAAGGGATTAACTTAATCATGGTTTTGATTAAATTAATGAAGAATTAGGTGATGTGACAATTTAGACTTAAATTTATCAATTGATTTAAGTCAATAATTGAGAGGAAGTGATTTATTAAATAAATGATTTGATTTATTTAATCAAGAAG
Source organism: Sequoiadendron giganteum (assembly GCA_007115665.2). Lineage (NCBI taxonomy): Eukaryota > Viridiplantae > Streptophyta > Pinopsida > Cupressales > Cupressaceae > Sequoiadendron > Sequoiadendron giganteum. The sequence continues at coordinate 126,791,615 of CM021105.1, forward strand.
GAACATGTTAGATTAAATCAAATAAGGTTTTAATTTATTTAATTTAATAAGAAAACTTTAGAGAATTTAATCAAATAAAATGATTTATTTAATTAAACAGATATGTAAGGTTAATTAAATTAAATTGATTAATTTAATCAGGGGAGGTGATAGACTTAATCCAATAAATAATGATTTATTAAATTAAGAGATAGAATGTGATGAAATGCTGAGAATATGCTTTAGGAGGAAATGTTTTTAGTAATCGGGATCAGGTGTGCCAAAACGAACTTGTACATTTTCCATGTCTACATTTTGCCCCTCTTTGAAGCAATGTACTTGTTGCATTGATTCAAAGAATGAATTGTTGTGATCAAAGGTCCAAGATTTTCCCAAATTTTTCCGATGCCCCACTACTGCCCCAGTGGAAGGATATTGTTGGATATTGCCCCCTCGAAAGATCAGATGAAAATTTTGATTTTTTGGATGATCTCGTGAAAAAGATGACAAGGTGTCCAACACACCCGAAATACCCCAGAATGCTAGAAAAAATGGATTAAAATGCCAAAAGGGATGCATAATGACTCTCAGTTGGATGAAAACGAGTTTGAGGGACCAAAACCCTTGTCTAAAGGTCAAATTAGGTCAAAAAACACTAATTTTCAAGCTTAAATAGACCTCGAGCGGTCACTTTCAATAAATTTGCACTCTTAACCTTGAAAAATTTCACACTTGAGCCCTGAATCTTAGAGAAAATGGCATAATGACAGCTTCCTTTGTACGTGTCAGAGTGGATATGAATATGTCAGCGACCAACCGCCATAGGACTTGTGGTATGTACCCCTATCTGACATTTATTTTTCTTGCTCTTTGCACATTAATTAGGTTTAAATTTTGGTCAAAGCGGCATGGCACAATATAGTATTGTGAAAAAATTTCAAACAGGGTTGTGCGGTCCTATATAGGGCTACTTGTGCCATAGAGTGCCACGCGGGCGAGTTTAGCTTTAGGGATTTTTTAGTCATCAAAGTTGGCCGCTTCCACAAACTACACCGCATGGGCCATATTGTCCATTTTTGCTAACAAAGTCTGCCACGTGGGCTTGTTTGTGACATTTAGCTATCTAAGTCTGTCGTGCGACACTGTTTAGGAAATTACAATCTGTGCCACTTTTCCAAACAGCACCGCTTTTACTGTTTCAAAAAGTGAAAGGCGATACGGACAATAGATTTTTTCTAGGGAAGCTGACACGACACTTTTCCTTATGAAGGAGAGGCACGAGGTCATTCATTTGAGGGAGCACTGGTGGCTGGTTTTTGAGAGATTGTAGGATATGCACATATTCCTTTAGGAGTAGCTTGGGATGCTCGGTCTGTGGTTCATTGCTTATGTTCCTCCTATTCGAACACATCTGGGTATGATGCATGGCTTGGCCGAGTGCTGGCACAACGAGACATCATTTTTTATCTTCCCACTAGTGAGGCTACCATTACTCTCAAGGATGTCTGGCACATCTTGCAACTACCTATTCATGGAGAGTGAGTGATTTATGATTTGGAGGATGGTAGGGATGCCTGCTTCGGTGTCATGGGTGTGGACGATCTCATGCCTTGCAATGGTCAGATAGCTTTCGAGAGGTACTGGGGTATAGCCCCTACTTATAGCTTGATTGTGGCCGCCATTATTTCTAGCCTTGTAGCTCCTATTCGACGTGGCTGATATTTCAGTCCAGGTTCGGGACTAGCATGGCAAAAGATGTGTGCTCGCCGAGTGTGCTTTTCCTGGGGACCAGTACTGTTGGCCTCCTTGTATCAGGACTTGCACGAGTTTTCCTATTTGGAGGGTCGGGCTCTTGGGGCTAGATTGACTCTTCTGCATATTTGGGCCTAGGAGCGGATTCCGGTGCTTCACCCAATTGTGACACCGATTGTTCTAGACACTGATGACCCCATGGTGTGGTGCTATGGTGGGGTGAGGATTCGCTTTACTCACATGGGTATAGACGGCATAGCCCATTGGCGGCAGGTTCTAGATGAGATGATAGTTTTTATATGGAGGCCATGGATGGGCATACACCCATGGATGGATGATGCAGAGCAACTTTTCTTTGCTCACTAGGACAGATTCATGTAGGGCTGGGAGCACACCATGATAGAGAGGTACCTTCTTGACAGGGTAGCTAGGTAGTTCAGCGAGGTGCAGGATATTCCTGATGCTCAGTACGTGGCAATTTTCGCGCACTCGACCGAGAGACCGCATGGGGACCACTCATTCTAGTAGACAAGGCATTTTCTTCATTCAGACAGTTAGTGGCCAAACTGTGGCCATATGATTAGGGGCCAGTAGACATAGGGGTGACTCCAGCATATAGGGCATGGTTCAGTCCACCAATGAGGTTGACAGTTCCTGGGACAGTGCTTCCATGTCGGAGGCCTAGAGGTAGGTCAACAAGTAGAGGTCGGGGAGGTACACCACCAGTGCAGCTAGTAGTAGGACAAAATGGGTAGCCCTAGGTAGGCCCACAACAGTAGCCAATAGTACAGCTGACAAGGCAGCCAGATGGATAGCCAGTAGGACAGCCAGGTCCCCATGATGCACTGATTCAATAGTTACAGGGTTAGGGAGAGGCTCTGACAGTGGAGCGAGATGAGGCTCGGCAACATGTTGCTACAATCATAGTTGAGAGAGATTAGGCACGATCCGAGCGGTATCAGGAGATTGGCCAATGGAGGCAGCTAGAGAGCGCAGCCTCCACATCCTGGGATCGATTAGTTGACATTCAGGAGTACAGAGAGGCTGAGTACTATCGGCAGCACTACTGATAGGTGGTGCCATCAGCAAATAGAGTGCTGGATTTTTCTCAGTAGACAGGGAGGCGACCGACAGAGGCTCATAGTGAGAGACAGGATGGGGAGGACAGCAGTCAACAGGGCTAGCTCCTCCTTTTATGTATGATGCACATGTATGATATGTAGATGTATAATATGCAAATGTATGATGTTGTGAGATGTTTCTATTCCTATGCTTATGTGATGCAATGTATGTAATGGATTCCTTTCTTTTTGTATATTTTCATGCTTTATGGATGTAATGTATATTAATGATGGTGTAATGATATGCAAATGATAATGGATGTAAATGATTATGTATGCATTAATGATGTAATTCCTTCTTAAGATGCTTGGAATAACAAATTTATATTATTCTTCATAACTTAAGATGATGATATGATGCAATGTGTCTTAATGCTAATGATCAGTGGATGCAGGATGTATGCATGGGCAATGCTTTGATCATTGTTATGATACCATGTTAGTGTGGAAGGAAGGTAGAAGAATTGCATAAATGAGTTAGTTAGAATAGTGATGTCGATTTGTATTTCTAGGAATTGGGATTTTCAAAGGGGTCAATTGCGTTATGTTTGATAACACACATAAGTACAATGCATCAAGGTATAAAGGACCAGGATGGCATGGTACCTAGTGTGATGGACTTTGAATCGACAATTAGATAGGGGTATTCTTCTCCACACTTGACAAATGAAACCTTATTCTGAATGTAGTTTAGATATTCCAGACATCTCAGTCCAAAACATAAGAAGGCAAGCCTTCTTATGTGGTCAACAAGACACCTAAAACATCCTCCCTACAAACAAAACAAAGTACGCATGACAAATTTATTTTACAAGAGTAACCGACAAGCACAACAGATAAAAAAGATAATAATCCTTGCCCCATTCCTTTCTCTCTAAACCTATTTTGTTTAGGTATCATTGAGAGGTCCTTAGAATGAGCACAAAATAATATAAGTCAATAAAAGACCAAATAAATCAAACCAAACAAGTTAATGTTCTTCATACCACTAGCCAAGACTAACTACTATGAGGGATACCTGATGCTTATGTCCATCATAGGAATGCTTCATCCTAGGACATGTTGTGATCAGGGTTTGGTGGGACTAATTTGGGTGATAAGCTATCAATACTCTAAGTTGATCAACTTGCTTGCTTACTGACTGAGACCTTCAAGACTCTAACGATTAGAGCGTTCACTTTTAAACCTTCTAGACTTGCTTCTGACTGACCCACCAAAGGGTGAAGGCGATGATTGATTTTATTATGATTTATGACAATCACAGGTGAAAGTGAGATGAAATGAATGCACCATTTTGGATTTTCATATATTTTGAGGTTGTTTTTGGTATTTTCACATTTTTCAATGTTTTTGGCATTTTCAAGATTTATGATGAACAGACTAACTTAAAGACCTATCCTAGGGGTCTCGGGAGCTGATCCATATATTAGCCTTGCCTACGTTATACACACAAAGACCACGTAGTTCGACTGACGACAAACTTGACTCAATGATGAGCTAGATGGGAAAATGGATTGCCCCTTTTATTGTTTAAAGGACCGACCTAAGGTGCAGACTAGATGGGCAAATGGATTGCCAATGTGATGGATGCCTAAAGGACTAACCCTAACTGTCTCGGGGGATGATCAAAGATCAACCTTGCCTACGTTCAAGCTTAGAGATGACATAGTTCGACCAGGTGAAAGACTGACAAGACTCCATGATGAATTCTTTGAATATTTTCTTATATTTTGACATGTTTTTGGATTTTTGATGATTTGGATGTTTCTGAATTTTTGATTGATTTTCTGAATGTTTTTGAGTTTTTTCATGAATTTTGAGAAGATTCCAAGAATATACACAAATTTGATCTAATGCCAATACAGGAACATGCCCCCAACATGGTGCAATAGACTACTTCAAAAAAGGCAGGACAAATTGACTTTAGGAATATGCCAAGTAGTACTATGGTGGAACGTGATATGGACACCAGCTCAGGCTATGGTATGGATGCAAGCGAATGGGTGGATGGATGAATGAGTGAGTTGTGATGGAATGGATGAGTGAGTCATGCAAATACTGGTGGATAGAGAGTGCTTTATTTATGCTTGATGCCTATTTGCCAGGTTCTCACCAAGGTACTTGTCCAAAGCGCCACCGAAGTGGTTTTCACTAGAGGACGATTTTTTCTCTTTACTATTTTCAATCATTTTTCTGATTTTTTTTGGATTTTTGCATTTTTTGGTTTTTTTATTGTTGCCAAGATGCCTGTTTCCTAGGTTTTCATCAAGGTAACCATTTTTTCAAGGCTTTTTCTGATTTTTTGTATTTTTTGGTTCTATACCTTGCAAATTTTTAGGCATAAATTTTTTTGAGGTGAGAGCTATTCAGAGGCTTCTGTAGAGGCTCACCTTCTGGTGTTGCTAGTTGATATTCCCCTGACATGTAACTTGTGGTGATGACAAAAGGTTCCAACCAGTTGGGTTTGAATTTTCCTTTTGTATCCGAGTTTGGTACATTCTTTTGGTTCTCTTTTAGCACAAGGTCACCAACTTGGAAGGTGTGTTGCCTGATCTTCTTGTTGTAGCTCCATTTCAGGCTATTCTGGTAGACCTATAGATGATTTAGGGCATCCATACACCGTTCATCTAATAACTCTAGCTCATTTAGTCTTGTGACCCTATATTCCTCATCTGTGACGAGGTTTTGCAAAGATATCCTCAGTGACGGAAGCTCGATCTTGATAGGGAGGATGGCTTCTGATCCATAGACTAGGGAGAATGGGGTGGCACCTATTGGCATGCGGATGCTAGTGTGGTAGGCCCATAAGGTAGGATTTAACTATAGATGCCAGTCATGACCAGAGTCATTGACTATTTTCTTGAGGATTTTTAGAATGGTTTTATTTGTAGCTTCTGCTTGGCCATTGCCTTATGGGTAGTATGGGGTGGAAAAGCAATGTTGGATTTTGAATTTTTCACACAAATCATGGACATCCTGATTCTTGAAGGGTGTCCCATTATCAAAGAT
>CM021105.1:127397575-127740651 GCA_007115665.2 Sequoiadendron giganteum
CAAATTTTGACAAACTTAATTTTAAAACGTTATAACAAGAAAAATATACATCAAAATTTCAATTTTTTTTCATGCACTAGATTTTGAAGTTACTTATTTGGAGAATTTGTTTTAGGGAAATCAAGTTTTTTCCTACTTGTTTTTTGACATCAAGCGAACGTTATTTTTTGTTGAAATTTTCCACATTCCAAAATTTGCATTTAAATTGATAAAAAATAATCAAAACAATTTTTAGAAAATCTAAAAAATTATAGGAATAAACTTCATCAAGAGTTCTACATTTCATTAGTTTACATAATTTTAAAATTCCAAACATAAAGACCACTTTTATGTGGTCAAAATTTAGAAGTTGTTTTGCTCTTGGCCAATTTTTTTATAGAGTGTGACACAAGTTTGTGCTTTTAGCCTCTATTATTCAAAATAAGCAAATGCCATCAAGATGATAATGATCAAGTTAAGTGTAAGTTAAATGTCTATGCATGTTGTTTTATTAGTGATAATCAATGTTTGGTAATTCTTTAATTTTGGTTGGGTTAACAATTCAACACACCTAGTTACTGAAATTACATGCAAAAGTTAATGGTTTGTTATTCTTATTGAATTGATTAGTATAAAATTTAGCAAGTTGTTATTCAATTTGATATTCATTGGAATTAAATAAGTTATTGAATCAATATCCTTTGGTTATGTGTAGTTCATTTTACTATATGATTTGATATTTAGTTACATATAATTGTTATTTATGAGATATTTATTAGGATAATGATATGTTGTTTCTTTATATGTAATTCAAAAATATTGAATAATTTTAAAAGTTATTATCATTTTGATAATACTTTTATCATTTGAAAGTTTCTCAAGTTATTATTGTTCGATAATTCTAATTATCATTTTAAAGAGTTAGCAAGTTATTATTTGATAATTTTTAAATATCTTTTTGATTAATTATGATTTCTTTTAATTTAATTTTTAGTCTTAGTTATCTTAATGGCTATCAAGTTGTTAATTGTTAACATTACATTTGGTAGCTAATGTGATTATAATCTTGGACTATCATTTGTATAAGTTTTTTTTATATTTGCATGAAATTTTATAATTTTGGATAACGATTTTAGATTCATAATTAACAATAGGATAGACTTTCATATTGTTTGAGTAGTTATTAACCCTAGTGATGTCACATTCTCGTAAGACCATCTACTGTTGGCCATCATATGGTCAAATAAATCAGTAAATTGAGAGGACATTTGAATCTAACGTAGCATGGGGGGACCTCTGACAATTGGCATTAACCAGGAATGGGTGAGTGGAAAGGAGTCTTTCGAGCCACTTAAGAAGCATGGAGTCCTTTCCCCTTGTTGTCGAATCTTCATGTTGGACACAAAATGGTTGGTTAGTGTTTGAAGAGGGTGCCATATAACTAGACACAAACACACCACTGCCAAACTTACAGACTCCTATAGATTTGATGTCACATCCATAGTAGCCATTACACAACACATGTATTTATTGCCATTGACATTCTTAATTGGAAAATTTAGATGTTGTTGAGATTTGTGACACCAAAGCAGGCTCTCGAGCAAGAGCTATCATCCATAGGGTCAAAAGTAAATGCATAAATCAAAATAATAAATAATAATCAAAACAATCACCTTCTCGCTATTGACAATTGAGGACTTAATTTGATGGGATAATCACTAGATTGAGGGAGATTTTGTTCGAACTAAGGGTGTGATCGTGTTCATTTTCTCAACCACATTAATAACTCAACTAGTTCCTATGCAACGATCGACAAATTATTGAATGGATAAAGAGAGGTCGATGAAGAGCGGAGGGCAATAATATTATTATTTTCTAATTTTTGTGAAGGTCGAGGCTACCCTGGTGTCCAACTCTACTCTTTATTTTCTTCATTTTTCTTTCACACTTCCTTTTATTATATATATTTTCCTAAGAGTTGGTGTGGGACAAGCTTCTAAAAGGCGACAAAATCCTTTATTGTTTTGGTGTACTGCTGTTTTAAAAATACAAACATCTCTTCAACTTTCATTGAATCAAATAAATCATAGGAGGCAAGAGCTATATTGAGTCGATCGAACAATCAGGGTAGGGATACCTCCTTTCATGACGGAGATCGAGTGTATTGCTTATTGTGGTTGTGGCTGCGGTTGCAATTGGGAATAGTGATTGGCATTACCACAACCATTTTATTTGGGGTTCTCGACATCTTGGTGTCCAATGCACCTAAGGAAGCATAACAAAGGTTACATTGAAATCAATTACCTTTGTTTGCAAGATATTTGACAACATCAACTTTGACCAGATCACCTTACTATGGATTAAATGTTGATGGCAATGTTCTTGCTTAGATAGCCATAGATACCCATATTTCTGAGTGTTATGCACAATTCCCTTGGTATTTGGCCGTACTTCATGGTGTTGAAAGTATGAGCAAATTGGTGTTGTCATTGATGCCAACAAGTTTGTGTCGTCATTGGTGTCAATTGTATGAGAAAAATATTGTTGTAGAAGTATATGTTGTCGCATTGTTGATGCTTTGATTAGTTGCATTATGTTGTCATTAGCAAGCTATTGGTGTCAACCTTTAGTGTTGCTTTGATAAGATTTTGTCTATGGTTAAAGAAGTGTTGAAGATGATGAGGATGTGTTTTTGGTGCTTGGTTTCCAAGTGTTTTTGATAAAATTTGATAAAAAGAGGAAACATTGAGTTGTAGTGCTTTCTGGGTTGAAGAGTAGTGTTTTGGTGTTGCTTCACATTTCTTTTGGGTTGGAGATCTCCCTATGTGTTTCAAATATGTTGATCAGAGGTATTAAGAGTTATAGTATTCAAAATTTGGTATGTTGGATCATTGTGCAAAAAAAGTTGTGTTCACAAGTGTGGGAATAGTGTGTTGTAGAGGTGGCTGGGAGAAATGTTTTTGCTTTGCATTTCTCGGCAATTTGGTTTCAGGTCTTGTAGGTCTGAAGGTGTGTTGATAATGTTGGTATCTTTCTTTTGTCGAAGTTGTTTGAGGTTCAGTGCTTCAGAAGTCAGTTTTCTAAGTTGCAGTGTATGATAGAGTTGTTTGAGTGTATTGGGTGTGTACATTCATAAGGTGAAAGTTGTTTCGAAGGAGTTTGTTGGATTTCAAGGTGTTTATGGAATATTCCTGATTATGTTCAGTTGATATTTGTTGTTCGCGAGTTGTTGTTGGATCACATGAAGTGTGTACTTAAAAGTTCAATGGCGTTTACACAGGTAACAATTGACCTTGGTGCTTACACTAATTACAATGGATTTTTATTGTTTCTAGAAGTGTGTGGTAGCGTGGTGTTGTAGATTTGGGTCCTGATAAGGAATGGCGTGGTATGCTTTCATTTCTATCTGCCACATATGTGTTTTGGTGTTGACCTAATTTGACTTTACACGATTGATGTGCATAGCCGCCCTTCGAGAATGGTTTCAAGGTTGAAGGTGATATAAATATGAGTTGAGTTGTTGAGGGATGCGAAGATAGTAAAGTAAAACACACATGATGCGAAGTGTAGAGTACTAGAGTGCAAATTTGAGTAGTGTAGTGCAAGCTTTCATGTGTTAGATTGTTGGATGTAGGGAGCAAAAAGTGTCTACAATTATTCAAATATGCTACGAAGGTGTTGGTGGATACCATGTAAGATTTGCTAAATAGCCCACTCAATATAAAAATAATTGAAGGAAAACAAATACATAAATAAAATATGAGAAAAAATAAATTCTATTCCTTTCAAGAGAATGCAAAACTTTTATGAGCTTGAGAATTAGAACGAATGGTGTAAGATTTCGAAGGAAACCCCTTGGTTATATAGGCCAAGGTGAGGGATGAGATATCATAAGATTATGACAAGTGTCTTAATTTTATGATATGAGACATAAAGTGGATAAGTATCATAAGATTGTGAGAAATGTTTTAATCTTATGATATGAGACACAAAGTGATAAACTTAAGTAATAAAATGTGGAAAGGAATTAAGTGGATAATTTTCTAGGAAATGAACTAGTTAGATAAAATACCTCTTTTCACCCAACACCCCCCATTAAGTGTAAATTAGGGAGAAGTAGACAATGGAAAGATGCAAAGATGGGTCTTGAGTATTAGGCTTGATGAGGTACCTATGTACGTACAAATCTCTCATAAATAGAAAAAAAAAAGAAAACACAGTGGGACAAAACTCCTCCAAAGGAGAAAAACAATGAAAATGCTCTCAATAAAATGTGAAGGACAAAACCCCATGAGAGAAAAAGGTCCCTCCCATAAGAGAATGAACAAGGAAGGTCAAATGAACCCCTTTAAATGTACAATATCCTGCATTGATGGTGGATGCTTGACACAAAACTCTAAAGATGGTCCAAAATCGTCAAACAACATTCCTCCCCTTAGGAAGAAAATAATACATGCATGATATATTCTCATTTTTGAAAGGAATAAGTCTTTGGAATCGAATCAAATGTCATAGTGTTAGGAGTCCCAATCTTAATTGAAGAAAGTGACAATGTAGAACAATGTGAAGATTGATGTAGAGCATTGACCAAAGATAATGGTATCCTCTAAATGTTACTCCAAAAGAAGCCAAATGATGAAAAACACTGATATAAAGTAATAGGTACCATTGTAGAAGATGTCAATACCAATGGAGATTGAGTTGAAATTGTCAATTCATGAACATTTGCAAAATTTGTCACTGCAAAAGCATATAAATGTGAAAATGGAGCAACATGATTTAAATGCACCCATTAACAAAAATAGGAAAAGAGCAAGCCCCTTGGGAACAAACTCGTAACCATTGATGTTCAAACTCCAATAAATAGATGAAGAAATTGTATTTGTCGATGAACTATTGATGGATCCCACATTGCAATAGAATAAGACCAAAATCAAAGAGACCATTGCATGAGTATCAAATGGATACTCTTGAATGCTCGAAATTACATATTTGGTACATAGTCTATATGAGTATCATTGATTTTGGACACTACTCAACTAGTTATTAGTTGAAAATATAGGTACTATGTCTTTGGATGTAGAATTTGACCCTCTAAATACAAAGAGATTGCTTCCATACATGGATTGTTTATATTATATCTAGTCCATGACATCAAAATGCATGGGTAACTAACTACTGCATTCATTATGTATATAGGAACTCATACTTGATGCATATATCAATCCTAAGAAGCTTACAATATATATGGTAGATTACACTTGAAGTGACAAGATTTTGACATTTTATTTTAGTGCATATACATCTTTTACATACATAAGTTATTTGGACAACACCAATAATGCATATTTGAAAACTTTGATAAAGAAACCAAACATAAATCAACTTTGAAATTGACAACCAAATGTGACTGGTAAATAATCCCTCCAATTGGGATGTTGCCATAATGTAATGAATGGTTGGCCCCTATTGGCTGTTGGATGGAAGATTGCCATGAATGGTACAATACAAAGCTCGACAGTCAATTTGAAGATTTTTTTTCTTCTATTTTTTCTTATTAAAAAAAAAATTGTTTTTTTTTAAAAATTAAAAATTTAATTACAAAACATTATTAAAAATATTAATAAAAATTAGTTTTTAATTTATTTTATTAAAAATAAATTAACAAAGTTTTATTTAAAAAGTTTTAATAAAAATTATTAATTTTTTTTAAAGCTTTATTTTATTAAAATCCATATTTAAAAACCTTTTTAATAAAAACATATTGAAAAACTTTATTTAAAAAATCATTTTACTAGTTGTTAAAACTTTATAGTAAAGTGGGGGGGTCGTAGCCTCGCCCACACCCCACACATTAAATAAAAAGCTTTTAAAAAGATATATATTGGAGTGCTTTAAATGTTTAAAAAAAATTATATATAATAAATAAAACTTTATTAAAGTTAGTGGGAGGCCCATTAAGGTACACGACCCCATGGGTCCCCATGTTTATGAGGCACGAGACCTTAGGTGGGTACCCATGCATCCATAAAGTATGGGGCGACTTCAATAATTTTTCAATATATAAATTTTTAAACTTGCATTTTAATAATGAAATGCAAATTATTGAAAAAAATTGAAGTTTAGACTATTATGTTCATGGAGTCTTTTTTTTAATGCAAATTCAACTAAAATTGACGAATTAATAGTCAATTTTATCTTTTTCGAGCTTTTTGAATGTGATGGCAGTGTCAAATTTGACACAAAATGTTTCAAAATGGTAGTTCCTTGCTAGATTTGGCAACAATTTTTTTGCTTCAAATTTTTGCAGATCTAATTTCTGATATTCGATTTAAATGAAATAAAGGGCATATTTGACTTCCTTAAATGCTCTAGACTCAATGGTGAGCTTAAGATTTCTCTAGGAAGCTTCAGAATGCTTGCAATTGTCAAGTCAATATTTGAACACCCCCAAAATTGGTATTTTTTTCATATTTTATTGATTTTCCAGATCATCCAAGGATGCAAAAGAAGAGTATACTTAGTGCTTTGAAAAAAATAGCTCTATATTCTTAGATTTTCTAAAATATTGCTAACCCACAACTCATTCTTGCTTTATTATCATGTAAGATTTGTTAAATAATTTATCCAATATACAAATGACCGAAGGAAAACAAATACAAAAATAAGAGATGAGAATGAATAAGCTGTACTCTTTTCAAAAGAATGCAAAAAACTTTGACGAGTTTGAGAATTTGAATGAATTGTGTAAGATTACAAAAGGAACCCCTTGGTTTTATAGCCCAAGGTGAGGGATAAGATATTATAAGATTATGACAAGTGTCTTAATCTTATGATATGAGACATAAAGCTGACAAGTACCATAAGATTGTGACAAGTGTCTTAATCTTATGATATTAGACACAAAGTGATAAATATCTCATGTGGACTTTAATTAAAGTTAAGTAATAAGGTGTGGAAAAGAATTAAGTGGATAACTAGGTAGAAAATGAACTAGTTAAATAAAGTACCCCTTTCACATCAATTTAGTGTGAAAGGGGTACTTTATCTAACTAGTTCTCCATTTAAATCCTTTTCACACTAGTTTAACTTTATATAGGGATAAAATTGTTGAGCTTTAATGAGAGTTGTCACACGTCATAAGATGACAACACTTGTCATAATTTGGTTACATTCTATCTCCTCCCTTGGCTTATATAACCAAAACACTCGTTTTGTAGTCTCACACCATTCATTCCAATTTTCAAATTTATAGAAGCTTTGCATTGTTTTGAGAGAAATACAATTTATTCTTTTTCATTTTTCATTTTTGTATTTGTTTTTCTTCAATCATTTGTATCTTAGGTAGGCTATTTAGCAAATCTTACATAATATTAGAGCAAAAATGAGTTGTGGGTTAACAATATTTTAAAAAATCTAAGAATGTAGAGTTGTTTTTTCAAATCATTGAGTACATTTTTTTTTCTTACATTTTTGGATGATGTGGAGAATTAGAAAAGTGTTAAAAAATCCTATTTTTTTGGGGGTTCAAACATTGATTTGGAAGTTGCAGGTTTTTTGAAGTTTCTTGGAGAAATTCTGAGCTCACCATTGAGTTCAGAATAGCCGAAAAAAGTCAGATTTGTCATTCATTTCGTCTGAATCGGACACTGAAGGTCAGATCTACAGTAATTTGAATAAAAAGTTCATTGAAAAATCCACTTAGAAATTGCCATTTCAGAGCATTCTGGGTCAAATCCGACTCTGATATCACGTTTAAAAGGTTCAAAAAAGTTAAAATTGATTATTAATTTGTCAATTTTAGTTGAATTTACAAAAAAAAAAAACAATTTTTTTAAAAATTGTATGAACATAATAGTCTAAGTTTCAATTTTTTACAATATTTTCCATTGCATTAATAAAATGCAAGCTTAAAAAAATATTAAAAAATATTGAGGCCACCTCGTACTTTATGGGTGCATGGGTATCCACATAGGGTTCTGTGCCCAATAAGCATGGGGACTCATGGGGCCTTGTGGCTTAATGGGCTTCCCACTAATTTTAATAAAGTTTTATTTATTTTTTGCAACTTTTTTAAGGTATTTAAAACACTAATATATATTTTTATAAGTTTTTCACTTAATGTGTGGGGGTGTGGAGGAGGCTATGCCCCCCACTTTATCATAAAGTTTTAACAATTTTTATTAAATTTTTTAAAAGAAGAGTTATTTTTAATAAATTGTTTCTTTTAATCAAAGCTTTTTAAATAAAGTTTTTTTAATATGTTTTTATTAAAGTTTTTTTAAAAAATGGTTTAAATAATTAAATAAAACTTTTTGTAATAATATTTTATTAAAGGTTTGTAAAATAGAACTTTGTTAATTTATTTTTAATATTTTTTAAGATAAAATTAAAAATGAATTTTCTTTATTAATTTATTTTAACAAAGTTTTTGAATAGTGTTTTTTTTAAAAATATTTTTTTTTTAATAAATAAAATTGGAAAACTTATTTTCCAATTAATTGTCAAAAATTGTATTGTACCAGTAGTGATGATCTTCCATCCAACAACCAATAGGGGCCAATTATTTTTTGACATTATGATGACATCCCAATTGGAGGGAATATTTACCAGTCACATATGTTGTCAATTTCATAGTTGATTTTTAATTGGCTTTTTCATCAAAGGTTATAAATTTGCATTATTGATGTTGTCCAAATAACTCTTGTATGTAAAAGATGTATATGCATTAAAATATAGTGCCAAAATTTTGTTACTTCAGTGTAATTTGCCAAATCTTTCATATTGCAAGTTTGTTAGGATTGATCTATGTATTAAGTGTCAGTTCCAATATACACAACAAATGCAACAATTGGTTACCCATGCATTTCACTATGATGGACTAGATACAATTAGACACTCATGTTATGGAAGCAATCTCCTTGCATTCAGAGGGTCAATTTTTACATTTAGAGACTTAGTACCTGTATTTTCAACTAATTTGGTTGAGTAGTGTCTAAAATCAATGATACTCATATAAATTATGTACCAAATTTGTAATTTCGAGCATTCAAGAGTATCTAGTTGATACTCATGTAGTGGTATTTTTGATTTTGATCTTATTCTTGTTGCAGTGTGAGATTCATCAACAATTTTTCATCGTAGATACAACTTCATCTATTTTTTGGAGTTTGGACATTAGTAGTTAGGAGTTTTGTTCCCAATGGGATTTTTATTTTCCTATTTTTGTAAATGGGTACATTTAGATCCTTTTGCTCCATGTTCACATTTATATGCTTTCATTGTGACAAATTCTGCAGCTACTCATGAGTTGATAGTTTCAATTTGGTCTCCATTCATGTTGACATCTTTTGCAATGGTACTTGATTCATTATATCCACTTGTTATCATTTGCCATCTTTTGGAGTAGCATTTGGAGGACTTACCATCATTTTTAATTGATGGTCTAAATCAATCTTCACATTGTTTTTTAGTTAAGATTCAGGCTCTTGACATTGTGACATTTGAGTTGATTCCAAAAACTTATTCTTTTAAAAAATGGGAAAACATTTTGCATGTATCATTTTCTTTCTTAGGGGAGGAATGTTGTTCGATGATCTTGCACCATCTTCAGAGTTTTATTCGCCATCATCATAGGGTATCGTATATTCAGGGGGGTTCACTTGACCTTCTATGTTCATTCTCTCTTACGGGGGGGGGGGTTTTTTCCTCACATGGGGTTTTGTCGTTCACATTCTATTGAGAGCATTTTCACTATTTTTCTCTCTTTTCAAGAGGAGTTTTGTCCCACTAGATTTTCTCCTTTTCTCCATTTGTGAGAGATTTATTTGTGCATGGGTGCCTTATTAAGCCTAGTAGCTGGGACCAATATTTGCATCTTTGCATTGTTTACTTGTCCCTAAGTTGCACTTAAAGAGGTGTGTTAGTGTGAAAAGGGTACTTTATCTAACTAGTTCTCCACTTAAGTCCTTTTCACACTAGGTTAACTTTACATAGGGATAAAGTTAGCTTTAACGACTTGAGTTGTCACACCTCATAGCATGATAACAGTTGTCATAGTTTGGTTACATCTTATTTGTCCCCTTAGCCTATATAACCAAGATACTCCCTTTGTTATCTTAGACCATTCAATCCAATTCTCAGGCTCATAGAAGCTTTGCTTTCTCTTAAGAAGAATACAATATATTCTTTCTTATCTTATATTTTTGTATTTGCTTTTCCTTTAGTCATTTGTATCTTGGGTAGGTTATTTAGCAAATCTTACAATATTGTGGTGGATTTCTCTGTTGCATTGAGATGGATTTCTCTTTGTAACATTCCTTTTTATCTTATTTTTTATTATGATAGTGAGCCTTTATTTTTTTGGGTAGTGAGCCATCCGATAGTGAGCCCTATTGTATTCGATGTTGATATCAATTTATATTGTGAGCTAATCCTCACTGCGGTTTTTCCCATATTGGATTTTCCACATAAATTTGGTGTTTTCTTGTTGATGGTGTTGATTTATTTCAATTTTTGTTATTTGCCTTTCATGCTAAATCTTCATAATAGATTAAGGGTTAATTAAGTTAATGTGGATTTGAAAGTGTATGAAGGTTTAAGGTACAACTGATTCACCCCCCTCTTAGTTGTCTTGTGCATTCAATAGATGGGTGGTTGGCTAGAACAAAGCAGAAGCCTCCTACAAAGTTGGAAGAGCTCAACAATGAAAAGAAAATGTATTCACATGTATGAGTATTATGAAGTTACATCTTGGTATTCATATAAGGTGAATAAAAATTGCTCAATTTATACGCATGTGCATGTATGAAGATTTTTTTGCATCATATTTAAAAAATGAATCTTCTTTAGATGATTGTGTGCTTATATGTTGTGATTTTGATTTTATATTTAAATATCATTTTTTATCTGAATAATCGTATGTTGGTAATAGGGATTTCTTCAGTTTGAAAAGTTCTATTTTTATCTTGTATGATTATGTGTTTGTATGAGATATCATTTTTAAACACTAAAAATATTTTCCTGTGCATATGACGCATGCTTCCTTTAGGAAGGCAAATGTTTATATATTAATATGCAAACTTTCTTTTGTCTAAAATTTGCTTTGTGCTTTCAATTACATACGCCCTAGGGTGTCACAAATTTATCCTTATGTAAGGCGCATGATTGTACAATGTAGTTACAAATATCTAATAATTTTAACTTTCTCTCTTCATTTGTAGCAACACTCAAAAATTAGGAAACATTGACTTGTAGCTGGAAATTGGGATTCTAAGCTGCGATCTCACTTTTGGGGGTGATATGTTTAGAGTGTGCATGCCTTGTTTGTGGTTTTCCATGCATGTATACCAAAACAATTGGCAACATATGCCATGCCTATGTAACCACATTCACTTGAACATGTTTAGAAGCCTTTTTAACAAATCCATTTGCGCAATCATTGTTGTACATGAGATCACATATCTTCTAAGCATTTTATCATGTAGTTTGCATGCATTATGCTTGAATATTATTTGTTGTTCCATTTTGTATGGAATGTATCATTGTTCTTTGTCCTCATTCTTTTATTTTGTGTTACACGTCACCTATCTTATAATCATACATTGTCTAGTACATTTCATTGTCCTATATATAAGAACATTCTTATGTTCATTTTGGGTAATGATAGTTTATATGTCATGCCTATACTCAATAATATTTTTGCATACATATCTATCATGTTAGTTGCAACCAAGTCTAACATAAATCCCTCTATCCTTTATGCTTGACGAGTGATTATCTTTTGTTTAGGTGATAACCACATTGTGGTTTGAATACCTTCAATATCAATTATAATCTTTCCTATTTGGGGGTTTTCTTGTCTAACCATAAGGTTACATTATTTTCTCACATACACTCATGTCTTTTCCTACAAATCTCTAATATTGAAAGTTATGTAGATTCTAGAATGACTAAACCATCCTTGATTTTAATCTTTTTAAACTTTAACTATGTTGTTTTTTTATGTATTATTTGTCATGTTAGATACTGAGTTACTTTATTATCTCTTATTCTCTCATTCCTCACTAACGTTGATTTCATAGTAGTTATGTTATTGGTTCTTCCTTTTTGTACCTAATTTAACTTTATGTACCATTTAACCTTGTTGATAAAGGGCATCATGCAAATGGAGCCTACTTATTTAGTTATATTCAACGCTGGTATTTTAATCTTTGGCATTACATTAGTAGTAGTAGTACAACAACAAATAGTTAGGTGATACTGAAAGGAAAAATAAATGAGAAATGGAAAGTACTAACTAATGATCATTGTTTGAAGGAAAGAGATTACCAAGAAATTGAAGAGCACAACCAGACACCACCAAAATGCAAATGAGACACAAGAATTTGATAAGGGGAAAAAACAAGAAAAAACCCCTATATTATGGAGGCAAAATTCCTAAGAATGATACAAAGAAAGAGAGAGCACTTAAGGCTTAAGCTTGCATGCTTGAATATTGAAGAATGAGAGGAGAGGCACCTCAATAAGTAGAGGTGAGAAGGAGTTAGAATGTAACTCCCAACTCAATGAATGCCACCATTCATCTATGTGTGTGCAAAGTGTCACCTCTTAAGGAGGTGGCTACAAATATTCCTTCATAAAGGAATACAAAAATAAATCATCCTCACACATGTGTGAGATGACAAAAAAAACAAAAGACTTGTAGGGATTCCTTTGGAATATTCCTACAAGTTAATAAAAAATTACATTTAAAGAATAACCTTTACCAAGTAAAGATTAATCTTCTAACAAATACGTTAAGATGAAACCAATTAATTAATGGTGAAATTGATCTTAACTAATTAATGTAGAATTTGATCATCCATTAGGATGAAACTATGTTTTGAAAGTGATTATCCAACATACAAAATGAGTGAATTTTCTATCTTGTGAATGCTCAATAGATTTATTTCTTAGCATCTTGTTATTCCTTGTGACATTGTTTGTGTAAGCATCAGTATTTATTCTATACTCTATATTTTGCTAATATATCCTTAATTAGGTTTTTGATTCTCGACTTCATCTAAGTGGGTGGCAACCGATTGTGAAATTGTTTTAGAAATGAACTCTAGAAAGGGTTGCATACCCACTCACGTAGTTTTATAACTCATAGAATAGAGGTCATATGATAAATTTGGGTAGGTAAGTGATTTTAGGGCATATCAATGTTATTGGATTATGATTGTATTGAAGTAAAGCTATATTTTGAACCTAAGGGGAGATACCCCTATCGTGATCAACCAAGTATGAGATGGAAACGTCAAACTGTGAAGCCTTTGCACGTTACCTGAGCAAGGTCATCATAGATGATCCGTCGAGACATAAGTTTGACCCTTAAATCCTTTCATTCTAAGGTTCTTTTTCACTTACCATTCTATTTCGATGTTATGCATTTTTTGTCCCTCATTACAAATCTACTTATATACTACCATATAATTTATCTGGTTAAATTAATAATATGACTTATCTTGATGATCATGTAACTAATCATCCATTGATCTTAAGTGGTTCATTTAGTTATGTAAACATATTGTAGGTACATGTATTGGAAGTAATGAATTTTACAACATGACAGAATGCAAAGCAAACCTAAGTAAGTAGGAAGTACGCCATGTTGATTGAAAATAGTCATTTATTGTTTCAAAACTCGATATATTGCTATCTTGACTCTTAACTAAACGATGCCATCAATTGCTTCCCTAATTTAATGTATTATGTTATTTAAAATTATATATATTTGCAAATTAGTCAAGTTGGTGTAGATTAGTTAGGTTGTGTTGTGTTTTTCAAGTGTTTGAAAAATGGACATGACATAGGAATAATAAGTGTTGCTTGTCATGCCCACTTTTTCGACACTTAATAGAGACAACACAACCTAACTAAGCTACACATACTTTACTAATTTGCATTTTTATAAACAATAACATAATACATTAATTTAAAGTAGCAATCAACGATATCATTTATTTAAGAGTTAAGATAGCAATGAATCAATTTTTAAAACAATGATGACTACTTTTAGTTAAGAACATGATGTGCCTCCTATTTACTCAAATTTTCATTGCATTCTATTGTGACGTATTTTCGTTGCTCCCAACACCTGTACCTGCAAGGTGTCTATACGACTAGATGCACAATATAAGATCAATGAATAATTAGTTACATGATCATAGAGATAAGTCATATCATTAATTTAACTAGATCAATTAGATGGTAGTTTACAACTGTAGCTGTAAAGAGAGACAAAGTATGCATATTATTAGAAGGAATGGTAAGTTCAAAATAAACCTTAGAAGGGTAAGACTTAAGGGTTAGACCTATGCCTTGGGGGCTCATCTTTGATGGCATTACCTATGTAACACGTAGGTTCAACATACTTGAGCTTGAAATAACACTCACTTGGTCAACAATAACGTATATAATTAGAGTTCAATTATCGTGATAATTTTTTCAACACTTCGATTATGCCCCAATTTCTCTAATCCGAGAACAAGGATTATTAGCAATGCTTAATAAGCCAAAAGTTGACATGCCTACCAATACATATTGGTTGCAAGAGATGGCTTTGAGCATTTACTTACCATTCCATATGGTATACTCTCGATTTCAGTTAGCTAATTTCATGGATGGCAACAAAATTCCTAAAAAAAGAATCACTCAATACTAAGAGATATATACATAAGAATCAAATCCCATCTTTTCATCATATAATTACTTACCAATTTTTAATTTGCTAATTTTTGCAGCAAAATAGGGCAATGTTTGAATGATCATAACTTTCATTTTACTAAGGCAAATTTCAAAATTCAAAATGTTTTAGAATGGTGGAAGAATGAAGGACAAACCCTAGAAATAGAATTGTAAAAATCCCAACCATGTGCGAGCAATTTACTTTGCAAAATAGTTCACTAGATTATTGAAAACAATAGTTGGCAATAAAATAATCATAATTTCTATTGAGGATCAAATCACGAATATCTATAATGCTAAAAATTACATATAATATGATGGATATTCTTAAGATTTATGAAGACTCAAATAGCATGAACACTAGCAAAAGAAATTATGAACTAGAGTTTTGTTTACTATTATTACTCTTTGAACAACTCTAATGGTACTACACCCATTCAACTACTTGCAACAATTATGCTAAAATTGAAAATGCAATGAAGAAATTAAACATTAAATAAACTTGTCCAAATACACCACTATTATCTCTAACGAATCATTTGCCATTTTATGTACAATGAATTAATTTGTCGATTAACTTATTAACTTGTATTATCAAGAAATGACATTTATAATCAAAATCTATCTATATATATGAAATATATTTATGAAGAAGAACTTAATATACTCAAGTTTATGTTATAAATTATTATTATTATCCAAATTTGAGACACACATGGTATGTGTATATGTATATACTATTAACAGATAACATAAAAGCCTCTTAAAAGTATACTAAATATATGTTTCTATACGAAAATAAATAGAATAGGTAAAGAAAATGCTCATAATTGATTCTATCATGAGTAAATTCTTGGGCTGGTTCAATAGTATAAAACTTACATTCAAGATATATATTGGTATTTTGATATATTTATGTCTATTTATGTAAGGCCCTTCCCTTTATATCATAGTCACAACCCCTTTTATTCTAAACTTATGTTATTCTTCTACACATATTAAGAATGCATCATTTAGATGATACAATATCTAGTTATGTTTGAGTTACACTATAATTTGTCATTTGACTTTAAGGGTAGATTAGTTAAATTCTTTTGTGAATGGTTCTATTAAGATATATGACTAAATATGCACTGCTTGATAGTATAATTTGTCATGCTATATTGTATTGGTAACATTCACTTGTAGTAGCTTTCCCTTTTAATCATTTGACTAACGTTGATTTTGGATGTCTCCTATAGTATTTACTTGAGGTTCCTCATAACAAGTAAATAAGGAGGAATAGTCTTAGAGTCTTTATTGCTATTGATGTTGTGACATCATTGAATTATGATCTACACTTAAAATTAGAACATCATAACTTTACTTGTAATTCGGAGATGTTATAAGAGAGTTAACCTGATAGGGATGATTAAACGTAGTTTTAATTAGACTAATAACATCTTGGCAATCTGATTGTCATTGATGCCAAAAGGGGCACCTCATTAAGGTCGGAAGGAGATTTGAGTGATATCAGCTGAGGAGTTGTTGTTTGAGGTCAAAAGGGCTTCATAAGGATGCTACGGAGGATGATTCATTCGCCTTAGGGTGTCATTCAACAAGCCTTGAAGAGTTGCAAAAGTTTGGGCATCGAGCCTCAGGCTTACCTTGTATCGCTTGCTAAAGAGAAAAGAGTTGGTCATTTTCAGCTAAGTTTGATTAGGGTTTAGACTTCGAGCTTTAGCCTTACTCTCTGTTGCAAGAGATTGGGTTTTGGGCTTCAGTCATACCTTATACCGAATACCTTAAAGAAATCAAGGGAGTCTGAGTTAAGTTCAAATGGCTTCGACCTTCGGGCCTCGGTCATACTTTATACCAAATGCTTTAAAGAAATAATGGAAGTCTGAGTTAATTTCAAAAGGCTTTGGACTTCGGGCTTCGATCTTACCTTATATTGAATACCTCAAAGAAATGACGAAGGAATGAGTTAAGTTCGAAAGGGTGTCAGACATCGGGCATTAGGGTTAAGGCTTAAGTCTTATCTGTTGGGAGTCCGAGATCGGCCCTAAGGCTTACACCTTAACATAATGATAAGTATGAAGTAAGTTGGATTAAATTCTGAAAGGGTGTCAGACATCGAGGTTTGGCATTAAGGCTTAACATAAAGAAAAGGATACAAAAAGCAAAAAGTCCAAATGTCGATACTCGAAAGGGTTTCAAGGATCGAAGATCGGCCTTAAGGGCCTTTACAAAATGTTAAGTACAAAGGAAGAGGAAAACTTGAACCTCGACACTTGAGATGGTGTCAGAGTTCGTGGGTCGACGTTAAAGATTAATCCTTGTCAGGAATGTTAAGAAAGGGGTATAATGAAACCCTGAACCCTGACACCAGAAATGGTCTTGGTGTTCGCGGGTTGGTACATTAAGGCCTTTTCCTTAACATGAAATAAAGGAAGGGGAAAGGTGAGATCTCGAACCTCGACACTCGAAATAGTTTTAGTATTCGCGGGTTGGCTTTGAGGTTTATGGCTTAACAATTTGGAAAGCATGCTATAAGAGGAAAGCTCGAGGGCTGACACATGGAAGGGTTAACGCTTGCGAAGGAAATGGTCAGGCATCACATTTCGGTCAGAAGGCTTATGCCTTATCGAAATGATGGTAAGTGGTAAGAGTTAAGGTTGAACGCCAACACCCGAAATAGTTTTGGTGTTTGCAGGCCAATGTTAAGGCTTATGCCTTACCATAAAACAAAGGAAGGAGTAAGAGGTAACCCTGAACCTTTACAACAAAAATGGCTTCGGTGTTTGTGGAGTTGGTCGTAAGGCCTATGGCTTAGTAGTTTTTTGGTATGCGGTAAGGAGAAATGTTTGTTCGAAGGTTGATACGTTAAAGAGTTAAGTCTATCAATGCTTGGGATTATTTTGGACATCTTGGGTTGGTAGGTTGGTTTACACATTAACACAAAGGTAGGTAAGCAATAAGGGGGAAGAGAGAACCCGACATTTGACAAACTCACACATGTTTCAGAGTTCACGCTTCGTTGTTTTAGAGGTTGGTGTGTTGGTTTGCTATGGTGTAAAGGAAGGGAAATGGTAAATGGTAAGGCCCATGGCCGAACCTCGATAACATGTCAATCATGAGGTAGAATGTAAAGGGTAACGCTGATGGCCGAACCTCGATAGGTGTAAAAGAGATCCAAACATATGTGTTTGGGCTTGCTTGTCAAGCTTTGTTAAGCACTTCAAGTAGGAGGTAAGAGGGATTAGAGATCCTCGATCCTCGACAAGCATGAAAGGAGTAATTCTTCCATTCCATGGAATGCTTTTGTTGACTTAGGTCGACCAACTAGAGATCATGGGGAAGTGCCACTTGGAAAGCATTGATTGCTTGAATGATTGATTCACATTGTTGTGAATCACTTGAAAGCCATGGTCGTATTAAATCAAGTCAAATCAGATGGTTGTGTTTTAATGCAAGATAGGTAAATGAGAAATTCTAGATCATGACACAAATTTCAAGATCAATGGTCTGCATTCAAATATTAGATTGTGTCAACAATTAGGAAAGGGAATTATGGCGTGAAAAATGATGTCAGCTCCAGCTACATTCTTGCAAAGGAATGGAGGAAATGGATGCGACCATTAATGCAAAGGCTGGCTATTAAAGCTGGGGGAGATCAAGCAAACAAATATTGGATTAAATGCAATACAAACTCTAGTTGGAAAACACGAGCAAATAGCCAAGGCAATTAATGAGGTCGGTGGTGTTTGACTCGGAGGGAGATAGCTTGTCGAGGAAGTTATGTGGTAAAAGGGGGAGACAATAGAAAGAAAGGAGGATGGGAAAGGGGAGAGAAGGAAGCAAAAGGAAATAGAGAAAGAAGTGGCTAGGCATGTCACTTTCTCCAAGCAGTGGAGGTTGGAATGCAAAGAATCACATTGCCATTTCAGATTTATTGTATGACTGAAGTCCCTTATTAGGGTTTCATGGAGGAAAAAGTATTTGTGGAGCAAAAGCAAGGGCTGAAGACAACATCTTAGGCCCTTGGAGAATATTTATGCAATTATGGGGGATTATCTTTAGTTGATTTTAAGCATATCCACTTGGTATTTGAGTACATGTAGATGGATTTGCATGTTGGACCATATTGTGTGTATTGCATACGTTGATTATAGTGGGGGTAATATATTGGAGTTTGTGTTTATATCCAGATCGTACCTATGAGTGTTTCAGGGCTATAGGTGGATGATCTTACTACAAGTAAACTATACATATGCTTTATTGGGAATATTGAATTCAAATGAGTAATTCTTGTTGCTAAAATCCGTGGCTTGGCCAACAAATTTTACTACTGAGTAGTAGTCACCATTAGACTTTAGGGCTTAAGTTTGAGATAAGAAATTTTTGGGAAAGGTTGAAACCTGTGAAGCTCGTTGGTGTAATCTTTATGTTGTAGACTGAGATTAGAATTTTGGCTTCCCTCGACCATCCTATTGGGTTCCAGCTAAACCTTGTTCATAAACCATTGTATGGCGATTTTATTGCTATCCCTAAACAAATAGAGCTTAGGTTTCTACATCCTTTTGGTAATCAAACACTAGTTAACAATCATTTTTATTTGAGTTTTGATACATAATAATTGGTAAGAATAATGGTTGTTGGAATGCTCTGTTGAACTTAGAAGTCTAGTATCGCATGCATGGCACTGTTTGATAGTTATTTAGATAATTTTTTGTATTGAAATATCATTTTATTTTATCTGAATGGAATACAAAAAAATAATTGTAATATGTGCATATAACATTGTATATGATGTGCAAGTTATTTCAATTCGTAGTATGACCTATTGAAAGATTATAAGATATTAGTTCAGTAGTCTTTCTTTTTGAAATGTTGAAATAAATTGGGTCTGATAGGCTTGAAAATGATTAACTATCAACATAGTGGAGATATTCATTTCTGAGGATGATTCTCTATCAAAATTATATTGTTTATGTTTATTCTCTTTGTGTGCAAGTGATTTTCTACTTGGAATGCAAAACAAAAACTCACTGATTAGCCAAAGTTGGATCCCAACAAAATAATAAAGAAATGAAATGTTATACCTTGTTTAGTTGGATTGACAAGTTGGTTGGCCCTTTGATGGAAAATGCATGCAATAATGGATGCAAAATGGAGGGGAGTGGATGAGGATTGCAATAATGGAGATGAGTATTGTAATGAGAGTGGTAGGTGAATGCAATAAAAACTTCAAAATGGTTGTAAATACTAAGTGTGCTAATGGCCTGGCTTGAATGCTTGAATGCTCTAGTGAATGCAAAATATGATCTAACTCTTGTATAACCTCCTTAATTTGAGGTCGAGCCTTCCAATTTAAAGAAGAATGGATGGCTAGGATTTAGCCATCATGGGCAAGATGGAGGGCTGTGGTGAGTTGAGGACTCACAAGCCTGACATTAATCCTGATTAAGGATGTGCACATCTTAGTCATGAATTAATTATATTAATCCAGATTACAGGAAAGGTTATGGAGGATGGGACAAGGAGAGAGAAATAATGAATTTAAAATTGATTTAAATTCACAAAGGTAAATGACTAAATCGAATAAATTGATACATTTATTTAATTTAAAGAAGAAATAATAAAGATAAAGTATTGAATTGAATACTTTTAGAAACCTTACAAAATGGGGTAAATATTAATTAAATAAGTCATTTAATTAATATTGACAAGATAGACGAATAAATGATAGGATTTTGACCATATGGGAGTGGTTAAATTTGGATGTCTACATTTTGCCCCACTTCGAAATATTGTTAGAATAATAGTGTTTTGAAGAAAAAAAAAAAATGCAGATGACTCTAAAGAGGAAGTGACTAGAAAAAGATGCCCTAGCATGAGAGAGGTTGTGTGAGCTACCCAAATGGAGGGAAGTGAAGGGAGATGCCCCAATTTTGCGAGAAAATGATCGAGAAGGAGGAATGTATGATCATGGTAGGTTATGCCCCCTCGAGAGGGCGGTTGGGGAAGCAATAGGGGCCATGAGCGACTTCTCAATATATGAAGAAACAAAAGGTGATTTTGGATAGAGCTCGAAAAACCATGAAGATTGGTTTTTGAATGAAGGCAAACAGACACACGGTGTGGAAGTGACGACCTTTGGAAGTTAGAGGATCAATTGAATTAAAAGATGGTTAAATAAATAGAAAACATATCCTTTATTTAAAAAAGGAGAAAAAGGGGGAAAATTATAAATACTAATTTTAGAATTGCTATTCCTCATTTGTACAACTAACAATTGAGTGAGAGAGAAAATAGAGGAGAATAAAGAGACGAGGAGAGAAGATGTCGAAGGACTACGATAGTGACATCATCTATCAGGGGGATGAGGTACTGCGGTTCTACCGTGAGTGTGCGGTTCCACGCTAGGTTAGGCCCATAACGCTCATTATGATTTTCAACATGTTTTGTTTTAATTGTGAGTTTTAATGCAAATTAAAAACAACGGTTTTGGGATAGGAGCAGTATAGGAAAATGGGTAGAGGGTGAAACGACCGTTTTGCCCAGCGGGGAAGCAAGAACACCTGTTAAAGGCGTTGGGGAAATGAGGAAAAAGATGGGTGAATGAGCTCGAAAATATGCCCAACCAAGGCAAGAGGGCCAAAAAGGTGGGATGTTCGCTTGAAGAAGAGCGGTCATTCCCTTTCGGGGGGCGATCGTGCCCCCAAGAGGGGCAGCCCCGCCCTGTTAGGGGCGATCGCGACTCGGCAAGGGTGGCTGTGCCCTCGCCCCCGCAGGGGCGGCTCCGCCCCAAGCGGTGGCCTTGCCTCGAGGGGCGACCGAGGCCCCAAAGGGGCAGCCCCGCCCTCGAAGGGCAAGTCTAGAAGGACGAATAAAGGGATAGAAAAATAAGTGAAAAAAGGGGGACAAATGGGTAAATTGTCCCAAAAAAAAGGGGGAAGAAGAAATTAGTTAGAAGGGAACCTAGGGTCGGGAAATGGAAAAATAAACAGATAAGATGACTAACATGGTTTGTGATATGGGTGCAGTGCTTCGACAATTTGTAGACACGGGAGAGGAGATCAAAGGTGTTAGAGGCGACGAGGCGAGCAATGACTAAAGCAGACTATGAGGCCTTGTCCCAGGTAAGATTTTTACATATGTTAGGATATTCGTCGATCAAAGCGCATTGAGTGATGTTGAGAACCCTTATTGAGCGCTGAGATTCAACGACCTCGACATGGGAGATGACAGTGACCTTGGAGGACGTGTGACAGATATTGAGGCTTCCGATAACAGGTTGCCTGGTGAGTGCAATGAGATTGGTGGGGGAGGTAGTGGATCAGACTGTATGGGTCCTATTTGGGCGAGAGGACCTAGTTTTGCAGAAGAAGGGGTTCGACGTGGATAGGTGTTTGGGATTGAGAGTACCAACGTTGCCAATATACTTGTGTGGACTGATCAACGTGATACTAATAACGGGTAGGAGTAGAAGGTTCTGTAGCTTGAGCTACATGGAGGTGATTCAACACATTGTCGAGGGGAGAGAGGGGGAGTTCACATGGGGTTGATGCATCATAGCACAACTATACTGGGATATGCACGTGGTGTGATACCGAGAGAGATTCAATGTGGCACATGTGACGCTGCTACAAGTATGGTCGTGGGAGCACATTATTGTGACCAGGCCAGATGTGGTGAGAGTGGGATTAGAGGATGAGACACTACCAGTGGTGTATTGGTACGGTGTAGAGTATGATTGGGTGTGGCGTTATGAGGGTGTGGAGATCTAGACAAATGGATGAGGCTATTTGATGATCTTGAGGAGGAGGAGATAATGTGGAGGCCATATATGACACAATGCTTTTCCAGGTGGAGGGATGAGGATAGACATAGAGGACACTTCATGACCCAATGCTATATAGTCGGGAAGGAGCCATGAATAGTGGAGTGACACAAGCCAGACTGGGTGACTAGGCAGTTTAGGCTGACGCAGGATATTCTGGGCAAAGCAGAGAGGTTAAGATATAATACACGAGAGCGACCATGGGGGGAGCCGATTTCACCGGAGTTTGCGAGAGAGCATTGGGAGACACTGGAGCATGATCTAGTTACCTATCTAGGGAGGGCCGAAGGGATAGTAGATGCAGGGGTGACGATTAGATATGCTGCATGGTTTGTCCATCACCGACCCCCACGAATTACACCAGAGGAGCCGATCACAAGGGCATTAGGATTTGGACCAGAGGATGAGGTTATATTGGCAAGACAAAGGAGAGGGAGATGGAGGGGACAAAAGAGGAGAGAGCCAAAGGCAAGCAGTGTAGGAAGAGAACAAAGGAGAGTGTCAGAGGTGGCCGGAGGAGGCAAGCATCAAGAGGGAGGACATGAGGATGATGAGGCAGGAGGGCAGTGGCAGATTAGTAGGAGGAGGGCTCGGGTGGAGATTGAGCAAGAAGAGGAGAAATATGAGGCATAGGCAATGGATGGGAGGGAGGAGGCAGAGGTGATGGATATGGGAGATGAGGCAGGGGTAGAGGCAATGGATATGGACGTGCATGATATTCACCCATTGGCCATGATACCACCGACAACAGAGGATCCATCTGTGCTGCAGAGAGGAGCTGAGGCAAGAGTACATATTGTCGAGTTGAGACTGAGGGTCACAAAGGCGACGAGGTGTAGGCTGGAGGCTGAGGTGAGCACATTGTAAGCCGAGATAGCCTGAGTGTGGGTAGAGGGTGAGAGGGCTTTCCAGGAGGTAGCCGAGACGGTGGTGCGACATGAGGTGGAGATACAGAGGGAGGGAGAGAGGCTGGAGTTGAGGTGGATGAGCTGTGAGAGGAGGTGAGTGAGTTACGAGAAAAGGCGGCTCGTCTGGAGGGTGCGATATTTAGGGAGCATTAGATAGGGGAGGTAGCGAGATGGGAGGAGCAACATAGTAGATACTGGTGGAGACCTTGGCGGAGGCGAAGAGGCATATGGAGGATCTGAGGTAGGTAGAGGGACTATTGAGAGAGAGGACGAAGTTGAGACAGGAGCGAGATGAGCTTCGTGATAAAGTTGAGGTGGCAAAGCAGATAGTGGGAGACATGGGACAAATGCAGGAGAGGGAGGAGGCCATGAGGGACTGGGTACATTTGTTGGAGATAGAGAGGGATGCCTTACAAACACAGGTGTAGGTCCTGCAGGATGCGAGGGATGTAGAAGTGTCACAGATACAAGCGGTGGAGAGGGAGAGAGATGTAGCGCAAGGGTAGACACAAGCATCACAGGGGAATTTACATACAACACAGGGTGGTGAGACAGGGGCAGAGGTCCAAAGACTGCAGGCACAGGTACAAGACATGCAAGAGGAGAGGGACAAAGCTATGGATCAGGAGTCACAGATGGGAGTGGAGGTTGAGCAGCTATGGTTAGCACAAGGTGCATGGGCATAGGCGAGGAGATCCATATGTGGATTTTAGGACAAGTATAGGGAAGAGCGGGACTCGACCAGACAACATGTGGTCGAGTGGGATGAGTATATGAGAGAGGCTAGCTACTATATGTGTGCCTATTTCTCACCAGTGCAAGACAACGGGTATCCACTTATGTTCGAGCGAGGCCACAGATGCCAACGCCCTTGTAGTTAGCATGGACGCATACCCGCATATACAATAGCTGGAGAGAGACTCCTCCATGTAGAGGGCCAGTGTTGGAGGCACCACAAAGGTCGGATGCAAGCAACTCATGGTTTAGAGGATCAGAGGGACAAGATCTCGGTATTTGACAAGTGCAAGATGAGGTACAATACATAGCAGTAGAGATTGGGGTTGATTCAGAGGCTTGTAATCATACTTTATTTCATGACATATGTGATGGATATGTATTATGATGTATAGGATAGAGATTATTATGGATTATGTGATGGACATTGTATTTTTGTTTTTATATAATATGCGAGAGCCCTTATTGACACTACATGATGTTTGATGGATGATTTATTTATGCTTATATGTATGTTCATGGTTTTATTATGGATGATCATTATGATGCGATGTATGGATATGCTTATAATGATTTATGTTTATGCCTATATGAATGATATGTATGATGTCCAACAGTTATGATGTAAGATGTGATGGATGATTTATAATTGTATATGATATGGAGGATTTATGATGCAAGATGTGATGGGTGATTTATGATTGTATATGCTATGGATGATGTATGATGTAGGATGTGATGGATGATTTATGATTTTATATGCTATGGATGTGGATATGGACCTAACAATTTGTGATGCAGGTGACGATGTATGTCATGACCTAAGATGAATATGCTAAGGCAATGGGTTAAGAATAAAATGAATGTAAGATGTGTAGACTAATTAATTAATCTAAACAAGCTCAAAAAATGATTATAACATGATAATGCATATGGGATGAAATGGAACTTAACGAACCTAAAATGATAATGCAATGCTAATAATTAAATGAAATGCAATGTAAATAAGGGCTTGAATAATGATGGAAGCGAAGAAAATGATGGGTGTGCAATTGCACCTGTTAAGAACCATAGGAGTCTTGAGAAGAGAGGAAAATAGAAGAAATCAATGTTTGCACAAGCAAAATCATGGAGCATGGGTTGGAGATAGAAGGGGTGGAGGATACATGCAATGCAATGGAGGAGAAAATGAAATGCAATCCTAATGCAATTTTCCATTTTCAGAGCACTAATTTTTTCTATAACATAAGACACTAGGTACCTTGGTATGTGGAACTAAGGCAGATTAGTGTCTAATGCATACACAAAAACAACAAACAAGAAGGTTATCCCAATACCCCAAAATCGTGATGACTTTGGTTGGGCCAGGTATTGGGATAACCACAAGCACAAAAGGATGTCCCCACTTAACACAAGACCTCAGGGATCTTGGTAGGTACTACGTGGGACAACCAAGAAGACAACAAACAAAGATCAAGATATGCTCCTATGTTAACCAGTTAAAACACACCATAATATGATAGATCATGGCTGTCGTGACAAGTGATGATAGGGAAATCAAATGATAAACAAAAGCCAAAAAACATCAAAAGACCGCAATCAATTTCAAAACGTCGTTTCGCATAGGATTGAGAGAATGGATGGGGTTGATGAAGTCTATTGGGAAGGATACATCCTATTGAGACCAACGATGGATACTAAACTAAAAGATCGATTATGACGCAGGATATTCTAAAATGATTATATCTCATGACACAAATGGTTCCCATTTGTGAAGAACCAACTATATAAGGACATACTTGACAACACAACATAAGGCATGAGACACAAGACATAAGACTGTCACACCCTGAAGACCTAGGGGCTCAGGGCTTGATGAAAGATCAACCTTGCCTACGTGAAAGCGCAGAGTCCTCATAGTTCAAGAAAAGACCATAGATAAAAGGGGAAAGAGGATGATAAAGATAGATAATGGAGGACAACAACCAGATAGACCAACAACAAAGCAAAACAAAAAAAAAGCTCCAAGGGTCGATCAAATGATTGAGCTTGCCTATGTGCAAGCGCAAGGGCAACACAGTTCGAAAAAGATGAAAGACGAATGACATATAAGAGAAAAAAGGGGACAATGAGGATAGGCGATGAACGACTGAAGCCAGATGGACAAAATGCCCCAAGGGGCGGATCAAATGATTAGCCTTGACTACGTGAAAGCATAGGGGGAACGTAGTTCGACAAAGACGAAGACAAACAAAGAAAGATGACAGACTAGACAAGAAGTAGAGCCTCGGGGGTGGATCAAATGATTGGCCTTGCCTATGTGAAAGTGTAGGGGCAACGTAGTTAGCCAAAGACAAGATGAGATCTAGATGAGGACCGACACGATGAAAGAACCTAGATGGAAGCATAGGACAAATAAAACGAAAAGAAGGATGACACAAGCTCAAATTAGGATAAAACCTCAAAAGAATGGATAGTCGATGAAGTTCGTTGAATGCTCAACTAAAATACACCAAGCAACCAAATGATACATGTAGATGGAAGGATAGGATTGATAGGGTGATGGGGATATGAGGTCTAGACGGATGAAGCAAAAAGTAACTAGGACGCAACGTAGATAATGATTAAGCCCTATTCAAATGGTGCCTGCGGCCAAGTTTTCACGAAATTTACACATCCAAGGCGCCAGCAAGGGTGGTTTTCACCATAGGATGAATTATTTATCTTTTTACTATTTTTGGATTTCTGTTGATTTTTTGATTTTTTTTTGAATTTTTGACAATTTTTGTAATTTTTTGGATTTTAGCAGGAAGGATACCCTAGCTGACCTAAGTGTAGAACCTTTGCAAGTGCATGATATTAATGGGCTCTTCTAAGGGCTCTCCTTCAGGTGTAGCAAGCTTGTATACTCCTGAACCATATTTGGCTGTGATGACATAAGGGCCCAACCAATTTGCTTTGAACTTGCCCTTTTTTCCCCAATCATGTTGGGTGTGTTGATTCACTTTAAGAACTAAGTTGCCAAAATTGAATTGGCGAGGGAAAACCTTCTTGTTGTAACTTATTTTCAAGCGATTCTGATACACTTGAAGATGGTCATATGCTTTGACTCTTTTTCATCAAGGAGTTCGAGTTGAATGAGTCTTGCAACCTAGTTATCTTCATCGTTGACAAGATTTTTTAATTAGATTCTCAGTGATGGGAGTTCTACCTCAATTGGCAAGATGGTGTCGGCACAATAGAGGAGAGAATATGGGGTGGCGTTGGTAGGAGTGCAGATGGAGGTGCAGTAAGCCCAAAGGGCGATATGGATATGGAGGTGCCAATCTCGACCAGTGTTGCTGACCACCTTTTTGAGGATCTTGATTAGAGTTTTGTTTGTGGCCTCCACCTGTCCATTACCTTGGGGGTAATAAGGTGTGGACCAACGATGTTGGATGTGAAAGGATTCACAAAGGTGCTTCATGGCTTGGTTTTTGAAAGGCTTTCCGTTGTTAGTAAGGATGGTGGATGGGATTCCATATTTGCAGAGAATATGAAATAGGATGAATTTCGAAATTTGAGTACCAGTGATTTGTGTGAGTGGCATTGCTTCCACCCATTTGGTAAAGTACTCATTTGTGGTGATGGTTAAGGTGTGACCATCATAGGATGGTGGATAAATCTTGCCGATTAGGTCGAAGCCCCACTGAGCAAAGGGCCATGGTGCTATAAGAGGTTGGAGATCCTGTGCTGGAGCATGTATCAAATCGACATGTTATTGGCAAGGTAGACATTTCTTCACAAAGTCACAAGAGTCATGTTCCAATGTGGGCTAATAATAGCCAACCTTGAGTATTCTCTTAGCTAACGCCATACCATTTGAATGGGCCCCACATACACCACTATGTACTTCTGTTAACACATTGTGGGCTTCGGTCTCGTTTAAACACCAGAGGAGGGTTCCATCGTACCTATGTTGATAAAGTGTATCACCTATGATGGTGTAACGAGATGTTTGTTGGATAAAGGATTTTTGTTAGTTTCGTGTCAATTTGGGGGGTAGGGTGTTGTCATGTAGGTAGGTGTAGATTTCGTGGTACCAGGGTGATGTGGGACCTACAATATCGCACACCATCTCACTTTTAGGGATGTCATATGTAGGGATTTAAAGTTGCTCCACTAAGAACTCACGTTCGATCTGATCTTTGGGCATGTCCAGGAGGGAACCAATGGTAGCCATGACGTCAGCTGCTTTATTCTGCACTCTGGGTATTTGATCAAATTGGATGGAGGTAAAGTAATTTTTGAAGTCATCTACCATGGGTTTGTATGGTAACAAGTTATCATCTTTTGTCAGAAACTGATCATTGACCTGTTTGATAACAAGCTGTGAGTCTCTAAAGACTTGCAGGTGAGTGATACGCCATTGGACTACAATTCTAAGGCCAGTAAGAAGAGCTTCATATTCAACAATGTTGTTTGTACAGGGAAAGGCCAATCTAAATGACTTCGGTATGTAATCACTTTGGGGGTGACGAGCAAGACTCCTACCCTCGATCCATTATTTGTGTGTGATCCATCAAAGTATAGTGTCCATGTGGTAACTTTTGAAACTGCAAAGACCCCTTCATCAAGAAATTCTGTTTCTAAAGGATAATCATCTACTAATGGAGCATTTGCCAACTAGTCTGCTATCACTTGTCCTTTGATTGCTTTATGATCCACATACTCTATGTCGAATTCACTTAGCAACATGACCCACTTAGCCATGCGTCCAGTCAGAATTGTTCTGGACAACAAATATTTAAGTGGATCAACCTTGGAGATTAGCTTTGACTTGATGGCTAAGAATTTAATGTCAAAGTTTTTGTGAATTGAAAACCACACCTAGACAAGCTTTCTCCATTGGGGAATAATTCAGTTCATATCCAACCAAGGTCCGACTGATGTAGTAAATTGCTCTTTCCTTTGATGACTCATCATCTTGTTCCAAAAATGCCCCCAGTGCCACCAAAGTAGCAAAACTATATAGCAGGAGTGGTTTACTCAGAATGGGTAGCATCAGGATGGGTGGGTGAGCCAAATATTCTTTGATTTGATCAAAGCCAAGTTGACATTGTTTATTCCACTTAAAGGCGATATCTTTCTTTAGGAGATGCATGAACAACTGGCACTTGTCGACTAGTTGAGCAATGAACCTTTAGATGGATTGGAGCTTACCCTGCAGACTTCTTAAGTGTTTCAGATTATGCGGTGGAGGGATTTCCATGATTTCCTTGACCTTTGCAAGATCACCCTCTATACCTCTGTAGGAGACAATGAAACCGAAGAGTTTTCTGGATGTGACACCAAAGACAATTTTTTTCTTGATTTAGTCGTAGCTTATACTGTTCGATGTTCAAAGATTTTTTTGAGAATTGCCGAGAGTTCTTCGCTTGTTCTTGATTTTCCTAACAGGTCCTCAACATAATATTCCATTATGATGTGGATGAGGTCATAGAAGATGACTGTCATGGCTCGTTGGTAGGTTGCACCGACATTTTTAAGGCCAAAGTGCATGACATTATAACAGAAGGTGCCCCATGGTGTAGTGAAAGCAGTTTTATGTTGTTCCTCAGGTGTGATTTTGATCTGATTGTATCTAGAGAAGCCATCCATGAGGGAAATAATCTTGTTCTCTGCAATTAGGTCTACTAACATGTCAATATTCAGTAAAGGGAAGTCATCCTTGGGACATGCCTTGTTAAGATCCCAAAAATCTGTACAGATCTTGATATCTCCGTTTGATTTCGCGACTGGCACTATGTTGGAGATATAATCAGAATAGTCGATCAGTTTGATGAATCTTGCCTCTAACAGTTCTTCCAATTCTTTCTTAACCAACAAGGCCACTTGGGAGTACATTTTTCGGAGTTTGTGCTTGACAGGTCTTGCATCAGGATGGACATCTAGGTGATGTACCACTAAAGCCAAATCAAGACTCGACATGTCTGAATATGTCCATGCGAAGTTGATGATTCCCTCTTTGAGGAGCTTGGTGATAGTAGAGTATTCTTCTTCTGACAGTGCCTTGGCTACATAGGTGATTTTGGGATTCTCGGTTCCCAAATTTATTGCTTGCATTTCAATTTTCTTCGATCAAGATGGATGATCATTCAAATAACTGAGTTCCTATGAGGGGAAGATGAACATCTCCATATTCTAGCTTCTCATCGAGGTTTTCGCTATCATATATGCCCTTTGTTTTTACTTTTTCAAAGTCACAAAGTTCCTCAGGGAGGTTTTCACTAGGTGACGCTTTTTGGTTTTGCTTCTTTTTATTTTTTGCGGCTGGGGCGTTCATCTTCCCCCAATCCCATAAGATGCACATACTAGTCCACTGAGGGAAAGGTGTTGAGAGGTGCACTACCTTGTAGGTTGTACTCTATAAGCTCGGGATGTTTGACGGATAAACTAATGGTGCAAACAGATAGGCATTCAAA
The DNA here is from genome assembly GCA_007115665.2 of Sequoiadendron giganteum. Lineage (NCBI taxonomy): Eukaryota > Viridiplantae > Streptophyta > Pinopsida > Cupressales > Cupressaceae > Sequoiadendron > Sequoiadendron giganteum. The sequence goes on from CM021105.1 coordinate 127,428,217, forward strand.
CATGGAAGGGAGGTCAATGTGATCAACATAATCGTACGCGTGTATGATGGATTCCTTGTCTGGTATGTCTTCGAGGGAACCGTCTTCCACACTGACATTGTTAGAGGCACAAGATGATGCCATAGGACCCTTTTGTTTGGTATCATAGCCCAATCCCATCTTCTTTGGATGCATAGAAGCTTCTATTGATTGTTGTCTTCCTTGTTCTTCCACACCAAGGCCTCCTCCCCGATAGTTGTGTTTTTTTGCAAACTTAGAAGGCGAAGGATAGACCTCTTGGAAGTATTCCTTCAAAGGGGAAGAGGGTTCAGGTTCCTAATGATACACCCACTTGCTAATTTCATCCTTTGGTGTGTCTTGCCATAACCCAGGATAGTGGAAGGTACTGGACCCCATATTTGGAGCATTGAGGGTGGCTGCATTATCTTCTTCTTTTGGAATAGATTGAGAAGGTTGGCCATATGTGCGTGGTGAGGGTGGCATGGTTTCCACGTTCAATGCTATGCACAATTCATATTCACCACACCCCTTGTCGATGATCTGGACCTTGGTAATGGTGGAATCAGATGTAGATGATGGAGTAGATGAAGTGGTGGTTAGTGTGTTGGTGGATGAGTGGGACGCTAATGTCTGAGATGCCCCCATTTCTACCCCAGTGCAATAATGAGAATGGGGAAAGGAAGATTCTAATGTGTGACAATATTCAAATGGCTGAGGATCAACTTGTATAGTTACTTCCATTCCTTGAAATGGGAATTTCAGACATTGGTGATAGGTTGATGGAATGGCTTGCATAGAATGATTCCATGGGTGGCGAAGGAGGATTTTATATGGAAGATCAAGGTCCAAAAAATGACACATAGTATACTTCACAATGGGGCCCACTTGAATAGGAAGGAAAATAGTGCCCTTAGAATCTTGTTCTGCATTATAATATGCTTTGATGGTAATAACTTGATTGTTTAGGTCAGCTTGGGTGTATCCCACCTGTTTGATGAATTTCAATGTGCAAAGATTTAGGGTAGAACCATTATCTACCAAAACCATTTTTACCTTATGACAATTCACCCCAACCTCAAGATGAAGGGGACGGTTATGACTTGAGTCAATGCGGGGCATAGCTTTTTGATTGAAGCCTAATTGGTATGTTGTTGAGAGGTGTCCTACCAATGCTTGGAATTGTGTGGGATATATGTTGTTAGGAACTTGGGTGTTTTGTAGGGCCTTGTTTAGGATTTCTTGGTGCACGAGAGAAGACTTAAGCAAATTCAGGATAGAAATCTGGGCCGAGGTCTTTCCTAGGTGATCAAGGATGTTGTATTGCGAATTGACAGATGGCGGTTGGGTAGATGCGGAGGCTTCTGGGACTATGATATGAGTACGATGGGTTGTAACATCACATTGTGGGTCCTTTCCTTTGACGCGTATCATAGATACACATGGTTCTACTTGTTCGATGTGCATGACAAGGCCTTGATAATTTTATGACACATTTTTGTAACTGATGTTATTAGTGTTATTATTTTGATTGCTATTTTTGCTAGGTCCGAGATTAGAGTTGGATGTACTAGGACCTTGGTTATGCTTGGGAAAAGCATTATGATATATTTGCAGTTGAGCATTAGACAAGGTTGTCGTGTTGGCATTCACTTGTATGTCAGGTCGATCTATGAGATCCTGGATGTACATTTTTAGACCTTGACACTTGTTCAATGTATGTCCTTTAATCTTGTGAAATTCACAATACTCGTTTTCTTTAAACCAGTTTGGTTTAGGCTTGGACTCGTTAAGGGGGTTAGTTACAAGATATGTGATCGGGTAGTTAGCTTGAAGAAGCCTATTAAACATGACACCGAGGGGTTCTCCTAATTGAGTAAACTGGCGTTTGTTTCCCCCTTGGTTGTTTTGATTTGACTGTTGGGGAGGATGAGGTGCTCCTTGGGGCACAAATATGGCGTTTGGGATTGACTGTTGCTGTTTAGGATACACGAACTTTTGTGAGGCATTAGCCACTTGGACATGTTTGGTGTTAGTGAGACCATCATTGACAACATTGATATCCTTGTTAGTGACACCATCAGGAGGTCTAATGTGTTGATATCCTTCCCAAGATTGAAGGAGAAGTGGGAGGAAAACTCTTTTGAAAGTTGTGCAAAGATTTTAATAGATTCCTTCTCGAGACCCATAAAATAGTCAAGAGCTATTCCCTATAGACTCCTAGGAAACAATTGTACGAGGTAATTGTCATTATGCATGACTTCTTGACAATGGGCATAAAACTCTTTTAGGTGAGCCTTGGGTTCTTTGGTTCCCTTGTACTTATTGAATTCTGGCATTTCAAAATGTTTAGGGACGGATTTTGATAGTAAGAGGTGGAAGCTACTTTTTGATACGACAACTACTGTTGATAATACATAGTGGATGGAATGCTCTGCTGATATTTTGTCAAATTTTGATAATATGAAGAGGTGGAAGGCCCTTGTTGATATGACAATGTTTGTTGATAGTAAGAGGTGGATGGAGCACTGTGTTGATAAGATGTCTATTGTGGAAGATAGGATGGATGGGATTGGTAATGATACACAACGGTGGGTTGGTGCGAGACATATGGAGGTGGTTGTGGATTTGATGGCTGTTGATAAGGATGTACATGTGATTGCAGAGGGTTGGTGTAAAGTGGCGATTGAGTCCGTGATGGATATTGAGAAGGCTGATGGGGATTTGGATTTGGATTGGATGGAGTAGCATAAGCAGTATATGTGCTGGACGGATGATAGAGATATTGTGTGAGAGGATTACACTGCGTTTATGTAGGAACGTGGATATGTTGTGGTGGATGTTGTTGTTGTGGTGGTTGCTGATAAAATGGGTGAGATGGGATGTGTTGTTGTGATACTGCTACAGAAATGCCATTGGGTGATTGTTGCAGTTGTGATGTAGTTTGCATCATCTGGTGTGGTGGTTGCATAGGAACGGTAGAGTGTTGCTGAGGAATCAAAACATTGTGCTGCAGAGGTTGCTTATGAGGTGGTTGGGACGAAGCAACAATAATAACAATATGTTGGTGTGATGCACGCAACACAGTGGATTGTTGAGGATTAACAAGAGGTTGCTGGAATGTAGGTGGTGGAAGATTGCTAAAAAGTGTAGATCTTGGAGGTGGCACCAATGCAAGGACATGTGTGCTCCCATTATTGATGGGTGGATGAACAAGATGCTTAGGTAGAGGTGGTGGAGCAGATGGAATGTACTATGGCCTGCTGTAGACGTAGGGGTCGTTATGATCAGGTGGTGTGGTAGAGGTTGCAGTTGGGAGGCAAGGATAACTAGCAACTTGATGTATCACAATATTTATGAACTCTGGGTGATATCAATTCTCTATGGGTGCACCTTCGGGGACATATGAATTCCCTGGAACATTTTGTGAAGTTTGTGGATTTGTGGGTGCTAGAAGGGTGTGGGCATTGACATATTGTGACACATCAAAATTAGATGGTGGTTTGATTCCTCTCATGATCAGAGTGGCGAGAATATTATCCCCACGCTCATTGAGGAGGTGATATGTCATTTGGACATTAACTGGATCACTAAGGTATTCATCAACTGTGACGTCAGGTTGATTGACCATGTTTTTATCACCAGGTGGTGTGGTGTTTTGAACGTTTGTATTGGATTGGGATGAAGCACCATTATGGGGATCTTGTGGAATATTTGGAATGTTGTTAGGATCTTGTGGGATATTCGGCTAGAAACCTTGGGCTTGTTGTTCTGCCATTTGCTTCTTTGCTTGTGATCAGGTCTGAACGGGCATGAAAGTGCAAGACTACTAGGTGAACTAAGATGCAAAGATGACCTAAATGACGATTGGAGGATTGATTGGATAGTTGGAAAAGGATGTGATTGGATTAGATTGGATAAGATTGATTGATAAAATGATTGATAAGAGTGGATGAGATTGGATGATTGGAAGAGATTCTAAACTGAGTTCAAAAATCACCCTAGGTGACTTAAGGTGTTGATTGATCGGATTAAAGGATGAATTTATGATCACAACACTGAATTCGCCTTGAGATGGAAGGGGATTGATAGGGTCGAGGAAGATAACTGACTTAGGATGGACGACAATCCTAAGTAGATGTTGAAGGATGACAATCAATTTCAAGCACCTAGGTCAATTCAGATAATAACTTGAAACAAAGTTCAGAGGATTTGGATTAAGAAAACGACAATGAATGTGTAGCTTAAGGATGATTAAGGATATACCTATATGATCTAGATAATGGCTATATGAAAATGGGTTGGGATGCAAATTGATTGATGTAACTTGGATTATGAGTGGACGAAATATGCAAATGGCTAAGAAAACAACAAGCTCTTCAAAATCCCAGTAGGTTAGCTTTCCGAACAAAGATCAGGCTCATGTAACAGGTACAAGGTCACTCATCTTTGGGGTAGGGTTTCCCAATCTAGGTTAGGGTCGCCCAAGTTAGAGCAGGGTCGCCCAAACTGGGGCAGGGTCACCCAAACTTGGGCAGGGCCACCCAAACAACTTTTGGATTTGACCTAGTTTGAAAAATAGTCAAGCGATGTTGATAAACAAGGTAGAGAGACTTCCCAGATGGGTAAACAAATGCAGGGAACGATTGAACTAACTCTCAAAATGAGAAAATTGATACCCGAAATGGGTGAACGAATACTCAGAACGGGTGAATGGATATTCAGATGGGGGGAACAGATGTTCAGAACGAGGGAACGATGCTCAAAACAAGAAAATCAATACCCGAAACGGGTGAACGGACACTTGTAACGGGTGAACGAATATTCAAAACAGGTGAACGGATATTCAAAATAGGTGAACGGATATTCAGAATGGGTGAACGGATACTCAGAACGAGGGAGCGACACTCGAAACGAGAAAACGAATACTCGGAATGGGGGAACGACACTCAGAATGAGAAAACGACTTACAAAGTGAAGGTGAAATTGACTATTCAGAGGGCAAGGTCACCCCTTTAAGGGTAGGGTCACCCCTTTGAGGGCAGGGTTGCCTGTATGGATGAAATTTGACTTCAACACGATGGAAAACAACTGAGACAGAAGGGCAAGGTCACCCCTTTGAGGGTAGTGTTGCCTCTGTGTGTTGATCCTAAGATTAGTATGAAGGTATGGTCAACACGGTTCTGTAACTAGGCTGAAGAAGACAACTAAGGGTGTTTCGGATATGCGCACGGTACGTGGGGCACAACCATGGACACCAACCCATCTACAGGCATGAGTCAAGAACTTCCAACAAGATACTAAATGCTCAGACCAACTCTTTACGTCTTGTCTAGGTATCACGCTAGCTTTGACGCTCCACTAGACATGACATGCCTAGATTGAGGTACAACTTTTGCTCTCCCCGCTTTATATACCCCATCTGTAACACGTGGTTGGGATCGTCCCTTGGGGTGATGAAATCCTCAAGTAGGTCCCGCTAAGAAAAAGAAAGGGTACACAAGGACTAAGTGGACTATGATTTCTCTTCACCCAAGATCGCCAAATGGCGCAAGGGGATTAGATACGCCAATAATTCACCTTTCAAATAAAACAAGCAAGTTCTTTGACTCCCCCTAGTTAGATCTATGTGCCTAATTAAACAGAAAATAATAATAAAAAATCTAACTAAAGAAAGTGGTTTTTCTTCTCCTGCAGCATGTGTTAGAAGTTTTTTTTCTTTTGGTCGAACAACAATTGTGAAACAAATATACAAACGTTAGCAAAAAATAACACACTCACAAACAAACAAGTTAAATGGTTAGCACTAAGGAAAACAACAATAAATGAACTTTGGAAATGCAATTTTAACTCTATGTTTTACCTTAGTTACCTTTGTCCAAGGCGAGGTCACCTCTGTATTCTGGGCAGAGTCGACTCTTTGGGTGGGGTCGCCCCTTTGAGGGTAGGGTCACCTCTGTATATCTGAACTTGCAAAATATCAAAAAATAGAAAACGTAAAAAGAATAGACCCGTTTGTAGGTCCCACCAAGCGTGCCAGAAATGTGTGCAATTGATTTTCTACTTGGAATGCAAAACATAATGAAATGCAAATAAAAAAATACACAAAGAAAAACTCAATGATTAGCCAAAGTTGAATCCCAACAAAACAATAAAGAAATGAAACATTATACCTTGCTTGCTTGGATTGACGAGTTGGTTGGCCCTTTGATGATGCTTGGTTGTATGCTCCTTTGATGGAAAATGCATGCAATAATGGATGCAAAATGGAGGGGAGTGGATGAGGATTGTAATAATGGAGATGAGAATTGTAATGAGAGTGGTAGGTGAATGCAATAAAAGCTTCAAAATGGTTGCAAATACTAAGTGTGCTAATGACTTGGCTTGAATGCTTGAATGCTTTAGTGAATGCAAAATATGATCTAACTCTTGTATAACCTCCTTAATTTGAGGCCAAGCCTTTTAATTTAAAGAAGAATGGATGGATAGGATTTAGCCATCATGGGCAAGATGGAGGGCTGTGGTGAGTTGAGGACTCACAAGCCCTCACATCTTTCCATGTGGAATGTGAAGTGGAAAGAGGACAAATGGCATGAAAAATGACATGTATGGGGGAGGTACTTGCAAGTACCTTGGGATTGGGAGAGGATTTCCTCAAAAATGAAGTCTTTATCCCTATATGAGGTTGATGATGACAAGTGAGAAATTTCAGAAAGCCCTCTCTTGTCACCATGGGATGGGAGAAGTTGTTGGAGAAATAAATGTGAATTTTAAATTCACATGACTGGAATTACCCAGTGGATAAGACAAGGTCCTCCTAAAGGAGGTCCTTGTCCAATGTGAGTGATGTGACGTATGAGAGGTTATGGGGAAGAGAAATGTATGGGATAAATAAATGCGAATTTTAAATTCACATGGGGAAGAGTTCAATACCTAATAAGACAAGTGCCTATGAAAGGTTGACTTAGAGGACATACCAGAAAAGGTAAGTGATTATATTAAGGTTGTGCAAACAAGTGATTAGAAAAATTAATAAGGATTAGAGGCAAGTAGCCAAATATGGAGGATGTGACATTAATCCTAATTAAGAATGTGCACATCTTAGTCATGGATTAATTATATTAATCCAGATTAGAGGAAAGGTTATGGAGGATGGGACAAAGAGAGAGAAATAATGAATTTAAAATTGATTTAAATTCACAAAGGTAAATGACTAAATCAAATAAATTGATACAATTATTTAATTTAGAGAAGAAATGGTAATGATAAAGTATTTGATTAAATACTTTTAGAAACCTTAGAAAAAGGGGTAAATATTAATTAAATAATTTATTTAATTAATATTGACGAGATAGATGAATAAATGATAGGATTTTGACCATATGGGAGTGGTCAAATTTGGATGTCTCCACTTTTATTAGTAAGGAAACACCAATTTGTTTTATGAATATAAGATACTTACATGTAGAATGTAAGTATATGTAATGCGATCAAGGATTTCAGTTTTGTAATTATCGATGCTGAAAGAATTTAGAAATAGAAAACATATATATACACAAATACACACTTTTTATATTATATATGTGAACTTGTTTGAAGTTATAAGTATGAAGGAACAATGCATTATGAGAATACAAAATTTGACACCTATTTTTCCTGTGGCCGAGTAATCTATGTGCAAAGTAACTTTAGTATGTGATACATTCAAGTGCACTGAAATAACTTATATGATACAATCCCCATCAAATATTTTCATTCTCATTATGTTAAGTATTAAGTTTAATTTATTCGAATTGTATTATGCATGATTGAGTTTTGTCAAATTATTAGGGATTGATTCTCTACAGCATATGTTCTTAACATATCCTTAACAAGTTTTTCGATTCTTGATTTCACCTAAGTGGGTGGTAGCCAATTATGAAATTGTCTGGGGAAATGAACCCTAGAAAGGGTTGTGTGCCCACCCTTATAGTTTATAAATAAAATAATCGAGGCATAAGATGAATTGGAGTAGAGAAATGAGTTTAGATTATGTCAGTGTTATTGGTTTATGAGTGTGATTGAGGTAGAGTCATCTTTGAACCTAAGGGTTATACCTTTTATGTTAGTCAACCAAGTGTATGATGGTTGAATTGTCTAGAAAGATTCAAAATGTGAATTGTTTTATTAATCTTTCACCCCTTAATCTTATTAATGTTATATGGTGACCTTTGTATTGTCTGGATTGAAACCTCAACTATAATTATAATCATCTGTTTAAGATATGATATGGTCACCTTCATCCTATATCATACTTGATTATCTATTTTGTCAAGTGGTCCTTGAGTAGCATTACAATTGGAATTGTTAACCATTATTCTTTGTAGTAAAAAGAGAAGCCCTTATAGATTAACCATTGTTGATTATTTTATGTATTTACTATACTGATGTGAGTTGTTTTGATTTAAACCTTGGTGAAATGTGTGATTGTTGATGAATCAAATGTGAGTTGGAGTGAACTCAAGTTTTCAAACTATAGAGCCCATGCACAATACGTAGACAATGCCATCAGAGATGAGCCCCTGAGGAATAGGTTTGGCCCTTAGGTGTTTTTCTCTTATTATTACTTTGAGATTACTATTGATATATATTTTATTGTTTAGCATTTGAATTAAGTTATGTTTCAGATTATTAATTAGTTAGTTGAACTAATTAGGTCTATCTTGGAGATGTGGATTCCATGTCTCCATTGGAACCTGATCATGATTGTCACAACAATTTTTTATTTGACAAAGTTCTTATAATTGATTGGTCAATGTTGTTATGCTTTCATGAAGTGCATGTATAGGAAGCAACCTTTTGTGAATTATGCATGTGTTTGTGGTCGAAATTTGAAATTTGTGTTTTGTCCTTAACTGTAATTTGGTAGAAAGTTTGAGCATGAAAATTTATTTTGATATATGATATATACAATAATCTTGTAGAATCTATCTTCAATTGATAAAGTAAATCTTTGTCCTTTGATTTTATAAAGGAAAGAATGCATATTTATTTTCGAATAAATATACATATGCTTTACTTAATTTACATTCTTAAGTATAACAAGATATTTCTATCGAATCATATCAAATATTTTTTTTATATCCGTATACATTTACAAAATGTCATATGATACAAACATATATTTATTTTCAAATAAAATTAAAGGGAAGAAGGTAACATATAAGAGAGGGAGAGAGAAAAGTAGTACGAAAAAAAAATGAAGCATTTCTAATGTTAATAGATGTGGCCAATGGATTCATTGTGCTTACAATTTACAGTTGAACTTTACATTAAAGATAGATTAAAATTCCCTATACTTTTTTATTATCTGATCTTCAAGTACTATATTGTATTGGTACAACTGTCCGCCTTTCAAAACTCCATTGAATTATGATAATAACTCTAAAAGCACAAAAGTAAATATAACATTAGACTAGATGGGTATAATATCATTAGAGTAAGTCAAACATTTCCATTGGCATTTTTTTACATAGGCAAGCAACATATGCCAACTATCTTTGCATTTGCAACATTTGGTGGCATTTAAATGAACACACTAATAAAAATGCCTAGTTACAATTCAAAGAGAAAATAAATGATTGATAATTGTTGCACCGAGATATAATACATCCTTATTTATATATAGTGATGATGTCTATTTAGCACGACTCAACTTATATAGCCTAATTCATAGTATTTATAGCAAGTCAGCTAACAACTACAATTTAAGTAGTGGTTATTCATTAAGATTTTGATAGAACTTAGTGTAATGGATTTCTAACTCATCTAATTGATTGGTATCTAATTTTTGCACATTTAATTAATCTTTTGGTGTGACTAGTTACATGGTCAATAGGTTCTATTATCTATCCTTCTAAGTCATTGGCTTGATTGGATCGAAGAGTAATATTCAGCGATCCATTGATGTATTTGTGTTTTGTACATGAATCAATTTATTTCTGTTACATGGTTATATATAATTTCATCTGATATATCAATAATTCGTTGAGATTCCAGGTCCACAGAATGCTGGGATAGAGTTTCAAGAATGGGATAAATCTTCCTAATTTTTTATGGACAACTGGTTTATATATATTTACATATACATATATATACAATTAAAAGTAGTCAAAAGTAGAGAATATTATTGTGAAATGGTTTGAAGGGAATGACATAGCTATTGGATGTTGTAAGAATAAATTATATGTTAGCTGCTAGAAAATTGATAGTTACCCAAACTTCTACTATAAATTTCAAGCCTTGTAAATTCTCTATGAGATTGTTAAGGGACTTGATTTTCCTATGTGGCAACCATGGGATGCCAAATTCCCTACATTTCCTTTTTAGGACTGTGCATCCCACCTATGCAATTAGAGTGAATAAATTACTAGAATGTAAGTCTGATATAATATTTGGCCCACAAATAAAGACCATTCAAAAGCATATATGACTTAAATATAGAAAGGAGCCCTTTTTGAAAGATCCATCTATCAGAGGAAGAATTCAATCTTGGATAATTTATGCAAAAATATAATAGTGAAAAGAAAAGTGGGTATAAAATTGTTGGAATTTATTGCTTGTCCTGAGCCTATCGTTGCTTCACTTGCCTGTTAGGAGTTGTTTTATCTTTGCCAGTTTTGGGATCTTCATCCCTGCAACTCTTGATTGCTCAGAATTGCATGAGGTAGAAATTTTTGAATTCCCAATTAATGCTGGTAGGTAATTTTGAGTTTTAGAGGGAATGTTTGTGAAAGACAAAAGGAATGAAGACAACTTTGTTCTGTTAGTTGGAGAAGTAAGGAGAAGTCGATTTTTGTAGAAGGAAGTAATTTGCAGCCAGAAGAAAAGTTGCAGCAGCAATAGGGAATGTTCTTAGAAATTTTTGCAGAGTGTTTGTAGTGAGCTAGATTGCTCCTGATTGCCCAATTTTTTGTTTGTCTCCATTGAGTTTTGATTTATTATTCCGCATTTGGGTATTTCTAGTTTTGCTGGAAATAAGAGCAACAACTCTGTGTTTTGTTTTGGATTTAAATTTCTTGACATGGTATCAGAGCAATAGGCCCCATTTCCTTGTGATTTACGACAGTTATTTTGTTTGGGTATTTATGTTTTTTTTGTAGGAGACATGGCTGGAGATGATGAAAAGAGTTGGCAACAACCACCGTCCTTTAATGGACAAAACTATGATGTTTGGGCCAAGAAGATGAAGACTATCATGGTGGCCAATGATTTGTGGGATTTTCTCATAAATGGGTTTGTGGATATCACTGACCCATCTGCATTTGCAGCTCTCACAAACAACCAAAAGACCCAATTGAAGGAGCAGAGAAAAAAGGATGCAAAATATTTGAGTTTGATCGAAGAAGCCTTGACAAAAGCCATTTTTCTCATAATAGCAGCATCTGAGTATTTAAAAGAAGCTTGAGAAATCCTCCAAACCAGATACAAAAGGACTGATAAAGTCAGAGGTGTGAAGCTCCAATTACTTCAAAGAGAGTTCGAAGTTATTGAAATGAAGGAAAGTGAGTCTGTTTGAAATTTTCACACAAGGTTCTCTGGTTTGTTAAACCAATTGAGAGAAAATGGAGAAATGATAGAGCAGCAAAAGATTGTTAAAAAAATCCTCAGGTTTCTACCTACGAGGTATGATGCACTCGTGATTGCTATTTTAGAGGCGAAGGAACTCTCTACTTTGACAATGGATGAGTTAATGGGTTCTCTTCAAACCCATGAGCAACGCCTAAAAAGGTCTGCTACTTCTTCCCAAGAGCAAGCTTTCAAAGCTCAATCGATTGCAAGAGGTAGAGGGAGAGGTAGAAATGACTCCCGAAGAGGTAGAGGCAGATCCGGTCAAGGAAATGTTGGTGGAGAAAACTCGAGACAAGAAAGCAGCGAAGAGGGAGCAAGCAACTCTCAGAACAACTCTCGAAGAGGCATGAAGAACAACAGTTTGAATGAGGGAAGTGAAAAGAGAAACGTGGAGTGCTATTACTGTCACAAGTTTGGAAATTATGTGAGTGAGTGCTGGAAAAAGGATGGTAATAAGCAAAAATAGAATGCTAATGTAGCTGATTCAAACGTGGCTGAAGGAAATCAGTCCACAACCTTCATCATGTGCAACGTTGGTGAAGAAGGCAGCCCCAAAGTCGGGCATTTGGACAATGGTTGCAACAACGACATGAGTGGTAATGAAAGTATATTTTATTTCATTGATAAAAATGTTAAGTTTGAAATTAGAATGGGGAACAATGGAATAGTTCTAGTCAAAGGAAAATGATCTATCATGATCCGAACCAAGCAAGGTGAGAAGAAGGGGGTCCAAAATGTGTTCTTTGCATCAGGGTTAAAGCATAACATCATGAGTGTTGGACAACTGATCCAAAATGGATACAAGGTACTGATGGAGAAGGGCCAATGCGTCATCTATGACAAGAATGAGAGGACAAAGGTGTTTGCAGAAGTTGCAATGACAAAGAACCAAATGTTTTCGTTGAAGATTGAGAATTCCTTCTCATCTCAGTTTGTTGCTGCACCTCTCATGGATGGAAAATGTACAACAATACAACAAACAACCCTCAAGAGCACCATTGAAGACCCATCCGAGGTATGGCATCTCAGGTATGGACACTTAGGCTATGCTGGTTTGAGTCTTTTGTCTAAGAGCAAAATGATTGATGGTTTGCCAAGTATAGTAGAACCTAATGTTAGATGTGAGGCTTGCATTTTGGAAAAGTAACATAGGCAACCCTTTTAATTGAGAAACTCTACAAGGGAAAGAGCATCGTTGGAATTTGTGTACACGGATTTGGTAGGCCCTATGCAAATCACGTCTATTGGAAATAACAGATTTTTTATGACCTTCATTGATGATTTTAGTCATAGGACATGGGTTTATTTTTTGCAGCATAAGTTTGATGCATTTGATAAGTTTTTATTGTTTAAGGCCCAAGCTGACAAGGAGAGTGGACACTTCATTAAGGTCCTAAGGTCAGATCGTGGAGGAGAGTATAGCTCTAATCAATTTATGAAGTTTTACAGGAAAAATGGCATCAAGAAGGAGCTTACAACTAGTTATACTCTGCAAAAAAATGGAGTGGCTGAAAGGAAGAATAGGACCATCATGGAGATGACAAGGAGCATGATGAAAGCAAAGGGACTCCAAATTGAATATTGGGGAGATGTTGTAGCAACAACTATTTATTTGATTAATAGAAGTCCAACAAAGGCAATCCCTAACAAGATACCTCAAAAGGCATGGACAAAATGTAGATGAATGGTTGAGCACTTAAGAGTGTTTGGTTGTGTGGCTTATGCACACGTGGCTAAGGAAAAGTGGAAAAAATTAGATGACAAGGGAGAAGTGCATTTTCATGGGTTACTGTTCAGAGTCAAAATCCTACAAGCTATATAACCCAGTTGACAAAAAAATTGTTATCAACAAAGATGTGGAGTTTTTTAGAAGATCAACCATGGGATGGAAAAATCGCTCCCGATCACTCCAAATCGCTCCTGATCGTTCTTGATCTTGAAGGAAAGGAATAGGAAGTACATCATGATGATTCAGTGGAGCCAACATCTGCTCCTGAAAATTCCGTACGAGCTCCTGAAAATTTTAGAAATCGCTCCTGATTGGTCATAATTGCTCCTAATCGAAACAGTCATAAAGGCAAGCAGACATAGACAACCAAAGAATGGGTCACATAAATCGCTCCTGATCGCTTCAAAACCTGCCTGTTTAGCATAACAACAACAACAATGAATTCTAATCCCACTCTCGCCTTCCTAATGCCAAAGAAGACCAAAAGTCTAAGGGAGATCTACCAAGATGAAAGGTATGATGAAGAATTTGATGAGAACATGAATTTTGCATTGTTTTTCTCATAGTGAGCCAATTTATTTTGAAGAAGCTATGAAAGAGGATAAATGGTGTGAGGCCATGTATGAGGAGATAGACACAATAGAAAGGAACAACACATGAGAGTTAACTGATTTGCCTCCCAATAAGCAAGTTATTGGGGTGAAATGGGTCTACAAGACCAAGTGCAATGTCAAAGGAAGGATAGAGAGGCATAAGGCATGATTAGTGGTCAAGGGGTACAAACAACAGTTTGGGAGAGATTATGATGAGATGTATGCCCTTGTTGCAAGGATGGAAATTGTGCAGGTAGTCATAGCAATTGTAGTTGAACACAAATGGAAGGTATTTCAAATGGATGTGAAGTCCGTCTTCTTAAATGGAGTTTTGAAAGAGGAAGTTTATGTGGAGCAGCCATTTGGATATGAGGTTGCAGGTGAAGAAAAACAAGGTGTATAGGATGAAGACGACTCTTTATGGGCTGAAGCAAGCTCCACGGGCATGGTACGATAAGATTGACTCATATTTAATGAGCAATGGCTTTAGCAAAAACGATGGTGAGCCCACTCTTTACATCAAGGTGACAAATGGTAATATTTTGATTGTTGTTTTGTATGTAGATGATCTTGTTTTTATTGGGGATGATGATTTCGTCATTGCTAATTTTAAAGAAGCCATGGAAAGAGAATTTGAAATGACAGATTTAGGTCTTTTGATTTATTTGCTAGGCATAGAAGTAAAACAAATGCATGATTGTATTTTTATCTCTCAAGAAAAATATGATAATGAGATCTTGAAGAGATTTAGGATGCTTGAAAGCAAGCCTACCCCAACACCAACAACCATAGGTTTAAAGTTGAGCAAGGAAGATTACAACAACAATGTGGATCCAACGATGTATAACAACTTTGTTGGAAGCTTGATGTATTTGACATCAACTAGGCTAGATATGATGCATGGAGTGAGTTTTATTTCCAGATTTATGGAGACTCCAAGGGACATCCATTGGCAAATGGGTAAGAGAATCCTAAGGTATGTGAATGGTACCAAAGGATATGGCATGTTGTACACAACAAGAAAAGAGTATGGGCCGGTTGGTTATACTGACAGTGATTGGGCAGGAAGTTTGGATGATAGGAAGAGCACTTCGGGCTATGTTTCATTTGGGTTCAGGTGCTATCTCTTGGGCTTCCAAGAAGTAACATATAGTTTCCCTATCAACAACTAAAGCTAAGTATATAACAACAAATGCAATAACATGTTAGGCTATTTGGCTGAGAAAAATCTTGGCAGATTTGAGAGAAGAACAAGCGGATGAAACAATTATCTTTTGTGAGGATGTTTCATCGATAAACTTGACGAAAAATCTTGTGTTTCATGGAAGAAGCAAGAACATTGAAATCAGGTATCATTTCATTCGTGAATTGGTTGAAGATGGTGAAATCAAAATAGAGTTTTGCAGGTCTGAGCAACAACTAGCAGACATATTCACCAAACCTTTGAGAAAATATAATTTTGAGAGCCTAAGGAGTCGTTTGGGCATAGTTGATTTGGATCAGGTTTGATCTCGTTTTGTTGGCTCAAGACAAAGGGGGAGTGTTGGAATTTATTGTTTTTCCCTGAGCCTGCCGTTACTTCACCTGCCTATCAGGAGCTGTTTTATCTTTGCCAGTTTTGGGATCTTCATCCCTGCAGCTCTTGACTGCTCAGAATTGAATGGGGTAGAAATTTTTGAATTTCCAATTAATGCTAGTAGGTAATTTTGAATTTTAGAGGGAATGTTTTTGAAAGACAAAAGGAATGAAGACAACTTTGTTCTGTTAGTTGGAGAAGTAAGAAGAAGTCAGTTTTTTGCAGAAGCAAGTGATTTGCAGCAAGAAGAAAAATTGCAGCAACAACAACGAATGTTCTTAGAACATTTTGCAGAGTGTTTGCAGTGAGCAGGATTTCTCTTGGTTTCTCTGTGTTGTCCAGGAACAACAAATAGTTCTAGTCGAGCTGTGATAGTGAGTTCTAAGTAGCTCTTGTTTGTTTATGAATTGGTTGAGCACTCTTTGATAGCTCCCAGAAAATTGTAATCGGTAGTTGTTTAGTTTGTTTGAATATTTATGCTTTATGTATTGTCATTTCCAGCTGAATTAATAAAAGAAGGAAAATATTGCATGCTTAGTTTTCTGTTTGTCTCCATTGAGTTTTAGTTTATTATTTGGCATTTGGGTAGTTCTAGTTTTGTTGGAAATCAGACTAGAAACTCTGTGTTTTGTTTTGGATTTAATTTTCTTGACAAAAATATTGCTTGTCATTTCTTGTATGCGTCAACTGCTTCGGTTGTTGTATTTCAAACCAAAGTGAAATTGTTTTGGAACCTTGGATAAAACAATTTTTTAAAAATTTAAAAATAATGTGTGAATCACAAATCAAGGGCGTGTTAATCAACCTCCATTCGAACATCACAATGAAGGTTTACTAGCCTTTATCAGTTGTATCGATGCCATGCTTTT
Organism: Sequoiadendron giganteum; assembly: GCA_007115665.2. Classification (NCBI taxonomy): domain Eukaryota; kingdom Viridiplantae; phylum Streptophyta; class Pinopsida; order Cupressales; family Cupressaceae; genus Sequoiadendron; species Sequoiadendron giganteum. The sequence goes on from CM021105.1 coordinate 127,444,591, forward strand.
CATCTAACTTTCAGTAAGTGTTTTTAGGTTTTGGTGCTTCTTGTGCTTTTGGTGATGGAGACGTTGATGACTCCTTAGGAAGAGCTAGTGGCTCAGAGAAGCACTGACATAAAAGACTAGTTGAATTGGATAAGAAAACCAGAGTCACACAAGATAGCTAGCCGATATGGCTATCAAAAGCACAATCACAAAATAACTTATTCGATTGGATAAAAAAAAGAGATTTATACATAGGGTTTTAGAAGTATCATTCTTAACTTCCTATTTACCCGAGCATTTTTTAAATTGTAGGGCCGAAAGGCCAATTTTTATACAGTCTCAAGTGAACTACCAAATTTACATTCATTTTTTAGTACAAATAGAGGAGAATATCCACAATATTTATTTCTGAAACTCCTCCATTTCAAATCACGAAGTTTAGAAAGTAAAAACATACTGAACTTGCAACGTTTACACAAACTCCTTCCTGAGAAAATCCACCACTCTTGAGCCTACAAGTTATACTTTTTTTCTCTGTCATCCAAAATAGGTTATATCGACTTCCCTTTTCCTTCCAATTGCCCTCTTTTTTTCTCTCTCGTCCCTTTATCTCTTAGGCTTTGATGGATCTCTATAGCTCGTTCACAACTCTCATTTTATCGCCAGCCCGAAGGATGCTGGGAATGATTATCAAATTTATCTTTTCTTTGTTTTTTTTTTGAATCGATAGAGGTATAAAGCCATCCTCTCTTAATGGCACGAATGCCTCCCCCCTCATCTTTTCCCATGCTTTTGCACACACCATGCCAAATGCCATTTTTTCGATAGTCTTGTCTTGTTGGGTCCCTCAACGTTGATGGACGCCGATACTTGTGCCTAGTGAGGTCTTCCTGTCCCTTTGATTGACAAGTTTGTTTTTATTTATTTATTGTTTTGTGTTGGTGATGTGGGGATGTGACACATTCCACATGAAAATACAATCTTTTATATCTCCTATACTTTTTAATTTTTAAAGCTCCTATCCTCTCTTATGGTAATTTTATAAATAACCTTACATTTCATAAATCATTTTGGTTCGCATTCTCATAGATATGAAAACAAATATTCATGCAATTTGTTGGTTATTTTTTAGGAACCAAACTTGATCTTACCACTTACCTATGAATATGCCATAATTCAATAATTAGCAAGGGTAAGGATTGGCCAACACATATGTAAGGGTTCTAAGGCCTTTAATTCTTCACTTCGGGATTTGTGAAAACCAAGAGGGTAATCCCTATTATGTTCATATGATATTTATTTTGATCAAGAACATTTATACACAAATAAATTCCTATAAAGTTAAAATAGATATCCTTAATTAAAGATTTGGCTAACCTTTAAACAAATTACAATCTATAGCAAGGAACACGATAGTACTTCATATTGGTATGTTGTAATTGAAGGTTTTTAAAAAGGTTTTTATTCGCATTTGAAGTCCTTGGTCAAGTGCATGACTAACTCATTTATCTTTAGGATAACCAAATCAAAAGAGTAGTGCCTTGTCCTAGGGTAATGGAGTCATATTCATAATAATCAGTAATACTTTAGCAATTGGAATTAGTAATTAATGGACTATTGATATACTGCATTACAACATTCAACTCACCTTATCTAAAACACAACTACTTACCAATCTTATGCTCTTTCCTTACAAATCCGTGACCATACTTTAGCATTTTAATCAATTCTTTGAATCGAAGCACATGTAAAATCACTCATTCAATTTAAGACAATTGAAGAGAAATGAAAAGATCATTAAACATTTCATTCATAATATTGAAGAAAATTACATGGGAGAGAAGGTGTTTTTGAACTAGAATTTTCATTTTAAATTACTACTTTAAAATTATTTGAGACCATTACAAAACAACTCATACCCTAGACTCCTCACTAACCTATTCATCTATGCATGAATTTACAATATGCTCCTTCATGAGCTTTATTTTCCTATTTAGACCATTTTTAGAGTAAAAAATTGAACCCTCGTAACCAACCCTGATATCCCATTTATAGGAGGATGTGAGCAATAAGCTTAAGGCCTAATTACAATTTCAATTACATTTCATTTCAGGCTCAGAGACCTCCTAGACGGTTACACTTAATCATTTTAGAACAAGGGATTCAAAAAGAAAAAGAACTCCATGCAGTTGGTTGAAGAAGACGAGCCAACCTTCCAAAAGGTGTCCTTCGTTGATGCAACATTGCTAAAATACCTTGTCCACTTAGACCAAAGAATATTCTCCACCAGTACTAGAGGAAAAAATTACAGACTATTTGGAAAAAGGCATATTTGTCATCGAGGATATAGAGTCCAACATCTCTCCTTTACACCAGCCAAAATGATTTCCATGTCAACATCAAAGACAAAAAATGACATACATGATGAAGAGGATGATCTTGATGTAGTGGCAATGGTGTCATCAAAAACAAAAACAAGGTTGAGATGCTACTCTAATTCATCAGCATCAGAGTATGCTCATCTACTCCATGGTCGCGTTGAAAGGAGGAGCAACTACTCCTCCCTCATCAAAATCCTCATATGGCACCACAGAAAGCAGATAATAGCCATACTTTGGGTCAATATCTCCACCATCGCTCGAAGGGCTATCTGAAACTTCAATGGGAGAATTGTGCCTCCCCAGATAAGCATTGTGATACTTATTCCTTTTCTTTGCTTTATTCTCAGGCTTCACCAACTCCTTCGCTTCAAACTTGACCAGTTCTTCTGAAACAACTTGACTCCTCAAATTGTAGGTGCTCTTGACACCATCTTTCTTTTTTTTTCGATAGGCTCTCGTCTTGCCCCTTGGTGGTGTAGAAGTTCTAGGTATCTCACGCTTAGCTACAGATATGTCTTCTTGAAATTCAAACACACTAAGCCTCTCGAACCTCCTAATTTGTTGAACAGACACACCCGACTTTCCCATTCTTTCAAGATAGGGAAGAATTTTCAAACCTCTAACAACAGGAAGACTCAGCGGCCAAAGCCCTTTGCAGATTTTTTATTTTGAAACACAAACAATCTCAACTAGATGCAGTGACAATTACAAATAATGAAAACACACTATCCCAGAAAATAAAACTCTCAAACCAACTAATGCATGACTCAGAACATAGCTCATATGCAAATCAATTTACTAGGGATAGACACCTCAATACCTCTATAATTCAAACCAAAGATTCACACACTTTCCCTCTGGCTCTCACTTCACAATTCTTGATGGCTACAAATGGTGAGATAAAATGACATGCAATCCACATTAAGTAGAAAAATCAGGAGCGTGTAGCCATTAATGATCAAGGGGATCCTCTCGCAAGCGAGCTAACAACTTAGCCAAACATCTTTGAATCTAGGTCGTCGATCCTTTTAGATTTAAAATACCATCAATGAAAATCCTTAAGTAGCGTTTATGGATTTTACAACTTGTCCTCAAAAAATGGTGATACCACCTCAGAAAGTTGCCACATTTACTCTTAACTTCATTAGTCACCTCTAATCTAGAAATTACTATGCATTGCCATCCTGATCCGTGCTTTTCATTTACATCGGTGAAGTATGAAGAGCCAATAAATGAAAGAAAAATACTTCAAACATCCCATCACCCGTCGTAGATCTGCCCCAGCCCTCTAGTGTTCAATCAACGACAAGAGTACGGACGCGATGTAATCTCAATCGTTGGATCACTGTCCTTCTTGGAGATCTTCATCTCACATCGTGCATCGTTGATTTATGTTTAGAATTCAGGATCATATAAGTGACGAATAAAATATAGTGATGAAACCAAATTAGTCCACGTGCATCCTCCTCTTAAATCAACGGTCACAAACATATCGCTCATTCACCTCTTTTAAAATGTTGACGACACATATTGTCTAGAGACCCCATCGCTCATGGCTAATTGGATCAAGAAAAACACACAATTATCTATGATGAGTGATGGAAAGAAATACAAAGAGCCTTCAGGGCATTGCTCAACGCCAATTCAGAACTCAAAACTCAAGAGAATTTAGTGATAGCCAAGCCTTCAACGATACAAAGAGAAACTCAAGCATCACGTATTACTGATATGAATCAAAAGTTCTCAAAGCCATCCATGATATGCGAAACAAAAGAACACCGTTCATCGCTCATCGGGAATCTAAATTTGCATTCATAAAACTATGATCTACGATGAGCAATAAATGGAAGCGATCGATGGGACTTAAGTGGGATCATTTAGCATGTGCCCGTTAGTTGTTTTAAGAAAGGGGATCACCTAGGAAAATGTACAAAAGGCCTTAGAAGACTTTAAAACATATTTTTCAAAGGATGTGAAGGCCAAAAAAGGTCAATTTCTCAACCTCATAAAATAAAATACGTTTATGACCTATGCACAAAGGGGCTGGTAATTTTACGAGCTTTAATGGCATAAGATGTTTTAACATGACCAAGGACGAGCAATAGAAGGTCAATGACATATCATAACATTAACAAGGGCTAAGACTTAGGGTTTTAATAGAGAGATTCTGAAAACAAAATCCCAAGGCAAGAACTATGGGAAAAACCCTAAGTCCAGACACTTTGAAACTAGGTCAATTTTATAGAGTTTTATAAATGGAACAAATTTTTTTTTTTGGGTTCCATCACAATCCATCATTAGATGACTTAGAGTGTTGTCTCGTGATTGGTTGCTTTCAGAGACCCTAGTTGCGAAACTTGCTTTCAGTGGCCATATCAAACCTCTGTAATTTGATTTCTTACAACAAACATGGCAAAAATCTTTCTGAACAACATTTATTAAAGACTTCAGTGTTTCAAAAATACTATTCTGGTGAAGTAGTGATAAGGAAAAGAAATGAAACCTTAGTTGTGAAACTTGTGTTTGGCGGTCATAGTGAATCTCTGGAGTTTGATTTATTACAACAAACATGGTGACAATCTCTCATAACAGTGTTTATTGAAGTCTTTAGTGTTTCAAGGGGCGATTTCGACACTAAAAAATGGTTCCCTTTTTTTTGAAGCTTCTCTTTTGCGTTTGGAGAACCCTACCTGTATCACGCCTGGAAAGACATCATTTTAGTTGTAATTGTCTGCTGATGAATAAGTCAAGGTGAAAACCCTTAACTTAATTTTATTTTTAACTCTTTGTTCATAAAAAAAGGCAAAGCGGTGGTTTTTGGTCATCTTCCTCTACTGCGTAGCCGTTATGAGGCTTAAATTGGTGACCAAATTAAGTGGGGAGTTGTCAGAATCCAAGTCAAAACTTGTGGATGATGGAATGCCCAATTCTGAAGACTTTGTAGACACGGTTGTAGAGAAAGAACCCTCTGCTAAAACCAACGAACCAATGCCAAAAGACCAACCAAGTAAAACCCTCGAAATTCAGCTTCGCGATGATATTGTTGAGGTTATTTGAAAATATCAAAACAAAGTTGTTATTTTATTTTTCCTATGGGGAGTGCCATTTGAAACTGAATTTCATAAACGAGCTTAGATAAACTAGGAAAACCAGGGATGGGACATTGAATCACTTAGAGGTCTTAGAACAGGGTATGTGTGATGCATGTTTAAATCAATAGACCATGCCCAAGCTGTTTTACAATATGGCACTTGGGTCATTCATGGGAAAATTTATTATTTACAAGCCATGACCTTTAACTTTCATTTGGAATGGAAATCCTGTTCACATTATCCCATGTGGGTTGAGCTTCCATTCCTCAATTTGGCTTTTAGACAATTCCTTAAGGATATTGTGGCTCAATTGGGAAGAGTAATTTGGTGCAAACATAATTTGGACAAGTTTTCTAGGCTTAGATTTCATCCTAAGGCTTGTGTGGAGGTAGACCTAACTAAACCATTTCTGTAGAACATCAAACTTATCAGTCTAGGTTTCAAATTGGATTAGCCATTAGTCTACCTGAACAAGCCAAGTGCCTATTTTTACTGTCAAAAGGAAGGTCACTTGATTCGTGAATGCCCTATTAGGAGAAATAAGCCATCTTAACCTCTTTCCATTCTGCCACAACAAACAATCACTTTCCCTCTTCCAATATTGCTCTTACCCCTTCGTTTGATTTGTTGTCTTCTTCTCCACCAAATGCCACCATATCTTCACCCATTCTTAAAGGTCGTGAGGAGTCTTCCCCCTTTTGTAAGGATGCACTCATGTCTGACAATTGGAGATTGGTTAGGAAGAGAAAAGAGCCTTCTCTCTCTCTCTCTCTTCTCTCCCTTGCAACCTCCTTCCTCTTCCTCTCCTAATGCTTGAGTTTCCTCTCCCCCCTCTCAACACTCTTCTCCTCAACGAATTTATCGCACTTACAGTCCACCTTCCTCCTCTCACCATCACTCGAGATCACCTTCTTCCACCTCTAAAGATCATGAGGCCAAGCATCTAGAAGTGAATCTTGACTATAGTTTCAGTGTTTTGGCCCAAGAAGATGACTCTTCTCACTCTTATCATGAATTATAATCCTATCTTGAATGTTTGAGGGATTTCTCTCCCTCCTCGTAAGTATAAGGTGAAGCATATGGTTGTGAAATGGAAGCCCTACATGCTTTTCCTGCAAGAAGTTAAAATCAGCAAAATCAAACTTGAGGCTTCGTTATGCATTGTTTAGAGAGATGCTAATTTTTTGCATACATCTCATTTTGGTGGCAAAGGCGGGGCTGTTAATGGATTTTCTCCATGGTTTGCTAAACATATCATTCATAAAGGCAAGGACCCTTCTCATAGCTATGTTTGGGCTCTCACCTTTATTAATTGTTAGCTGATTGGTTTTTGTTCAATTTATGCCCCCAATCTTGCTAAAGATCATTTTGAGTTATGGAATTGGATGTCTAATAACCTCCCCAATGCTGATTGGGTTTTAGGGGGAGATTTTAATGTGGTTGAATATCCTCATGACTGTAGCTGGTCCAAATAGCATAATCTAAGCTCTGAAGGATTTGATAATTGTTTACTTTGCTAAAATTCCTTGGGAGTGGTAGATATTATTCATGACAAATTTTCTAGCCAATCAAAAAATTGGTTTACTTGGTCTAATTGCAGGATGGTAGAGGACATGAAGTTGAGTAGGTTGGAAAATTTTTATATCTCTCTAGTCTTAGCTTTTGTTCAAGACTCGACGAGATTGTGTATTCAAGTGGACCTTTCTGCTACTCTTTTTGATCATTATCCCATAATTTGGAACTTAAGTTTGTCTCAAACTTCTAATATTGATCACTCTCTTCCCTTCAAACTAAATGTTTCTCATTTAAAGAATCCTGATTGTTGAGCTGCCCTTATGGGGATTTGGAACTCTTTTCCTAAACCAAATGATGGGAAGTCTTGGATTGATTGTGGTGTGCTGCCATTTCTCAATGCACTAATTTCTTACGTTCATTTGGCAAAAAAATGGCTTGGCAATACAAATGTAAAGAAAATCCCCTCGAAGGAAAACTTGTACGGGACAAAAAAATCCTTAATGAGGACCCTAGCAATATTATAACTCAAGATGCTATTGCTCCTATTGAGGTTCAATTATGTAAAATTGATAATTATAAAGGTCAAGGGCTCGAGTAAGATCTAGACTTCATTGGATAAAAGAAGGAAATTAAGGCACCAAATATTTTTTTAATTAGCTCAAGTACAAGCATAAAAAGGAAAGAATCCATGCCATAAGGGATGAGTTTGATAGTATTCAGACCAATTCTTCTGATATATGCAATGTCTTTAAACATTTTTTTGAAAATCTTTTCAAAGATGATCAATGGTAGGATATCCAACAAACCCTCAAGGATATAGTTATAGATTTCAACTATAGCCAATATTTAGACAAAATCTTGTCATTGGAGGAAATTGAAAAGGCTCTCTTCTCTATGGTCCCATACAAAAGTTGGGACAATGATGGGCTTCCTATGGAATTTTACCAAGCAACGTGGCAACACATTAAGGATAATTTTTACTGTCTATACTTGGAGGCTATAAAAAATGGTTCATTGGGTCATACTATTAATTGCGGTATAATCATACTTCTTCCTAGAGGAAAAAATAAGGATTCCATCTCGGGTTGGTGTCCTATCACACTGCTCAAAATTTCATATAAAATCATAGAAAAATCCTTGGCCATCAGGATCAAACTAGTGGTGCACAAAATTGTTAGAGATGAACAAACATGCTTTATTGTCGGCAGATTTATTCTTGATAATCTTATGTTAGTCTAGGAAACCTATGAATGGCCTCAAAAAATTGGTCAAAATTCTATTTTGATTAAACTCGACTTTGATAAATCTTATGATAGAATTCATTGGAGTTTTATTCTTAAAATTCTTGAATGGTTGGGTTTTTTCGCTAAACTTCATGCTCATGTTCAAATGTTGTTACGAGATGTTAATGCCTAGATTATTATCAATAATATGATGACGAATTTATTTTCTTTACAAAGTTCTATTCGAAAAGGTTGTCCCTTAGCTCCTTATCCCTATGTCCTGAGAACTGATGCTTTGGGTTACCTACTTCAAAGTGCTAATAATATGAAGCTAATTTTAGGGATCTCTATTCCCAATAACGTTGTTCTCACCAACTCTCATTATGCTGATGATAGCTTGTTATTTTTACAAAATTTTAAAAATAATTATATCTCCAACATGATGGACATATTGGATCTATACTGTGATGTTTTAGGATCTAAACTTGCACATGATAAAAACACAATTTTTGATGGATGAAATTGGTGCTATCTCTCATTGGATTCCCTGTGAATGGAAACATATTAAACACAGTAAAATTATGAGATACTTAGGTATACCTTTTGGTATCAGGGTTTCTCTTTTAGATATTTGGCATTGGTACCTTAATAGAGTCGAGAATAAACTTTTCACGTGAGGAAATAAATTTCTCTCCTTAGTAGGTAAAATACAGGTTGTCAATAAAATATTTCTTGCTACACATGTTTATTATTCTTCATGTTGGATGCCTTATAAAAAGGGGTATGATGATTTGATTAAAATCATCCATCAATTTCTTTGGGTCGATGTGGACGGTAATAGAGGATTTATCGCCACATGATGGACCCATTGTATTCAACCTAAATGTAAAGGTGGTTTGGGGCTTATGGATCCAATAAATCAAGGATTTTTCTTGGCTACCAAATGGATCATTGGAGCTATCCATGGGGATGAACTGTGGAAGATTCTTATATGAAATCACATTAATCTTGCCTTTGTCAAGGGTAAGTAGCAACATGTGGGATGGATTGATAAAAATTTTCATGCTTCTTTTTTTTCAATAAGGGCTTCTTCCCCCCTCCTATCTATATGGAAGGCTTGGCAACATAACTGTTATATTTTAAAATGGAGGGATAACTCACTCCAACATGGTTTGAGTTTCTCCACTTCATCCATTTTGTGGAATAAGCACATCCTTTACCGGGATAAACCTCTTTCTTTAAGCTTTCATAAACATTATTACTCACTGTTTTCAAAAAGTGTTTGTAATGCTAGAGATCTTTAGGATTATGATACTATGAATTGGCTGTCATGGCACTATGCTAAAGCTAAATTTAGTCTAAGCAATAAATACAAGGCGTTTCCGATCTTTATGCAGTCCTTGGTTCCTTTGGAGCTATTAATGAAATTATGCACTCCTATGCATTGTAACTTCTACAAGGATTGGTTATGGATGTCATCATATCTGTTCTTTCATTTTCCTTTAAAAAACCCTATTTGTAGTTGCTTCCTAACTTTCCATTAAGGTCTCGTTTGAACTCCAAATGGAATTGCAGATTCAATGATTTTTTTTGGTTAAAACTATATGTCCAAATTTGGAAATCAAAAGTTAACGAAAATGCTCAATTAATTGCTTGGAAGATTTTACATTGTGAATAGGCTAAAATGTTTGATGGTCCAACCAATTAACTATCTGTTTTGTCATCAGAAGAAACTATACAACATATCTTTTGGGAATTTTAATTTGTTAAAAGGCAATGAAATGCAATTTTTATTGATCTTCCAACTATCTTTGAACATAGGTTAAATTGGAAAGAAGCCCTTCTTGGCATGGGGTTACATGTTAATATAATTGGTGATGGAGTTAGACTTGTCATTTTGTTTCATATATGGAGAAAAAGGTGTAAGGGCGTTTTTAATAACTCACATAATCAAAATGAAGTTGCATTCCTTGGGCTTTACTTTGACATTTTCTATTGTCTAACTTCACTTTTCTCACAATTACAAGCCAAGGCGAAGAATAATTTAAAGGTTGATTTCCAAATCCAACAAACCAAAAACAAATTAAGCTATTTCTCAACAAAAAGAAGCTTGTCATTGCACAGGGTGTAAGGTCCTTCTTTGAAGACTAATTTTTGCTCCTCCTCTACAATCTTCTGCTTGGGATCGATGTTGGCTCATCTTGGGTAGCTATTTGTACCCTCCTACAACTCTTTATACTAGTTATCTTTGAAGTATCGAACATATAGATGGTTAATTGCCATTTATCTTTCTTCTTATAGCTTGGAGAGCTTTGCTACATTTGATTTATGTTTATGCTACAGTTTAATACTTATTAATGCATTCATTAATTAGTGATATGTTGATGCATTTTTGATCTCTAAGGTTTGTTGTAGATGTTGTTATCAATTGGGTTTGTTGGTGCTCTTTTGTGCTAATAGTAGGGATCTTTTCCATTTGAATGTTAATGTATTGTGTACAACTCTTTTCTGTAGTCTTTTTGTTGTATTTTATATCTTGTAACATGCATTTTCTCAATAAAAAGAAGTCCATCATTAGCCCAAAAATATGACTAACATCTATTACAAGCAGTTTTAGGAAATTCTAGTTGGAATTAATCTGTTATGAGGTTTTGATTCTTGATAGACAATATAAGAAATTTGATTCTTGCATTTTATGAAATTTAATGCTACATTATTAATATTAACTTAAAGATTAATAAAACTTCTCATAATTCCTAATATTTACTAATTTTTAGTATAATTAACATTAGATTACTAATATTATCTTTTTTTTTAGATTTCTAATATGACTTATAAATGCTAATCAATTTTTTTATAGTTAAATATGGTCATAGGATTTGTTTCATTTTAAATAAAGTAATAATTATAGAAAACCTTTGTTGTAAGAAAAATAGTTAAAAGGGTGTACAATATTCATCAATCTCTCATATTAAGTTCAACTTATGACTCCATCATAATTCTTGCGTTACTTCATACCTTTTCTTTTTCCCCCCTGAAGGGTTTCAACTTATGACAAACACCATCCTTTGTCAAGGAATAAGTGTTAGCATGTCCATCATGCACTGGTCGCCGATCAAACTGCCACGGTTTGCCTAAAAACATATGAGAAACATACATAGCATAATGTCACACAATACCTCATCATTGTAATTTCCAATCTTGAACTTTACTAGACATTGTTCATGTACCAAGGATTTGTGTTCTTTTTGCAACCAAGCAATCCAATATGGATTCAGATGCCTTCTTCTCTCCAACCGCAACTTACTAACCATCTCTTCTAAAACAAGGTTATCAATACTAGCTCCATCAATAATAACATTGCAAACTTTACCTTCACACTTACATTTGGTGCGAAACACATTCTTCCTTCGAGTTGGTTATCTCTCCTCATTCAACAAGGCTCTTCTAGTAACAAGGACCTCTCCTCTTTCTACATCCTTAGAATGTGAATACTTAACATCTTCATCTACATGTGAAACTTGTGTATTACCCGCATGTCATCTATTTGTCCTTGCTTGATATTGAGTGCACTAATAAGCTCTATGTCCTTCTTTGCACTGGAAACAAGTTCCATGAAAGCCCCCTCTTCCTTGTAAAGATATTCCTCTTCCTCTTTGGTCTCCACTATTATGATCATGGGGACGGTAGATGTTATCTCCTTTCTAGTTCTGGCTACTACTAGATCCTTCACCCTTATTTTGATCTTCATTTCAACCTCCATATGATTGTCTACAGTCTTTCCACCACAACCCCCACCTCTTTGCTTACTTTAAAATCTTCTTTTCAACTTTTCTTCTACCTTCAAAGCGAATTGGTATGCATCTTCAATGGTGGAAATTCTTACTAGACCCAATTCTTCTTAATGGCCTTGGAATGGCCCGTTCTGATCAAGACATGGTAGAATTCTTCTATATACTCCTTTATGGGCTTTCCCTCTTGTTTCAACCCTTGCATCTTCTTCAAGAAATCTAGCTCATAATCCATAGGAATGAAATGTATTTTTAATTTTTCCATCATATGATCTCATCTTGTTATTTTCTCTTTTCCTCTTCAATTTCATTCTAGTTGTACCTCTTTCCACCAAATATTCGCATGACCCTTTAGCTTGGTCTTTGCAAATTTGACCCTCTTAGGATCTTCCACCTCCTCATAATCAAAGTACTCCTCCATATCATTGATCCAGTCAACCAACTCTTCTGGATTAAGATTTACAAAAAATGTAGAAACATTGATCTTTTGTGTTTTCCCAATCTTAGAGATGGCCTTAAATAATCTGACTTGCTTTGGACCTTCTGCTTCTTGTTCTTCGAATTATTCCTCATTTTTAGCTTCATCTTCACTTTCATCTCCTCTTCTTGGCTCAAACCCTCGACATAGATCCTCTTGCAATGCTTGAACTTATCTTTGGAGGGCTCTAAAACCCTCTTCTGGTACAATAACATTCCTTCCACAACCACGGTTTCTTTGCAAAGGCATTCTGATCACTTTTTCATAGAAATCTGCAACCGCAAGTCCTGGTGCAAACCGCCTCATGTTCGGTGATTTATTTAGACACTCAGGAAAACCTACTCTGATACCACTTGATGAGGGCGAAATTGCATGTTAGGCCTCATGGACTTGATTCATTACAACAAAATCAACTCTGAAAACAAAATATATTATTCAGAGCCAAAATTTGCACTAATGGAGGCACCTTCTACAATGCCCACTTAACTCGTTTATTTTACCCAATAACCACCCTAGAATGTTCTAGAAAGTGTAACTTTCTATTTTGTTTTGGCACCAAAATTCTCACCATTTGATTTCTTGCATGGGAAGATTTTTTAATGAAATTCACTTTTTAGTGGGGCAGCTTCTCGGGGCCATAATTTTTGATATGACTGTCATATTTTCAATTGTAATATATCGTTAGAAATCTTGTGAAGAGATCTACAACCATCTTTTGCCAATTCTAAAAGATCAAAGATTTTGCACCCTATTCTGGGGCTTCGAAGGGCCACAATTTTCAGTTTTAAATTTCATTAGAGAAATTCCCTAGGATGAAAATTCAATATCTTCCAAACGGTATAGGATCTCAAGATGATTCTTTCGCCGAAAATATTATTTTCCAATTTCACTCCTTGGTGTCAATTTTCATGTCCATACGACCCAAATAGGTTGACTTACTAAAAATAACAGGTGATTATTTTTGGTTGTTTCAAACTTCTAACTGTCCCAAAGACTACATGAGTGGCCATGGCCCCCAAAACAACTAAGGGAGCTACATAAAATGAAAAATACAATATTTTTGGGTGATGCAAGATTGCCCTTACACCACTGGATCCTCCTGCATTAGACACCCAGGGTAATTTGAAAAGTTACCTTGCCACTTCCCAGGTGTAAGAGGGAAACCAAGACGGTTAACCTCAACTTCAGATAACCATGAAAAATTTGCAACATGCCTTCCTCTCCATTTTAGCAAGTACTATGCATATTGCCTGTTTCTTGTGCTTCTACCCACGTGACTATCCATAATTTCTTTTATCTCTTCCTTTTCTGATGTAGGTGTCAAAATGTCCCACTGTGCTTGTGTCAATTCATTCTCCTTAACTCCATGATATTTTGTCAAATTGGCAATGTTAAACAGCGGTGAAACATGAATCTCACTCGACAATACTACCTCATACACGTTTCCTGAATAATGCTTCTTCAGGATCTTGCATGGTCCAAATTATTGTATGTACCAACTGGAAACCTCTCCTTTCACAAATGAACCATGACTCCATCTCCTACTTGAAACTCATTATACCTCCTTTTTTGATCCACCTTAGCCTTATATTGAGAGTTCATCTTATTGATAGCTTCTTCACCACATCATGCAAATTCTTCAGGTGCTCAACAAAATCTTTAGCCTCGACACTACTCTTCTCTCCTTTATCCATATTTCTTAGTTCAAAAGTGTTCCTCAAACTACTCCCATATACAATATGGAATGGTGATTTACTAGTGCTCCTATTGACATAATTGTTATAAGAAAATTTTGCATGTGGTAAAATCAAATCCCATCCCTTTGGTTTATCGCCTACTAAGTATTTCAGCAGGTTACCCAGACTCCTATTCACCACCTCTCTTTGTTGACCAGTCCGTGGATGGTGTGAAAAATTGAACTTCAAATTTGTCTTCAACTTCTCCATAATGTCCTCCAGAAATAACCAACAAATTTGGTATCAAGAGCATGTGTCTCAAGGAATAATCAAGCTACCTTTCCAAGTAGGACCTTCCATTGCTGAAACCACATGCCAAGTACTTGACCTTCCTTACAACATATTTATGGGATGACCATGTATTCATGCCATGCAAGTTGTAGCTTCCACGTACCACCAATGTGTCAAATTTCCTTTTGAGGATAAAGAAGTTACTATCCATGGAGATCCTGAGCCTTTCTACTATTTCAAGAACCTTGAAGCCAAATTTTACAAAATTCCACAAATACCGATGAATGATGAAGGGCCCACATCCTTGTCATTTGTTGACCCATCTTCCTTGGCATCTACCTCAAAATCCAAAACACCCATTTTACAAAACATAGCAGATATCAAGGTAGTGATCAAGAATAATGGATGTGGGGATTATAATATGAAGAAAGATATTTTTGTGCTTGTAGAGTTACATGTTTCCCCTAAATCTCATAGGAAACCCCAACCTATCAATAAGGTAGGTAAAATAATGAAGCTAGCATCTACCACATTTACCAATTGGGGGGACTTGAATAAAGAGGTCAACAATGAAGATGTATTCAAATTTTTGTATCATGATGACAGATCTGTACTTGTTCTTCCAATGGAAGATAATAACAAGGGATTACAACTAATGATGGGGTGGGGATATAACAAGAATGAAAAGATGGGATAAAATGACGGCGATTTGCTAGAACCCCTTGTTGTTGAGAAATGACTAAAGAATCTTGGCTTGGGATGTACCACTAGCAAGGTGACCCTTCTTGGCAAGGGTACTTCCAATAAATGGGCTGAGGATTCCTATTGGTTACCTACATCACATGATAATACCCTCAATGAATTTCCCCTTGACGTCGCTGACTTGTTTGAGGATAAATCCATCTTCATGATAACCACAACATCCTTTACCCCAAACAACCAAATCTCTAAACTAAAGCTAGTACACCCCCAACTAATCGACTGGGACCAATGAGGACCACTAATTCTGGATGTGTTCTAAAATGATGAAGCGATCTCCAAATTTATGGGACTCCATGAAAACTTTCCATGTGGAGATCATAAAGCAGGGTTTGAAATATAGCTAGATACATAGGCATACTATGGGGAGATGATTGAATCCCTTAGTCACAAAATAAATGAAATGAAAATAACATGCAAATATTTAACTGAAAACCACACTATGGCACTTTTTGATCACAAAATAGTAAAAGTAAAGGATGCATGCAAAGGGGAAAACCTCTCTAAGGTGCTAGAGGATGAGGGATTCAATCTTCCTCTTAGTGCAATGCATTGAGAGAAATCAATGGTACTTGTAGAGAAATAAAATCTAGTGAATGTGGGAACAAATGAGGCACCTAGGATAACCTTCTATGCTAAATCATTGTTAGATGAAGACAAAAAAACTTGGCAACATTTCTTGAAGAGCAAAGGGAAATTTTTGCATGGTCCTACACAGATATGCGTGGAATCGATCTTGAATTCGTTGTACACCACTTAGAAGTTTATCCTGAAGCAAAACCAATAAAGCATAAATTAAGAAAGATGCACCCTCAGATATCATTATTGTTTAATCTAGAATTACAAAACTCTTTGATGTTATATTTATTTGACCAATAAACTATCTTGAGTGGGTTTCCAACTTGGTGCCAATCTTTAAACACACTGGGTCCATCAAAATATGCAGACTTCAGGGACTTGAACAAAGCATACCCCAAAGATGACTTCCCTCTTCCAAACATCAATATCATTGTCGATTTAACCGCTGGACATGAAATATTATCACTATGGAAATATTTTTAGGTTATAACCAAATCATGATTGCTAAGGAGGACCAACACAAAACAACGTTCATGTGTTTATGGGGAACATACTATTGGAATATGAGGTTGTTTGGGTTAAAGAATGCTGGAGCAACCTATAAGAGGGTGATGACCCTAATCTTTCATGACATGATCCATAAATCTATAAAAGACTACATGGATGATATTATAGCTAAATCAAAGACGAGGAAGGGACATAAAGAGGTATTGGGACCAATCTTTGACAGACTCGAAGAGTACAAGGTGCAATTGAATCCCAAAAAGTGTATCTTTGGGGTCACATCAGGAAAGCTTCTTGGGTACATAGTGTCACAGAGAGGGATCGAGATAGATCCGACCAAGGTTAAATCAAGTCTAGACATGGAGCCACCACAAACACTGAAATAGATGTGAGGTCTACAAGGAAGGTTACAATCTATGAGAAGATTCATAGCGCAACTATCTGACAAGATCCACCCATTTTATCACCTTCTCCACAAAGGGATAACATATAAGTGGGATGAGAAATGCAACATAGCCTTTCAAAAAATAAAGGAATATCTATTGAAACCTCTCTCATGCCACCAATACCAAACAAGCCTTTGATCTTGTATATCTTGGACACATTAGTAGCATTAGGTGCTCTTCTTGCCCAACATGATGAAACAAGAAAGGAAAGAGAAATCTATTATATCAATAGGACTTTGGTGGGATATGAAATGAATTACTCATCCATCAATAAGGCATGCCTAGCAGTAGTTTTTGCTTCACAAAAATTTAGACACTATATGCTTGCACATCAAATCAAACTCATTGCTAAGATTGACCCATTGAAATATTTGTTATCCAAGACAACTCTCATTGGGAGGATGACCAAGTGGGTAATGATCTTAACATAATTTAACATAGAGTATGTGGAGCATGAGGCTATTAATGGACAAGTAATTGTGGATCAATTGGTAGAGGCACCCATCTATGTGGAGAATCCTTTGGTATCCGAGTTTTTTGATGAATCAATGTTTGTCCTCGATGTAGCAGATCAGTGGAAAATGTACTTTGATGGATCATATACCCAACACGGATTAGGGGAAAATATTCTCTTTATGAACCCACAAGGGGATTGTATTCCAAAATCATACTATTTATCCTTTCCATGCACCAACAATATTGCCAAGTATAAATATCTTATAATAGGATTGTGAATTGCAGCACAATGGAAAATCCTGGGATTAAAGGTCTACGAAGATTCACAACTGGTTATAAATCAAGTCAATGATGATTATCAGACAAAAGATGGTAAGCGCACACCTTAGAAGAAGATGGTAGAATATCTTAAGGACTTCTTCATCGATATATCATTTGAGAAAATCCCTCATGTCAACAATGAAGCAACAAATGCCATGGAAACCATTGGGTCCTTAATAGATGTGTCGCACAATATTATTCAATGTGAATTCCTTGTAGAGCAGCATACCAGATTTTGAGATACCTGATTCCAAATTTGTGTGTGAAATTATTGGTCCCAATTCCTTGAGGTATCATGACATCTTCACCTACCTAAATAGAGGCATCCTTCCCATTGACATTACTTCCAATCTTAAGAAAACCTTCATCAATAAAGCCTCTCAATTCATTATCGTTGGAGATACCTTGTACCATCGAAGCATCGAGGGGACATTATTATGATGTCTCGACCAAGAGGAAGCCTTAACCGCGTTAACAGAAGTACACAAAGGCATTTGCGATTCACATTCTAGTGGTATGATCTTATCCAATAAAATATTGAGGACGGGGTATTATTGGCCAACCATGGAACGAGAGGCTGATTAGTTCATGAAGAAGTGTATACAATGTCAACAACATGGGGACCTTATCTATGCTCCAACCCAGGAACTCCAATTGATTGTTACACCTTGGCCTTTCTCGTAGTGGCGACTCAACCTCGTAGGAAAGTGTAATGCTTTGCCAAGGAACCCAAGAGGACAACACATCTAAGCCACAATAATGGATTTTTTTTATAAGAGATAACAATGAACTACATAATATAACATAACATACATTCTAATCCTAAGTCCTCTAAGGTTCCATGACTATGGTACTAACACATCTAATATCAAGAACTAGAATTATTTCATTAATCAATATTTATCTAATAATCAAGTTCATTTAATCCACCACATTAAATGATTCAACAATATGATTTTCCATAACATGTCATCAGATAAACAACATTAATGATCATTTGTAAATAAGTAACAAGTATGTATACAAATTTAATTATATGAGACTATATCATAATCTATTACATCATTACATCGTAGACAATAATGCTTCCTTGAATACAATTGGGAAGAATACATCAAATTATAATAAATAGTACACAACTGATATACAATTTGAATACATATACATCAAAGACTGTCTTCTCAAACTAGATCATGAACTGGAATCCGCTACCCAAGGTACAACGTCCACACACTTGAACAAGCAACAAGGAAACCCAATGGAGGAAAAAGCACCAACCTCCCGACCATGTGGAAAAATGAGGTCCACCCTCGTGCTAGGAGATAACATAAAGTCCCACTACAACAAGTAGTCAAGAAGACATAAGGCTAACATAAACAGGACTAAACATGACTCCAACACGACACTGCAATAATATTAACATCACAGAGACACATACATCGCTTTCAGAGGAATTCACATAATAGAAGGGAAAACATAACTAGAGAATGATAGACTGCAATAGGGAAGAGTGTCATTGCATGGTCCTATCATGGGCTATCCTAATAGTCTCTCACTAGACATCGACCCCCATCTATGATTATTCTGATAGTCTCTCACTAGATGCCGATCCCATAGGGTGACACATACATAATCAACATTACTTTCATGAGGAAAAGGAAGTTGATCTTGCCAACTAGGCCTTCTCAACCCATCCTTAGCCTAAACAAGCACTACAGGCATGGGTGAGACATCCAATTATCTTGATTAATGTGAAATCTACCCAACGCTATAATTTTTTTTTATTGGTAAATAGCTACTAAGGGACAACACCCATTTTATTGATTTTCAAAATGAAAATTATATTTTGATATCCTTAACACAAGAAGCTTGTCAACAAGCCTCACACACCTTTTACAGGTTTACCCCTTTCCTCATTTCTTGCAACCCTGAAATTTTGGACAAATTTTGCATTGCATAAACGCTTGTTCTGGTAGGCAACCAAACCATTGTTGGGATTTTTATTTTTCTTTTTCACCTCCATTGAAGCTTCATCTTCTCTAGGTTGTTGTGGAGTTCTTGGAGTTGCGGGGGGAGAAATGGAATCCCCACCTGTGCATGAGTGTGACAGGCAATCAGATGAAGTGGCCTCCTCCAAATTTGTTCCAACAATCGAGGTGTCCATCAGTTTGGGATGTGCGTTCAAATTGTCCCCGTGACTCACATATTCTTGAGGGGAATTTGAAGCAATTGCATAATGCTCTATAGTGACATCTTTCCACCATGTGGTAGTGCGCGAAACCTTGGTTTTCTAGTGTGGGAAATGTGTAGCAAGGTGACCCGTATTGAAGCATCTCCTACACTGGAAAGGGATGCCTTCATAGTCTAGTTGTTGATCCCAACATTGATCATCCACCTTGAGGGTTATCTCTGCTGGAAGATCCCTTGAGGTGTCCAAATCAACCAAAATCCAAGCATATATTGTGTGCATAAAATCAGATGATTCTGTGTCAATCACAAAGTGTTTCCTCAATGTGTTCCTAATTACTTCAAAGCAAACATCACTCTAGAAATGGAGTGGGAGATTTGGGAGACACACCCAAACCGATTTGACACTGAAAGCCTCTGCCGTTGGGTTGAAATTGGGGTACCATGGTTTGGTCAACAGATGGTGTTGACGCCAAGCCCATGAATTGTGAAAAATAGTGTTTTGGTCCTTCTCCTCATCAAATGCAACAATGAAGAAACCCTAGGCATAAGGGTAAATTTAAATATTAGCCTTGAGTGCTAATTGACAGGATTCGATGATCCATTGATGGAGTTCAGGAAGGCTTGGCCATAAACTCCAAAACCTACATATAAGTATGTGAATAGCAAAGTAGTCCCGGTTATCTGCAATTGTTGATTTAATATCGCCATCAAAATTGAGCTTGATAGGTTTGTGATAGTTTGGATGAGCCCTCCCCTTTCATGATCTATGCTCTGATCCCGTGAGGAACTCATGTGGGAGACAACCCAGACTTGGCCACCTCTAGAAATGAAGGCTTCACTACAGTTGCACCCTAGCCAATAATAAAATCCCCATGCATTAGAGAAGAGCACATTTTCCTCTACGCAATAGACCCACCAGAGTCGGCCTGTTTAGGATCAAGCACAAATATAAAGAAGGGAGGGAGTGATGTCGTTTCATTCACATCATTAGGAGAAGCCTCCACACCCTTAGGAGAAGTCATGGCAATGGTCAGCCCTGAGCGAACACGCGACCCCCCACAATGGATGCCCTCAATTTGGATTTTCCCGGAAGGCACTAGACAAGGAGGCATCCATAGATCATCCAATAATGCTCTTCGCCACATCCACAAAGGAGATCTTTGTGGAAAAAGTGTCATGAAGGGTTGAGGAGTCCCCATCCAATACAAACCCACAAGCATCCCATTTTCCAGCATTTTCCCTAGGTTGCGTGAGAGATGGGAAAGCATTGCAATCACCATCAAACCCTATAGCAACCCCAAATCCATCATCCATGGCAGTGATATTGCCATCACTCGGCAAGCCAAAAGTCTAATCCACGCCATTCACAGAAGCCCTCGGTTTCGGTAGAGCAAGAATTTTTGATAGTGGCACCATTTCATTATATACCCAACCCCCTAATTCATTAATTAGGTTATCACTAAATTAAGAAACTCTCAAATGGGTTATCCTGGACACCACTTTGGGTTCCGACCCCCATTGAGAGTCACTCCCCCTACTTGTAACTAGTAGACCCTACACAACAAGCAAGGTAAAAAAAACCATCTTGCACACTTAACAAATTCACATGAATCCCACACATAGAGCAAGGCATTGACCATCTCGCTCCCATATCCCAATCACAAGAAAGTATACTCAGTGCAAGGCAAAGACCCTCTCAAACACATCTCAAACACTTTACCAACCACTTCCATATAAAAGAAACGTAAGACTCAAACAAATAAAGTACTCCCTCGTAACGTCTGGAAGCCAACCTTAATCCATTCACTTAAAAGACTCCCACATTGAACAATAACTCTAATTACCCCAATTTCCAATGATTAACACAATAACATATTCCCTCAAAACTATTTACATAAAGAATCTACATAAAAACTAGTAATTGAACATGAAAGAAACCAACATTTTAAAAGATCATCTAACTCATTCATTTAAATAAATCCCTCAATTATCTAAATATAATTAAATCAGTTTATTTCTTTTATGTTTAATTTTCCAATTTACTTATTGACATTATTTATTAATCCACATAGGTAACATTTTTCTTCTACTATGACCTTAATGTATGTATGTATATACACATAAATATATATTTACATACATACATACATATATATAGATTGTTGTTTGAAAATCATAATTTAAGTTTATATTGTGATATATATATTTAGATTAATAAAATCAAATATCAATCATTAAGTATAACCAGCGAATTAAATCACAACAAATGATAGTACAGATTTTATCAAATCCCCAATGTAAAGAATTGGAGATCAACATAGTATCTTTTATTAAATACCATACTTAAGCATTTCCCATCAAATATTCAACATAAAGATAAGTGTAATATAGTCAATGAATCACACTTAATGCATTTAGATTAAAAAAATACAAACTTATACGTAGTATGCTGCCACGGCAATATAACGCAAGGAACAAAAAAAATGATGGCTATCGAATATTATAAGATCAACTGTCAATGCAAGATGATTACATCGAATGCAAATTCTTAAGGTTCGTATATACAAGAAAATACAACAAATAAAATGAATTTCAATCCAATGCCTTTGATCAAAATAAGGACACAATGCAATATCGAATGTTCACATATAAAATCATAGCACAAGGATGGAAATCACCACATGCAGTTATGATATCGAATACCATATATATATATCAATTTTACACCGAATTATATAGCGTTCCAAGAAAAATCAGTAAACAAATTTGATTCAAAGGGGTAGGCTATCGAATAAAATAAAAACTACAATCATTTACATGTGAAGTGCACCCCAAACCAAGTCATCAATTTCGAACAAAGGTTGTTGAAATAAAAAAAAATCAACAGGGTCTAATGCCAAAGGTGTGGGGCAGTACCAAAATAGGGTATCAAAATCAAGCCAACATAAATATGTAAACTAAAAAATGCCTTTTATATGGAATATAAAGCATCGAATGCATAAAAGGTTTACCGATTTATCCATTTTGTATAACAACAGTGGAATAAACTGCAAAGCAATAACTTCGGTGAGAGAGAGAGGGCGGTAAAATAGCCTTACAAAGGGTTAAGATACTTTCAAAACAAATGCAATGGCATACATTAAGGGAGGCACACAAATTGGGTTTATTGGATAGGCCTCAGAAACTTTGAACAAATGACCAACAGTAGGAAGAAATAAATTTGACACCATCTTAAGATCAAGTTTGTAGAATAAGAACATGATAGCTTTTGCAAGGAAGCAATCAAAATCTTTGAATTTATGAAACATTCAGAAACACATTCATCAAACAAACAATTGTTTTCAACAAAAAGAGAGAAGAATTCAAATTGCATTAATTGGAGAAATGAAATAAAGAACAAAAAATGAAGCCAATTTGGATCCAATGCTAGCTGAGATGGAGTCCGATGCCAACTTTGAATCCTTCAATTTGCAACCCGAACTCTCAAATTCCTAATTAAATTTTCCAAAATCAATCAATATAATGCAATTGTTTTTACAAAAACTTTCTTGTAGACAAAATATTACTTTCCTTCATGGAAAAAAAAATTCCATAATAATGAAAATCTCTCGGAAAGATAATTATTTACAAAAGGAAGCTATTTGATTTTCGAAAACAAAATCAAATAAAATCTCTAAAATCTCCAATAGAACATCAGGTTTCCTTTCCCACAAACTGTTCAAAACTGTGCATGTGCTCCATTAATAATCCTTTCTATCTTTTTAATTGTTTTTGCTATTTATCAATTGTCAAATTTCATTATAATTAAATTATTATTTTATTCTATTTGATATTACATTACACTTCTAAATTTATTATAAACCTTAAATATTAATGAATATGTTTATGTTTAATTACCAAAATACTTCTTACTTAACAATTTAATTTAATGAATCAATCAAGAATAACATTTGACAAACCAGTTTAAATTAAACAACCCAAATATCAACAACAATTACCTTACCATGTTCAGGGTCAAAAACAAGACCAACTGTCCGCAGACAACATAGATACTGATGAGGTGACAAATAGATACTCATCCTCTTCGAGGATGATGGCCAGGGTAGGGGACCAAATGTTATGTCTAAAAAACTGTTCCATTGGGTTTATGGCACGCTTAGACCTGACAATTCAGGTGGAGTCGATGTCTGGTACCTACAACCTGCACCACACAGAATGATCGCACATATATATATAATAATATAATCAGGCACACCGTGAAAGGGAATTGCAGTGTCATAGCTACTCACAAGTGAATAATGTGACACTGTCTCTTTCATGAAAACACATCAAACAAGTAGCTACATCAACTCATAACAATCAAGATAGAAAAATCAATAGATAATCACATAATACTCATAATAAGATTTGTGAACCCCTAAACCTGCAAATGCATAAGGAAGTCAAACATTGTTAGTGTTAGATCACATATGCATATAAAGATTTGAGGAATTCCCCATGAAATCCACCTATTAAACTAAAATTAGGAAAATGAAGAACATGAAGCAAGAAACTTGAATTAAATCCTAATTAAGCAAATAAGTTAAAGATCTTATGGGGGAATTGGTGCCAATGATATGTTGCAATTGGCCCTTTCCCAATTCCTAATTGCAAATGCTTGATTGGATGAGAGAAATGGTCAAATCTCCAAAGAGATTTGAGCATAACCTTGATGAAAAATGTGAGATGTTGTGAATGTGTGGATGAAAATAGCAAAATCAATTCTCACTTGAAGAGAGTAACTTTGCATATGAGTTGTGGATGAAGATTGAGGAGAAGAGTCTCCAATTTATAGATTCAAATCTTGGAAGAATGAGCAAGATTGAGCAATGTGGGATAAAAGATCATCAAATGGCACTGTGCCACTTGTCCACATGTGATTGGATGAGGAATGTGCAAGTTTTGGCCAATGTGCCAATAAATGCAATTAGGTGGCATTTCAAACTTGAGAAATGACATGTTGAAGAGGGAAAAGGAATGAAGTTAATGTCACTTGGCTCAAGGTCAAGGACATGTAAGAGGCTTTTAATGCCTTGTTGGAAGGACCAAGTCCACTTGGACTTTTTGAATTCAAAAGAGGAATATTCCCTTTTTGATGCTTTGTGAGGGAAAATAGGAGAATTAATAAATCAAAGTAATTGATTTATTGTGCAAGTTGCATTCTCTAGAGGATTTTAGTGAGAAGGATTAAGTTAATCATGGATTTGATTAATTTAATGAAGAATTAGGTGATGTGACAATTTAGACTTAGATTTATGAATTGATTTAAGTCAGAAATTGAGAAGAAATGATTCATTAAATAAATGATTTGATTTATTTAAAGAAGGAATGTGTTAGATTAAATCAAATAAGGTTTAATTTATTTAATTTAATAGGACTTTAGAGATTTTAATTGAATAAAATGATTTATTTAATTAAACAGCAATGTGGGGTTAATTAAATTAAACTGATTAATTTAATCAAAGGAGGTGAGAATGACTTAATTAGATAAATAATGATTCATTAGATTAAGAGATAGAATGTGATGAAATGCTGAGAATGTGATTAAAGAGGAAACGTTGTTAGTAATCGGGATCAAGTGTGCCAAGATGAGCTTGTACATTTTCCATGTCTACAAGATTAATCCACACAATTAAATAAGTTCATATAACAATCATAACATGTGCATAAACTCAAGTTATAGAAGTATCATCAAGGTATCATCAAAATATCATCGTAGCAATGAGTCCAAGATCAAACAAAGTGTCATAATGTCTGATCCTAAAAAGATCAACTATCGGTCTAACAACAAATAGTACGAGGGGCACTACATCCTCCCCCCAAAATCAGGCTTACTCTTGGAAGCTTGCAAATAGAAAAGGGTATAACTCTCGCATCTGAGATGCATCTTCCCAAGTAGCTGAAGACTCATCATTAGGATCCCACTTGACCCTCACCTGCTCAATGTCTCGACCCTTGAGGGCGAGTCTCCTATGCTGCAGAATGCCCACGAGCTCCAAAGCCAACTGCTTGTCCTCTACCTATAAAGCATTCCAGTCAAGAAGATGAGAAATATTTGGATAGTATGGTCTAAGAACAAAAACAAGAAATATGTCATGGATACGTGATAGAATGGGAAAAAAAACAAAAAAATACACAACAGGACCAATCCTCTCCAAGACCTCAAATGGCCCAATAAAATGGGGTGCGAGCTTAGAGACTTTTCTATAGTGGATCCGACTCTTTCACGGTCACAACCACAAGAACACTCGATCACCAACCGAATACTGATGATCAAACCTATGAGCATCCACATACTTATTCTACCCATCTTGCGCTGCCATCAAATGCCCTCTACTACAAACAACCTATTTCTCTAGGTGATCCCAACTCAGTCCTGGAAGGACTCTGTCCTCAAGGTGATCCCAACTCAGTGGGGTCTGACAAGGAAGACCATACAATTCCTGAAAAGGATGCATACCAATAGAACTGTGATACCCATTGTTATATACAAACAACACTAAGTATAGATAATCATCACATTGAGTCTACTGATCCATGAAACACATCCTGAGCATATCTTCAAGAACCTGGCTAACCCTCTCGATCTTCCCATTTGTCCCTGGATGGTAAGCAGAACTAAAGTTCAACTGAGTCCCAATGCATGCTACAAGGACATCTAAAGTGATGAATTGAACACTAGATCTCTATCAGAGATAATCCTACGAGGTATCCCGTGCAATATGACTGTATCCTCCATAAAAATCTTAGCCACTGAAGAAGCATTATATGAAGACCGAACAAGAGAAAAGTGTGCAAGCTTAGTCAACCTGTCCATGGTGACCATGATGACATCATGACGATGGGAAGATATTGGAAAACTGACTATAAAATCCACTGAAATGATGTCCCATTTCCATTCTAGAATTAGATGTGACTATAAAAGAACTGCGGGGTGCTCATGCTCTATCTTAACCCTTTGACATTCCAAACACCTCGAGACAAAATCTGCAATATCTGTCTTCATTTCAGCCCAAAAATACAATTGACGGAGGTCTGCGTACATCTTCTTGACACCCGAATGAGCTGAGTAGTGTGGCCGATGTACCTTTGACATAATTAGGGTATGAAGACCTTCAGAAGGAGGAACATAGATGCGACCTAACTACCACAAAAGAACATTCGAATCAAGAGAATAACCCATAAATCTACCCTCTCAGGCTCTGCCTGACTCAACCTCTGACTTCACCTCCTGATACCAATTGTCTGTAGTAATTGCTACAAGGACCTGACTCCTCAAATATACTCCAACAATCACTGCTGAAAGTAAATGCCTCTGCCGACTAAGAGCATCTGCCACAACATTCTCCTTACCTTGGATATACTTCACTTCAAAATCAAACTCGCACAGGAACTCCATTCACCACCTATGCCTAGCATTTAAGTTTGACTACGTGAATATGTACTTGTAAGAGAGGGGGACCAACCATGTCAAGGCCCCATGTCATAGAGGGTTGAGAGCAGGAATTTGCCCTAACTTACCTCAACTTAAGGGAATGTTAGGAAGTGAGGGACGAGAATGATGAGAACTGTAAGGTCCTTCGATCGCTCTGTAGACCCAAGACTTGAAAGGATGCTAGGAAAGTCAATTTTTGAATTCAACACTATGTCTTAAATGGCATTCTGTTAGAGGACAAAAGCATGGTTCTGGGATGACAATGTGAGACGTTGGCGTCTCTCAAGTTGGCTGGCATCTGTATAGCCAGAGGACCAAAAAGACCAGGTTGAATTCAGAAGAACAGACTAACAACCTAGCTGACTATGTTCAAAAGGCCAAAATAACTCTAAGACATGAATAAAGTATGTGAAAATATGATAAAAGGAAGTAGATTAACCCTAGGGTGACAAGGATGATCTCACCGAAAAGCCTGTTTGCCAGCTATCTCCAAGATATCTCCACCTGCAAGCAAAAGGGAAGGAAATTGTTGGGGGATTGTATAGGGGTTTGCCTTAGTCAGACCCTCATTTTGGTGTTACCACCTCCGCCCAAAGCACTCAAGGCTACTGGGGGTGAAAATGAGAGGAAGTCAAGCCTTTGCTACAATGGCGTTGTTCTACTCTTGCTCTACTGAAGTGATGGAGTGATGGACTTGTTGCTATGGAGTGCCAAGATGCTGCTACAATGGATGAAGTGAATGGAAAGAGCTTGTCAATTTCCAACAGAGATCCTTCCAGCCTTGAAATGAGTGAATGAATAGTGAATATGAAGAAGGAGATGAAAAAAATGACCATACATAGCTCGGTCAGTCAAAGGGGGCCTTACAATTCAAATTCTACTGAGAAGTGTAATGCCTATGCAGGCTCCAACCATGGGTATCTACCAGGAACGTAAGCACGCTGCAGATACGTCTTTGTGCCATGCGGGCATCCTTGATAGTTATTCCTCTGTCGATGCACAAAAAGGATATGAAGTGGAATGAAGGCAACGAGCTTATGTGGAGTTTTGCCTTTAGACTTGGTTTTCTAAAGTGAGGATGCGTAAAAGGGGAATTTTCCTAAGAGGTGTAAATTCACTCCTATACATTTTTCCCCCATTTTAGCGAGCACAAATACTAATGAGTGCTTCGATAAATTAGATCAATTAAGTAGTAGGGTTAGGAATGTATACTTGAATTGTTGAGGATGTAGACCGCGATTTGGTGAACTCGAGAGTGCAGGACAAGAAAAGGACTTCATAGCTCCACAAAGCTATGAAGCTAAAGAAAGAAAGTGTCTCATAGGCCTGCGAACTTGAAAGGAAGGTATCCTCCAAGAACTCTCATATGAAGGAGATTGAGAAAAGTGCCTTATAGACTCATAGACCTGCAAGGAAAGTATCCCCCAAGAACTCTCACATGAAGGAAACCAAGAAGAGGGCCTTACAGACCCACATACCCTACAAGGAAGGTATCCTCCAAGAACTCTCACATGAAGGAAACCACGAAAAGCGCCTTATAGACTCACAAACCTGTAAGGAAGGTATCCTCCAAGAAATCTCACATGAAGGAAATCGAGAAAAGTGGACTCTATAGAGTGAAAAGGAGGCTTCACGGGAATACCCATGAAGTGACATGTTTACCTATAGATAGAACATGTCAGGAAGCAGCTATGCAGGGAAGTAAACAGATAGTTATGCAAACCGTTGTCAAGTAAGAAGTCTTTCAAAGGGGTCCCTCAGGAACCCTTCAAAAGGAAGAGGGGTCCAGTCAAGCAACACACTATTTGAAAATCAAGGTCTAGTCAGACTACCCCCGAGCTAGACGTTAGGATGCAAAATAGGTCTAGTCGGGATGCCCCAAGCTAGACGCAAGGATGTGGAAAAGGACTAGTCAGGCTGCCCCCAAGGATGCAAATATGTGAAAATGGTCTAGTTGGGCTGCTCTCGAGCTAGACACAAAGATGTGAAAATGGTCTAGTTGGGTTGCCCCTGAGCTAGACGTAAAGAAGTGAAAAAGGGTCTAGTCAGGCTGCCCTCGAGCTAGATGCCATAGAAATTTCGTGGGATAAAAAACTTTCTAAGGGATCCTTTGGGAACCCAACATGAAAAGAGAGGGTCCACTCAAGGGACGTGTTGTTTCAAAGTTGGCGCCTTCTGTTTCGAATCGATTCATCATCAAGAAATCCTTCTGAAAGATGTTCACTTCATCGAGGAATTCAAAAGAAAGAATAGTCCCCCATATGAAAGGAAGATCAAAGTTGTTCCCACTTCGGAGGAAGGTTCCCAAGTCCTTTCTTTACGAACCCATGATGAAGGAAACATGTTCCGTTAGGGTTTCAAGTTGAGAATGCAATTCTTACAAGGAAGTGTGTGAAGATCCTTGAGAAAAGATTCGTTGGAAACAAATGTACAATGGTAAGACGTTAAGGGGAGGAGCTAGCGATCTTCTCGCAACAAGGGCTAAGGAAGAAGGAATTGTAAGGTCTTCGTCGCTCAACTCTTGTGGGTCTAAGGTCAACAACTTCGTGAAGATCGCTGAAAAGGTCAGAACTTCATCTACCAAGTTAAACATGTAGGTAAGTGCACCAATCTGTGACACAATTTAGGTGCCAAATTGAAAAAAGTTAAAAAAAAACTTGAATTAAGCCATTTGGCGTGCGCCAAATGACTTATTTGACATAAAAGCCAAAAAATGGGTTTCAAACCCTCATTTGTTCTTCAATCGGCGGTTTGAGGAAGAGGATTTCCGGTCTGCAACTTGCACTCACCAAATCTCTTCCATTGTTTGCATCCTTAGCTTGCCATTTTCCAAGAGGATGCCGCCAACACGTCAAAGAGGTCGAAGATTGCAAAGAGGTATTTATTTTTATTCTATTTATTTCAAATTTGATTTAGAATGCAAATTTAAATATTTTTTTATAATAAAACTTTGTTCTAATTCTTAGGGAATGAATCTCTACCTCTAAACATTGAGAATTCACAATCAACCCCTCACGAAGAGCCTCCTATACAAGAACAACCCAAAACCCCTCCATCAATTCATAGGCATCCTCAAGGAACACAAGACAATATTCAAAATCAAATTGAAAATAATAAAAGAGACATTCAACAATTAATTGCAAGATTAACTGAGCATGTCGAAACCCACCCTTATAGGAGAGGGATTGATGAATCATTGAAGTCAATTGTAACTCATGTAGGAGAAATGAGCGAGCAAATGAATTTTTGGTCAAATAAGAGGCATGAGATGAAACAATTTAATGCTAGTGGTTTGTCATATGCAGATGTCAAAAAACTAAAAATTAGCAAAGCCGACTTGTGTGCCTTATTTATAGACCTGAAAACCAATAAAACTTTGTCTCATGCATGTAGGAGGTTCCCCATCCATTGGTGCCACCATGAGTGAATTAAAAACAAATTTTTGGAGCAGTGGTGGATGGTATTTGACCAAACTCCATGCAATAACCATGAGGTGCTGCAATAATTTTTGGGGAAACTCTATTGCGAGTTTGTCATTAATAAAATGCCAAACTATTTTGACATCTTAGACTTTCAGGGTAGAGGTGGGGGCTCCACACACAATAGACCTGTTGTATGACGTAATCTAAAGTTGGCACCGAGAGCGTTGGGCAGACCCATGGTGGAGCATGTCGTTGTTGCTTCCATTGTTAAGGACAGTGTAGAGGTGGACATGATGAAGTCGATTGGCTCACTCAGCCAGACCATTTTATAGTGTGTGAGTCCTCTAGTAGAGCCTGGTGTGGAGGAGATTTGTAGGCACCGAGCTCCACCCCACCATTGTGGTGCTTGTGGTGCTGTTTGCGCATACGATTATTAGGGTGCTCGTGATGCAACTACACATCCTACATCAGTTGCAAATGCGATGGCTGTCACAGATGATATTTTGAATGATACATTCAACAATGACACTCAAGTAAAATTTAGCAAGTTATTTTAATGTTGTTTATTAAATTATATTTTGAAATTTAAGAATAACTAAATTAGTAGAATTTTGATATGATGAAATTTTAGGGTCGCACTGTTCATGAGGCATGCTCTATTCTTACAGGCCCTTATACATTCTTGACGATGAGTCCATAGGTATGCAACTAGTATTAAATATATTATTATTGCATTTGAACAATTGAATGTTATATTTGAATGTTTGTCTCATAACATGCTTCAGATTTCAAATAGTTTTGTGGTGCACCTTCTTCCTCCACACCTCGCGATACATATCCTCAAACAATGTACACTCAGGCAGCCTTTATTCATTAATGGTGTTGTAAATCTATGTTAGCTAGTTTTCATAATTTTGCTATATACAAATCAAAAAAATTGATAAGAAACACAAACATTGCATTCAAGTACTATTCCTTGATCGTGTCACATTACGTTCTCCTAATTCACTTTTTTTTCTTTATTACTTCCTAATCCCTTACCAGTAACATTTAATAGTTCACCCTATTTTCCATGATCCCCTCCTAGCCCATCCCACTAATATCTTCTAGTCCATGCTATGTGTCATTATGTCCTTCTACTCCCTTCTTATTGTACCCATTATTATATCACCCTAGATGTTCCATGATTCCCTATGTTCTACCCTATGTTCCACGTTTCATCCTAGATAACTCTTCTCTATTATTGCTACACACAGGTCAAGTTCACACTTCGTGTACTATAGTCAAACCCTATACACCTCCTAATTCACTCTATGTTGCATTATTTCTTAATAATCGCATCCCATTAAACTCAAATTGTCCACCCTATATTTTTTTATCCCATCCTAGCCAATCCCATCAATTTATATTATTCCATCCTATGTTCTATTAATCCCTTTGGTGCAGGGGCACCACTCTTTTCTATGTTTCTTCATTAAGTGTCTCATAGTGGTGCATGAGAACCCATGGGTGTAAGGGACCTAGAATCATTTTTTATGTTTTGTTTCTTTTTTTAATTTTGGAATAAGGTCTTATGGACCATTTCATTGCTTATATTTATCCACATTTCATCCTAGATAACTCTTCTCTATTATTGCTACACATAGGTCAAGTTCACATTTCGTGTACTATAGTCAAACCCTAGACACCTCCTAATTCACTCTATGTTGCATTATTTCTTAATAATCGCATCCCATTAAACTCAAATTGTCCACCCTATATTTTTTTATCCCATCCTAGCCAATCCCATCAATTTATATTATTCCATCCTATGTTCTATTAATCCCTTTGGTGCAGGGGCACCACTCTTTTCTATGTTTCTTCATTAAGTGTCTCATAGTGGTGCATGAGAACCCATAGGTGTAAGGGACCTAGAATCATTTTTTATGTTTTGTTTCTTTGTTTAATTTTGGAATAAGGTCTTATGGACCATTTCATTGCTTTGTAATAGATCTCCTAGGGATTTGGTGGAGTTTTGGTCTTGACGACCAACGTTTTGCACAAACAAGGTCTCCATCCTCCTTTGTAAGTCTAGTGCATTTTGGAAAATTACGAAAAAATGATGATTTGATGTAGCTAGACACTTGAGGGGAGTCATCTTGTTCTATTTGAGGATTTTTCAATGCCTTTCACATAATTTGGATGTATCTTTGTAGGCAGGTTGGTGAAAGGTGGCTAAATTGCCTTAATTAGGCATTAAAGAGTAAAAAATGAAGTCTTTTTGTGTTTCCAACGACCAACTGATTAAAATTTCACTTGAAGGACGTTGGAGGAGGTTGGAAGGATTTTTATATGCCTCTCTTGGTCGAGGAAAGGTTGTTTTTGAAGTTTGGAAGAAGTTTTCAATAAAGAGTTTGCTGATATCTATGTTTTTTTGAAGAAAATATCGATCCCGTACTTGGTACGGTCTGTACGCGTTGTTTCATTCTCCAAGCCTATAATGGTTGGATAGGTAATTGAATAAGATTTATTTTTATTGGAGTGGTGATATTTGGTTGATATCAAGGGAGATATATTAATTTTACTCCCGGGTGGTCTGAAAACCGTCAAAATCAAGGTTTTGAGTGAATTATGGGTGTTTCTTCTATCTCCACATTGTAGACTTGCTAAATTCTTGTGGGATGGAAGGTATATTCCTGTACTATTATGTCCTTAATGTCTTGGAGAACGAAATGCTCATTGGAGTAAGTGTTGTGAGATTCTTGGCTTGACATCTCTATGTGGCAAGCCTAATTAACAAGCAAAAACGTGAGTTTTGCTTGGTTTCGGGAAAATTTGTTTGGGGGGCACTTAGGAATGATGGTAACAGGTGTGGAAAACCTGTAGGAGTTTGTTTTTGGGCTTTGGGGTGAATGGTAGATCCAAGATAGTCAAGACCTAGGTGTAGGTATGTGATTTAGGCCTCTTGGGGTAGCGGTAGAAAAGGTCATTGTGAGTTATGCCTTGACTGTCAAGAGGAAAGGTTTTTGAAATTTGCAGGGGTCCATGTGGGGTTTCTGAATCCATGGATTTGATGTCTTGAAAGTCCTCCATGTGGTTTTTTTTTTTACTGTCCTATCGGGTAAGGGGTACAAGGCTTAAGAGGGAGTGAGGTCTAAATCACCATAGTGATAGTTGTTTGTTGAAACCTAAGTGCTAGAGAGTTGTTAAACCTTGTTTTGTCCTAATGTGACATGATCCAACTGTTTTCAAGCTTTGTGGGTGGTCTGAGTTGTGAAACCTAGGTGTGTGGGGGTTGATCAATTAAAGAATATTGGAGTTTATGACTCCTTGTAAGAGTATTTGAGAGAAGCATTGAATTGGATTGTCTTTGCCATCATAGTTGTGTGTTTACCTTCCTTGCCACTCTGCATCATAGTAGTATCAGAGCCTGATTGCAGGTAATTGTTGAAGGGAAGACATCATGCCTCCAAAACAACCTGGACCGGTGGTTGCAAAGTAGTTGAAGGCCTTGAGACAAGAGGTAGAGGCCTTAAAGGAAATGAACAGAAGAAGAGGAGTGACCATGGAGGATGAGAGTTTCTCTGAAGAAGAGCTAGAGGGTGAAGGACCTATAGAAGGTGGAGAGAACCCTTGGGGGGAAGAGATACCCCCTAATGAGAGAAGAATCCTTAAAGCATTGCAAGCATCAAGAGGAGAGTCCTCTGAAGTGAAGATTGACCTACTGATGTACAGTGGAAAGATGGATGTTGAATAAGTGTTGGAATGGGTAGAGGCATTGAATAACTATTTTGAATATAAAGAAATGGCAGAGAAGAAGAAGGTGAAGTTTTCCAAAAGAAAGTTGAATGGATCCGCCTTGACATGGTGGAATTTCATCCAAGGAGAAAGGGTGGAGATGGGTAAGTCCATTATCAACTCATGGGATAGGATGGTGCATAGTTTGAAGGCACAATTCCTTCTTGTTGATCATGAGGTGCATGAGTTCAAAAAGAGGCAGAATCTGAAGCAAAAAGACATGGATGTTTCATCCTACACTGAACAATTATTCAAGTTGAGTATGAGATGTGGTCATGTAGAAAGTGAGAATGAAAGAGTGGCTAGATATATCAATGGCCTAAGGCTCAACATACAAGATGAGATTAGTTTGGTTGTCCCCAATACCATGGAGGATTGCATACACATTGCACATAAGGCTGAAGAGAAGATAAGAAGAAAACAAGAGCAACAAAATAGAGGACGAGGCAAGAATTTCAGAGGTAGAGGCAACTTTGGGGGTAGAAATTAGTACTAAAAACATCAAGAGGAGTCTAATAATAATGAATC
This sequence comes from Sequoiadendron giganteum, assembly GCA_007115665.2. Classification (NCBI taxonomy): domain Eukaryota; kingdom Viridiplantae; phylum Streptophyta; class Pinopsida; order Cupressales; family Cupressaceae; genus Sequoiadendron; species Sequoiadendron giganteum. The sequence continues at coordinate 127,479,473 of CM021105.1, forward strand.
AAGTGGAGACTCAAGAAATAGAGGGGGATTCAGGGGTAGTAGACCCAATGGTAGAGGCAGATTTAATGGAGGGAGAAGTTCCAAATAGTTTTCAAGGAGATGTTACACTTGCAACCAGCCTAGGCATCCATCCTTTAAATGCCCTGAAAAGTAAAGATCAAGCTCTCATCGTGGAGAGAGGAGGAACGAATTGGTACATGAAGATGAAGAAAGTGTGACCTCACCTGTAGTAAACTTCACATCAGAAGTTGGAGAGAACTTGATGATTAGGAGACCATTGCTCAAGGCACCAATCCATGAAGAACCCCCACAAAGGAAGGCACTCTTCAGAATCAATTGCAAGGTGCAAGGTAAGGTGTGTAAGATAGTAGTGGACTCAGGATCAACTGATAATATTTCTTCAATTAAGATGGTAGAAAAATTGAATTTGAAAAGGATTTCTCACCCTAACCCATAGAAAGTTTCATGGCTTAGTAAAGGACAACAGGTCTTGGTGAATGAGCAAGTATGGGTAGAATTCAACATTGGGTCATACGAGGAAAAGATCCTATCTGACATCATCCATATGGATGTGTGCCACTTTCTTCTTGGGAGGCCTTGGAAGTTTGATAGGAAGGCCAAGCATGATGGGGAGAAGAATACATACTCCATTGTGAAGGATGGGGTGACTTACAACCTCACACCTCTGATAGAAGAAGAAAAGGCAAAGCATGAAGGGCCTAGTGTTTTGATGGTGGGTGAGAAGGATTTCATGAAGAACTTGAAGGAAGGAGGAGGAAGAGGATTCTTCTTGATTATGAAGCCAAAGAGTGAAGCAGATCTGCCCACAAAGAAGAAGGAAAATGCACCTAGAGAGGTCCAAGAGTTGTTGGAAAGATATAAGGACATAATGGTAAATGAACTACCTAGTTCCCTACCTCACATTAGGGATATAAGCCACCATATTGATATGATTCCAGGGGCTACATTGCCCAATAAGGCTGCATATAAGATGACACCTGCTCAGAATGAGGAGATTGCAAGACAAGTGCAAGATTTGTTGGATAAGGGGCTAGTGAGAAAGAGTTTGAGCCCATGTGTTTTTCCTACTATCCTAGCACCAAGGAAGGATGGGAATTGGAGGCTTTGCACTAATTCAAGAGCCATTAATAGGATCACAATCAGATATAGGTTCTCAATTCCAAGAATGGAGGACCTTATGGATTGCCTAGCAAGGGGATCCTAATTTTCCAAGATTGATTTGAAAAGAGGTTATCATTAGATAAGAATCAGAGAGGGTGATGAATGAAAGACAATTTTCAATACTAATGAGGGCCTCTATGAATGGTTGCTAATGCCCTTTGGGTTGTCAAATGCCCCTAGAGCCTTTATGCACCTTATGAATAAGGTATTGAAACCTTTCATTGGAAATTTTATTGTGGTTTATTTAGATGATATTCTTGTGTTTGGCAGGTCTAAAGAATGAAATTTAAGGCACCTTGACATGGTATTGAAGAGGTTATAAGAGGAGAAGTTTCTGATCAACATGGAAAAGTGTGAATTTATGAAGGGAGAATTAGTGTACCTTAGATTTGTCATCTCCAAGGGATGTTTGAAGATGGATCCTTCAAAGGTGGATGCTATTCTTACTTGGACAACACCAAAATCCATGGGAGTTGTGAGAAGCTTTCATGGAATTGCAAGCTTTTATAGAAATTTCATTAAGAACTTTAGTCAAATTAGTGCACCCATCTTGGACACCATCAAAGGAGGTAACAAGGGTAAGTTTTCTTGGACAAATGAGGCTGATAAAGGGTTTAAATATCTGAAAAAGAGAGTAGCACAACAACCTATACTTGTGCTCCCTAATTTTGGTAAGGTTTTATAATTGAATGTGATGCTAGTAATGTCTTGAGCCAAGAAGGCAGATTGGTTGCATTTTTCAGTGAGAGGTTGAATGAAGCAAAGGGGAATTATTCTTCCTTTGATTTCGAATTGTATACTATGGTACAAGCCCTCAAAAAGTGGAGGCACTACTTGTTACCTAAATAATTTGTTGTTTATAGTCATGATAATCATGCTTTGAGTTTCTTGAATGCACAGGATAAAATCAATCATAGTTGTGTGTTTACCTTCCCTGCCACTCTGCATCATAATAGTATTAGAGCCTGATTGGAGGTACTTTTTGGGTTGCCCCCGAGCTAGACGTAAAGAAGTGAAAAAGGGTCTAGTCAGGCTGCCCCCGAGCTAGACGCCATAGAAATTTATTGGGATAATTTTTTTCTAAGGGGTCCTTTGGGAAACTGACGTGAAAAGAGAGGGTTCACTCAAGGGACGTTCTATTTGAAAGTTGGTGCCTTCTTTTTTGAATTGATTTATCATCAAGAAATCCTTCTGAAAGATGTGTACCTCATCGAGGAATTCAAAAGGAAGAATAGGCCCCTATGTGAGAGGAAGATCAAAGTTGTTTCCACTTCGAAAGAAGGTTCCCAAGTCCTTTCTTTATGAACCCATGATGAAGGAAACATGTTCCATTAGGGTTTCAAGTTGAGAATGCAGTTCTTACAAAGAAGTGTGTGAAGATCCTTGAGAAATGATTCATTGGAAACAAATGTGTTTTCTAAAGATCAAAGCGATGTAAAGGTGGTGTTGTCACACATAAGAGGGACAACTCAAGAAAGGAAGAGAGAAAGATTAAGAGAAAGCAAAGAGAACAAGAAAAAATGGCACAAGGGTACCCTGATATTTCAAGGTCAGAGTTCCTTATAAATATATATAAGTGTAGTAATAGTATATACATGAACTATCATCAACCCCCTACTATATTAGGGCATGTGAAGAATGCATGAGAAGACAAAGTAAAAATAAAAAATTGGGTCAACATGGAAGGAAGCCTTAATGCTCCCGACGCTTTGCATCATCCCCAATTTTTTGAAAGTCATTCACAAACATGGAAGAATGATGATACAAATAGAAGAAGGTTTACAACACAAACACCATGCCTGTATCCAAGCACCAACGGGGGTGAAGAGGGTCATCCAAGCACACATAGAATGATTATGGGGGAAACACATCACCACACACACACATCTAATCTAAAGATCAAGAAGAGGTCTCCCCCTAACACTGATCAACCAAGAGGTCATCAACTTCCCACTTTATATCATCGTAGGGGGAAGGAGAATGAGCTAACAGTGGTAAGATGTTAAGGGGAGGAGCTAGAAATCCTCTTGCAACAAGGGATAAATAAGAAGGACCTGTAAGGTCTTCGTCGCTCAACTCTTGTGGGTATAAGGTCAACAACTTCGTGAAGATCATTGAAAAGGTCATAACTTCATCTACCAAGTTAAATATGCAGGTAAGTGCACCAATCTGTGTAACAATTTAGGTGCCAAATTGAAAAAACGTTAAAAAACAACTTGAAATAAGCCATTTGGCATGCGCCAAATGGCTTATTTGACATAAAAGCTAAAAATTGGGTTTCAAACCCTCATTTTGTCTTCAGCCTGTGGCTTGAGGAAGAGGATTTCTGGTCTGCAACTTGTGCTTGCCAAATCTCTTCCATTGTTTGCATCCTTAGCTTTCCATTTTCCAGGAGGATGCTGCCAACACATCAGAGGTGTCAAAGATTGCGAAGAGGTATGTATTTTTATTCTATTTATTTCAAATTTGATCTAGAATAAAAATTTAAATAGATTTTTATAATATTTTTTTTTTCTAATTCTCAAAGAATGAATCTCCACCTCGAAACATTGAGAATTCACAATCACCCCCTCACGAAGAGCCTCCTATACAAGAACAACCCGAAACCCCTCCATCAATTCATAGGCATCCTCAAGGAACACAAGAAAATATTCAAAATCAAATTGAAAATAATAAAAGAGACATTCAACAATTAATTTCAAGATTAACCGAGAATTTCGAAACCCACCCTTATAGGAGAGGGATTGCTGAATCATTGAAGTCAATTGTAACTCATGTAGGAGAAATGAGTGAGAAAATGAGTTTTTGGTCAAATAAGAGGCATGAGATGAAACAATTTTATGCTAGTGGTTTGTTATATGCAGATGTCAAAAAACTAAAAATTATCAAAGCCGACTTGTGTGACCTATTTATAGACCTAAAAACCAATTAAACTTTGTCTCATGCATGCAGGAGGTTCCCCATCCATTGGTGCCACCATGAGTTAATTAAATTTTTTTTTTTGGAGCAGTGGTGGATGGTATTTGACCAACCTCCATGCAATAACCATGAGGTGGCGTAATACTTTTTGAGGAAACTCTATTGTGAGTTTTTTGTCAATAAAATGCCAAACTATTTTGACATCTTAAACTTTTAGGGTAGAGGTGGAGGCTCCACACACGATAGTCCTATTGTATGATGTAATCCAAAGTTGGCACTGAGAGCCTTGGGCAGACCCATGGTGGAGCATGTCGTTGTTCCTTCCATTGTTAAGGACAATGTAGAGGTGGACATGATGAAGTCGATTGGGTCACTCACTTAGAGTATTTTATAGTGTGTGAGTCCTCTAGTAGAGCCTAGTGTGGAGGAGACGTGTAGGTCCTGAGCTCCACCCCACCATTGTGGCGCTTGTGGTGTTGTTTGTGCATATGATTATCAAGGTGCTCGTGATGCAACTACACAACCTACATCAGTTGCAGAGGCGATGGATTTCGCATATGATATTCTGAATGATAAATTCGACATTAACACTCAAGTAAAATTTAGCAAGTTATTTTAATGTTTATTAAATTATATTTTGAAATTTAAGAATAACTAAATTAGTAGAATTTTGATATGATGAAATTTTAGGATCGCACTATTCATGAGGCATGCTCTATTCTTATAGACCCTTATACATTCTCGACGATGAGTCCACAAGTATGCTAGTAGTATTAAAGATATTATTATTTCATTTGAACAATTGAATGTTATATTTGAATGTTTGTCTCATAGCATGCTTCAGATTTCAAATAGTTTTGTGGTGCACCTTCTTCCTCCACACCTCGCGATTCATATGCTCAAACAACGTACACTCAGATAGCCTTTATTCATTAATGGTGTTGTAAATCTATGTTAGCTAGTTTTTCGTAATTTTGCGTATATACAAATCTAAAAAATTGATGAGAAACACAAACATTGCATTCAAGTACTATTCCTTGATCGTGTCACATTACGTTCTCCTAATTCAAATTTTTTTTCTTTATTCATTCCTAATCCCTTACCATTAATATTTAATAGTTCACCCTATTTCCCATGATCCCCTCCTAGCCCATCCCACTAATATCTTCTAGTCCATGCTATGTGTCATTATGTCCTTCTACTCCCATCTTATTGTAGCCATTATTATATCACCCTAGATGTTCCATGATACCGTATGTTCCACCCTATATTCCTTTATATCATCCTATGTTATACCATATTTATCCACATTTCATCCTAGATAACTCTTCTCTATTATTGCTACACACAGGTCAAGTTCACATTTCGTGTACTATAGTCAAACCCTAGACATATCCTAATTCACCCTATGTTGCATTATTCCTTAATAATCGCATCCCATTAACCTCAAATTGTCCACCCTATATTTTTTTATCCCATCCTAGCCCATCCCATCAATTTATATTAGTCCATCCTATGTTCTTTTAATCCCTTTGGTGCAGGGGCACCACTCTTCTCTATGTTTCTTCATTAAGTGTCTCATAGTGGTGCATGAGAACCCGTGGGTGTAAGGGACCTAGAATTATTTGTTATGTTTTGTTTCTTTGTTTAATGTTGGAATAAGCTCTTATGGACCATTTCATTGCTTTGTAATAGGTCTCCTAGGGATTTGGTGGAGTTTTGGTCTTGATGACCAACTTTTTGTACAAACAAGGTCTCCATCCTCCTTTGTAAGTCTAGTGTATTTTGGAAAATTAAGAAAAAAGGATTCCTTGATGTAGCTAAAAACCTAAGGGGAGTCATCTTGTTCATTTTGAGGATTTTGCGATGCCTTTCACACAATTTGGAGGTATCTTTGTAGGTGGGTTGGTGAAAGCTGGCTAAATTGCCTTAATTAGGCATTAAAGAGTAAAAAATGAAGTCTTTTTGTGTTTCCAACGACCAAATGATTAAAATTTAAGTTGGAGGAGGTTGGAGGAGGTTGGAAGGCTTTATATATGCCTCTCTTGGTCGAGGCAAGGTTGTTTTTGAAGTTTGGAAGAATTTTTCAATAAAGAGTTTGTTGATTTCTGTGTTTTTTTGAAGAAATTTCCGATCCCGTACTTGGTATGGTCTATTATAGAAAATCTTCACGATACTTTTATGTAGTTTAATTTCTATCTTCATTGTTACTACAGGTGATTGTCACTCTAGATCATTGATGTGGTGATGTTGTAAATGTGCACGATGACTTTATGTATGCAATAAGTGATTATATATTCTGTTATATGTCATTCGATAATTCAGTTTCTATGTTTTAACATCTTTAATTTTTATTATATCAGTTGAAGGTCCAGAGTGAAGAGAGGAGGACTAGTGAGCATGTTCGAAAGACAAGAGAAGCAACAGTCACTCCATCCAGCCGAATTTTGAAGGCAACACGAGATCTATTTCCTTCCCTTAGAGGGAAATGACTATGTATTAGTGTTGTTTGTTGTATGCCTATGTGGCATTTTGGAACATATGTTTTGTACTATCGATATATACGTGACATTTTATGTCCATATGGCTCCTTTGTACTAAGCCTGTTTTGTTTTTTTGGATATATTGTATATACTTTTATCAATATATATCATTGTATAGCCTTTCGGCTTTTTGATTAAAGAAAAATTTATTTTGCTACTGCCATTTTTGAATGATGTTATCATGCGTATCATGTAAGTTGTATGTTTGAATGTTGTAGGCATGGATTTTGTTTACATCTAATGCTTAATTAATTACTGTTGAATGCTCAATAAGCCCCATCTAAAGTGTATTGTGTAAATAAGCTTCATTCGTGGTGGTTTGTATCCTTTGGAATGCTTCAATTACTTGTTCCTCACTTATTCACGTGTATTCTCCTGTTATTAACATGTATAATTCAACTATATTGTGTGTATTCATGTGTATGCTTCATGCTTCCAATACATAGTAGCAAAAATATTTTGGGGAAAAATTTGACTAACCAAAAGTATAATAGTCTGTGAAAAAACTGGGAAAAATTGTATGACAAGAGATAAAAAAACTTTTTAAAAAAAAATTGAAACGTATTTCCATAGCATATAGAGATATAAAGAGCAAATAAAATAAATATTTGAACTAATGAATTGTTTAAAATGGATTTTTGTAGTTGATATTCATATCGTTGATTGCATTGCATTGCAAATATTTCAAAGTCAAAGCATTACTTCACTTTGCATAACTAATAAGTAGATGCTGATAGATGACAAAATTTCAATTACAATATAGTTTGTACATATTCAACCAAATCGGTTATGCAATTTCTTCACATTGCATAACTAATAACTAGGAGTGGCTGCCAATTGCATTTTCTTATCATGGCATTCTATGAGACCAAATTTCTTTGAGGTATTTTTTCAAATAGTTCCTTGTCTTGTCTATGTTACCACATTTTTCATACATGTTTACCAAAGCATTATATCAAATAGCTCATTACCTTGCTGCTATAGCTTAAAGTCTAAAACAGATGGGTTTATTGAAAATCCTATTCCCACAACTCATAACACCTTTCCAATGCATCAAAAATACTTAAAAGAAATTGAACATTGTTAAAAAAACCTGCACATTTTAAAAAGAACCTGCACATGCTTAAAAGTCCCTCACAAACTGCTTCCGCAAAGGATTTCAACCATTTTCACTCTTAAACCACTGAATTTCACCAAAACTCATCAAATTGACAGCTAGGGCATCACACCAAACCACTCAACTCGCCTCCCCTACTCCAGAAACCATGCAAATATGTTCCCTATGCCTAATTATGTCATTCCACTAAGTAACAATAGGATACAATGGGTGGAATGGCTATAAAGTCATTTTTACACGCTCAACTACTTTCATTTGATAACTTTTTCTCCAAACGAAAAATTGCCACTACGAGAAAAGGCCTCTGAGATAGAAAAAATTGAAAGAATTTATTTTAGAGGGGCCCAACATGATCCCATATGCTTAGACAAAAAGTTTGTAAGAGTTTCAATGTCCAAATACGAGCATGTTGAAGTTCACAACTACTTTGCACTTTGGACCCTTTAGGGATCGATCCAATCGAACGTAGCTCAGAGTGATTCCACATGTTTGGGTGAGAAAGAGGACCATTCCTAATGTAAAAATACCTATTCAGATGCACTGGAACAATTCGTTTGGTCACACAAACTGTAGAATGAAAGTTGCACCACTTTGAAACTTTCAACTACTTGCATTTGATAACTTTTTTCTCAAGTCAAAATTCGTCACCACCGGAAAAGACCTCTGAAATAGCAAAAAATGAGAGAGGTTATTGTAAAGGAGCCCAATGTGATCTTGTAGGATCAGAAAAGAAGTTTCTAAGAATCACGGTGTCCGAGTAATAGCATGCTGAAGTTCACAACCATTTTGCACTTTGGACCCTTAAGGGATCGATCCGGTTGAATGTAGTTCGAAGAGATTCCGCATGTTTGGGTGTGAAAAAGGACCATTTCTAGCGTAAAACTACCTATTCAAACAAGTTGGAATAGTTCATTTGATCACACGAGCTATAGAACGAAAGTTGCACTACTTTGCAACTTTCAACTATTTGCATTTGACAACTTTTTCCCCAAGTAAAAATTTTCCACCACAAGAAAATGCCTCTAAGATAGTGAGAATAGAGAGAGGTTATTGTAGATGGGCCCAAAATGATCTTGTAGGATCAGACGAGAAGTTTCTAAGCATCACAGTGTCCAAGTAATAGCATGCTGAAGTTTGCAGCCATTTTGCACTTTGGACTCTTAAGGGATCGATTCGATTGAACGTAGCTCAGAGCGATTTCACATGTTTGGGTGTGAAAGAGGACCATGCCTAGTGTAAAAATACATATTTGGATGTGTTGGAACAACTCATTTGGTCACATGAGCTGCAGAATGAAAATTGCACCACTTTGCAACTTTCAACTACTTGCATTTGACAACTTTTCCCTTTGTCAAATTTTTCCACCACAGGAAAATGCCTTCGAGATAGCGAAAACTGAGAGAGGTTATTCTAGATGGGCCCAACATGATCTCATAGGATCAGATGAGAAGTTTCTAAGCATCATTGTGTTTGTGTAATAACATGCTGAAGTTCACAACCATTTTGCACTTTGGACCCTTAAGGTATCGATACAGTGTAATGTAGCTCAACACGATTCTGCGTGTTTGCGTTGGAAAGAGGACATGCCTAGCGTAAACATACCTATTCAGATGCATTGAAACAGTTCTTTTCTATTCACACGAGTTGTAGAACGAAAGTTGCACCACTTTGCAACTTTCAATTACTTGCATTTGACAACTTTTTCTCCAAATAAAAATTCACCACCACAGGAAAAGGCCTCCGAAATAGCGAAAATCGAGAGACGTTATTGTAGAGGGAATCAACATGATCTCATAGGTTCAAACGAGAATTTTATAAGCATCACGGTGTTTGAATCATAACATACTGAAGTTCACAACCATTTTGCACTTTGGACTCTTAAGGGATTGATCCGGTTGAACGTAGCTCTGACTAATTCCACGTGTTTGGGTATGAAAGAGGATCATGATTAACATAAAAATACTTATATAGACACATTGGAATAGTTCATTTAGTCACACGAGCTGCAGAACGAAAGTTGCAACACTTTGCAATTGTCAACTACTTGCATTTGACAACTTTTTCTCCAAGTGAAAATTTGCCACCACAAGAAAATGCCTCCGAGATAGTGAAAACCAAGAGAGGTTATTTTAGATGGGCCCAACACAATCTTGTAGGATCATACAAAAATTTTCTAAACATAACAGTGTCTGAGTAATAGAATGTTGAAATTTTCAGTCATTTTGCACTTTGAACCCTTGAGGGATCGATCGAGTTGGATGTAGCTCAGAGTGGTTCTGCATATTTGGGTGCAAAAAAGAACAATGCCTAATGTAAACATACTCATTCAAACACATTGGAATAGTTTATTTGGTTACATAAGCTGCATAACAAAAGTTGCAGGACTTTGCATCTTTCAACTACTTGCATTTGACAACTTTCTCCCCAAGTAAAAATTCACCACCACAAGAAAATGCGTCTGAGATAGCGAAAACCAAGAGGTTATTATATATGGGCCCAACTTGATCTCCTAGGATTAGACATTAAGTTTCTAAGCGTCACGGTGTTCGAGTAATAACATTATGAAGTTCACAACCATTTTACACTTTGGACCCTTAAAGGATCGATTCGGTTGAACGTAGCTCAAAGCGATTCCATGTGTTTAGGTGTGAAAGAGGACTATTCCTAGCATAAACATACCTATTCGAATGTGTTGGAAAAATTCGTTTGATCACATGAGCTGCAAAACAAAAGTTGCACCACTTTGCAACTTTCAACTACTTGTATTTGACGACTTTTTTCCCAAGTGAAAATTCACCACCACAAGAAAATGCCTTTGAGATAGTGAAAATTGAGAGGTTATTGTAGATGGGCCCAACACAATCTTGTAGGATTAGACGAGAAGTTTCTAAGCATCATAGTGTCCGAGTAATAGCATGCTGAACTTTGTAGCCATTTTGCACTTTGGACCCCTAAGGGATCGATCCGGTTGAACGTAGCTTGAAGAGATTCCACATGTTCGAGTGTGAAAGAGGACCATTTATAGCGTAAAAATATCTATTTAGATGCGTTGGAAAAGTTCATTTGGTCACATGAGCTACAGAATGAAAGTTGCACCACTTTGCAACTTTAAACTACTTGTATTTGACAAAAAAATTTTGAAGTCAAAATTCTCCACTATAGGAAAATGTTTCTGAGATAGAAAAAACTGAGAGAGGTTATTGTAGATGGGCCCAACATGATCTCGTAGGATCAGACAAGAATTTTTTAAGCATCATGGCGTTCGAGTAATAACATGCTGAAGTTCACAACCATTTTGCACTTTGGACCTTTTAGGGATCGATCTGGTTGAATGTAGCTCAGAGTGATTCTGGGTGTTTGGGTGCGAAAAAGAACCATGCCTAGCATAAAAATACTTATTCAGACATGTTGGAACAGTTCGTTTGGTCACACAAGCTATAGAATGAAAGTTGCACCACTTTGCAACTTTCAACTAGCATTTGACAATTTTTTCCCCAAGTGGAAATTCACCACCACGGGAAAATGCCTCTGAAATAGCGAAAACCAAGACAGGTTATTGTAGAGGGGTCCAACATGATCTCATAAGATCATACAAAAATTTTCTAAGCATCATGGTGTCCGAGTAATAGTATGTTGAAGTTTGCAGCCATTTTTCACTTTGGACCCTTAAGAGATCAATCCAGTTGAACGTAGCTCAGAGCAATTCCGTGTGTTTGGGTGCGAAAGAGGATCATGCCTAGCATAAAAGTACCTATTCGGATGCGTTGGAATAGTTTTTTTGGTCACACGAACTGCAGAACGAAAGTTGCACCACTTTGCAACTTTCAACTACTTGCGTTTGACAACTTTTTCCCCAAGTGAAAATTCGCCACCATAGGAAAATGCCTCTGAGATAGTGAAAACCAAGAGAGGTTATTTTAGATGGTCCCAACACAATTTTGTAAAATTAGATGAGAAGTTTCTGAACATCATGGTGTACGAGTAATAGACTACTGAAGTTTGCAGCCATTTTGCACTATGGACCCTTTAGGGTTCGATCTGGTTGAACGTAGCTCAGAGCAATTCCGCATGTTTGAGTGAAAAAGAGGACCATGTCTAACGTAAACATACCTATTCAGACGCATTGGAATAGTTTGTTTGATCACACAAGTTGTAGAACGAAAGTTGCACCACTTTGCAACTTTCAACTACTTGCATTTGACAACTTTTTCCCCAAGTAAAAATTCACCACCATAAGAAAATGTGTTTGAGATAGCGAAAATCGAAAGAGGTTATTGTAGATGGGCCCAACGTGATTTCGTAGGATCAAACGAGAATTTTCTAAGCATCACAGTGTCCGAGTAATAGTATGTTGAAGTTCACAACCATTTTGCACTTTGGACCCTTAAGGGATCGATCTGGTTAAATGTAGTTTAGAGTGATTCCGCATGTTTGGGTGTGAAAGAGGACCATGCCTAGCATAAACATACCTATTCAGACGCGTTGGAAGAGTTCATTTGTCCGATATAGTAAAAATTGATAGAGGTTATTGTAGATGGGCCCAACATGATCTTGTAAGATCAAACAAGAAGTTTTTAAGCATCATGGTGTCTGAATAATAGCATGCTGAAGTTTGCAGCCATTTTGCACTTTGGACCCTTAAGGTATCGATCTGGTTGAACGTAGCTCAGAGCGATTCTGCATGTTTCGGTGTGAAAGATAACCATTCCTAGTGTAAATATACCTATTCAAATATGTTGGAATAGTTCATTTTCTCACATGAGTTGCAAAATGAAAGTTGCACCACTTTGCAACTTTCAACTACTTGCATTTTACAAATTTTTCTCCAAGTAAAAATTTGCCACCACAAGAAAATGCCTCCGAGATAGCGAAAAATGAGAGAGGTTATTGTAGATGGGCCCAACGTGATCTCATAGGATCAGACGAGAAGTTTGTAAGAATCATGTTGTTGGAGTAATAGCATGCTAAAGTTCACAACTATTTTGCACTTTGGACCTTTAAGGGATCGATCTGGTTGAACGTAGCTCAAAGCGATTCTGCATGTTTGGGTGCAAAAGATGACCATACCTAGCATAAAAATACCTATTTAGACACATTGAAACAATTCATTTGGTCACACAAGCTTCAGAATGAAAGTTGCATCAGTTTGCAACTTTCAACTATTTGCATTTGATAACTTTTTCCCCAAGTGAAAATTCGCCACCATAGGAAAATGCCTCCAGGATAGAAAAAATCAAGAGGTTATTATAGATGGGCCTAACGTGATCTCCTAAGATCAAATGAGAAGTTTATAAGCATCATGGTGTTTGAGTAATAATAGTATGCTGAAGTTCGCAACCATTTTGCACTTTGGACCCTTAAGGGATCGATTTGGCTGAACGTAGCTCAGAGTGATTTTGTGTGTTAAGGTGCAAAAGAGGACCATGTCTAGCATAAAAATATCTATTCAGACACGTTGAAAGTTTGTTTGGTGACAAAATCTGCACAATGAAAGTTGCACCACTTTGTAACTTTCAACTACTTGCATTTGACAACTTTTTCCCCAAGTGAAAATTCACCACCATAAGAAAATGCCTACGAGATAGCGAAAACCGCGAGAGGTTATTGTAGAGGGGCCCAACTTGATCTCATAGGCTCAGACAAGAAGTTTCTAAGGAACACGGTGTTTGAATACTAGCATGTTGAATTTTGTAGCCATTTTGCACTTTGGACCCTTAAGGGATTGATCCGGTTGAATGTAGCTCAGAGCAATTTTGCATGTTTGGGTATGAAAGAGGACCATGCCTAGTGTAAACATACCTATCTGGATTCTTTGGAACAATCCGTTTGGTCACACGAGCTGCAGAACGAAAGTTGCACCACTTTGCAACTCTCAACTATTTGCATTTGACAATTTTTTCCCCAAGTGAAAATTCGCTACCACAAGAAAATGCCTCTGAGATAGCGAAACCCGAGAGAGGTTATTGTAGAGGGGCCCAACATGATCTCATAGATTCAGACAAATATTTTGTAATCACCATGGTTTTTGAGTAATACCTTGTGAAAGATTGTTGCCCTTTTGTACTTTGGACCCTTAAGGGATCGAGTCGGTTGAACGTATCTCAGAGTGATTGTGCTTTTTTTTTCGATGGAATTAGACTTAACTCAATTTTAGTTTGGTTCGATTTCAAGTGAGTTTGTGCATTTTATAAGAAAATTACTGAAGGCCAGTTTGTATACCCTATTTTAAGGGTTTTGAGTGCATTAAAATGTCATATTAAGCCTTCCACCCACTATATGCTTTTGTAACTCAATGGAATGACTTAGTTAGGGTTATAAAACATGTGTCCAAAGTTTTGTGTGCAAGGCAGGTGAATAGAGGTTTTTTAGGTGATGCCATAGATGTCAAATGGTGTATTTTGAGTGGAAAATGGTGGTTTAGTGCTAGGGTTTGAAGAAATATTCGGGGGCAGTGATATCTCTTGAACTTTTAAGTTTGTGCAGACCTTTTTGAAGGTGCTTCAGACTTTGGCTAGTTGTGGGAAGGTTTGGAGTATGGTTTTTCAATAAACCCTTGCCTACACCTCACCCTCAATATTTGATTATCTGATGGTGAATAGGTTGTTGTGGGTATTTTGAGCATTTTTTGCCTTGAATAAGGTCAATTAAGACCATTAGGTATGTTTTAGGATGAGTTTTGGGTCTACTGATAAAAAATGTGAAAATTTCAATCTTGCATTAGAAGTTGTCTTTGTAGCCTTTGAAGGCCTATTTGTCTATTTGTATATGAGTGTGCAAGAATGGAGTTTTCTTGATGTAATAAGGTTATTTACAAGCAATTTGTGTGGGTTTAGAGGTCATTAGTTGTAGTCATTAGGTTGGAGGAGTCTAAAGTTGCAAATTTGTAAGTTGTTTAAAGCAATAAATTTGAAATGCAACGGTTACTTGTTTTAAAAGTTGGTATTTAGTTAGTTGACCAGCCTATTAGACCTACCTTGTAGCATTACCTTTTGGCTTGTTGTGACTTTACCTTTGGTCTTCAAGAAGGGAGGCTTTGAGACATTATAGGGGCATCCATTTGTTGTCCAAATTCAGTGGTTTGTGCCTGGTACAAGCTTGTATGTAGTTTTTGTCTTAACTGTCCTATCGGGTAGTGCTACAAAGGTTAAGGGTAAAAGAGGCCTAAACACTAGAGTGATGAGAAAATGGAATTCCTTAGGTGCAAGTTATAGTGTTATGTCCTGGAGTGGTTAGGAGAAACATGTTCTGGGGTAAGAAATCTAGTCTAAACCTCTATCTCAGTCTGATTGGCCAAAATCTCATGTCAAGTAGCAAGGTTACCCTGTTGTGAGTTTGGTGAATTGATGTCCAAGTGGGCATATTTGAGAGAAGTTGTGTCATCTCTCCTATTTGGTTGATCTAGTTTGCATCATGGTTCTTGTTTGGAATGACCTCATTAGGTCCCCTTGTGGCATTGTAGATTGGTCCATAGTAGTTGTTTTGTTGAATGCCATACCTTGAGGTCTTGGGGGTTTGAAGAGGCCTGCATAAGGGGCCTAAAACCTATGTCAATTGTCTGGTTCTTTCCTCTAACTAGCTTTATTGTTGACTTTCCTAGTTGATAGGGCTACAAGGAAGTTAAGGCCTAATGTTGTTTTGAAGAGTTCATGGTTGGGAAGTTGAGGTACCTTGTTGAATCAAGTGAATGTTGATGTCTTAGTGGGCATATTTGAAAGAAGTTGTGTCAAATCACATCTTTGTTGATCCACTCTACATCAGGAGGTGCGCATACCGATTTTTGGTGATGCCTAGGTGGAATTTGGGGTATTTTAGAAAGGCCTAAAGTAAGGGTTTAGTGTTTAGATGCATTAGAGAGGGTTATAGTGACTAAGATATGATAAGATATGAAATTTTTTCTTTGTTGTGAATGCTACAAGGAAGTGAATGTGAATTGGTTAGTTTTAACATTAAATTGAGGTTTTTGAGATTGAAGATTGTTTGAAACTGATCTAATTATGATTGTTGAAGGTTTTGTCTCCCTACTATGCATCACAAACCTAGGGTATAAGTTGTTGCCACCTAAATGAAAACTAGAGAATCTTGTGTTTACTGTTCTCAAAACCAAATTTTCGATTGTCAACAAAGTTATAAAGAATATGAATTCAAAGAAGGGTTTGTGATGCTATATCTTTTAATTATTCACTATTTCTTTGACAATGAGGTAACTTAGAAAGACAATAAGCATTCTCAATTGCACAAAATTTCCCATTTTTTTATTTATTAGAAAGGTAAATGGTATGAATGAATGGAAACTTGCATTAACAACTATGTCAACTCACTTGAATTTATCTAAGCACATGTGATGAAGGTGAATTTTTTATGGAACAAAAATATTAATGGACACTTGCATTAACATTGATGAAAGCTATTAGGTTTTCCAAATTAGTTGAAAATATTTTTTTCCCAAATTAGTTGAAAATAAAAGTTTTCAAAATTAGTTGAAAATAAGATGAAATAGAGTGAATTCCACTAGACATGCTGGAAATGGACTACTATAAGAAATGCAAATAGAATTCATAAGTAAATTTATGTTAAGTAAATGTCATGTTTTTCATTTTTTTGTTCTTCAAACTCATAAAAATTGAACTTTTTAATGCAAATACCATCTAATTCAATGTTGAATTCTATGTCCAATTGTTATGATTAATAAAATTATTAAAGAAATTTAATTTATATTGTCAAAAACAAAAAAAATATACTAAATATAAACATTTCAATATTACCAAAATTAATATATTACCTCAGATAATGTAAAATGATGTAGAGACTTCAAAATGTCTTATTCTACGTTGTCTACCATGCAAATTGGTCATAAAAAGGTGATGGATCAAGCATAGATTGGTACAATATGAAGTCAACTGTATAAAAAAGGTGTCTCACTTGGATAAAGCGTTCAACTAGACAAATACAGGAGAATATGGGCATGAATCATGGGGTCAACCCCTATTTTACCGTTTCAAGGTAAAACACATTTGGCGCACGCCAAATTTGGCGAGCACCAAATATGTTATTTTGAAAAGGAGAGACCTGAGAGAGAGGGAGAGAGACAAAGTGGGAGAGAGAGAGAGGGAGTGGGAGAGAGAGAGGGAGGGGGGCAAGAGGAAGAGGCGGTGAGAGGGAGTAACCTAAGAGAGAGAGAGGGAGAGAGGGTGGGAGGGAGACACCTGAGAGAGGAGAGGGAGTCAAAGTGGGAGAGAGGGGGTGGGAAGGAGAAACCCAAGAGAGTAGGGTGGGAGGTAAATGAGGCATGACAAAGAGGGATTATGAGAGAGGGCATTGGAGTGACACAAATTAGTCTAGGTAGCATGGGAGGGAGTGAGAGCTAAGAGAGAGACTTGAGAGGGCAAGAATTTATTTAGTTATGGTGGGGGGGATGACCTAAGAGAGGGATTGGGAGAGAGAGGGAGTGAGAACCTTAAACCATAAAGCCTATATCATTAACCCTTAACCCTTAAACCTAATCCCTCAACCCCCATACCCTCTTAATCCCTCAACCCTCAACCCTTAAACCCTAATCCCTGAACCCCTCTACAATCTTAATCCCTCAACCCTTAACCCTCAACCTTCAACCCTCAACCCTTAAACCCTAATCCTTCAATCCCTATACCCTCTTAATGCCTCAACCCCTCTACCCTCTACCCTTAAACCCTAAACCCTCAACCCCTATATCCTCTTAATCACTCAACCCCTCTACTCTCTACTCTCTACCCTTAAACCCTAATCCCTCAATCCCTATACCCTCTTAATCCCTCAACCCTCAACCCTTAACCTGTAAACCCTAATCCCTCAACCCTTAACCCTCAACCCTTAAACCCTAATACCTCAACACCTATACCCTCTTAATCACTCAAATCCTCTACTCTCTACCCCTACAACCTAATCCCTCAACCCTCGACCCTTAACCCTTAAACCCTAATCCCTCAAATCCCATACAATCTTAATCCCTCAATCCTTAAACCCTAATCCCTCAACCCCTATACCCTCGTAATACCTCAACCCCTCAACCCTTAAGCCTTAAACCCTAATCCCTCAACCCCCATACCCTCTTAATCCATCAATCCTCAACCCTTAAACCCTAATACCTCAACCCCTATACCCTCTTAATCCCTCAACCCTCAACCCTTAACCCTTAAACCCTAATCCCTCAACCCCCATACCCTCTTAATCCCTCAACCATCAACCCTTAAAACCTAATCCCTCAACCCTTATACCCTCTTAATACCTCAACCCTCAACCCTCAATCCTCAACCCTTAAACCCTAATCCTTCAACCCCTATACCCTCTTAATACCTAAACCCCTCAACCCTTAACCCTTAAACCCTAATCGCTCAACCCCCATACCCTCTTAATCTCTCAACCCTCAACCTTTAAACTCTAATCCCTTAACCCTCAACCCTCAACCCTTAAACCCTAATCCCTCAACCCCTATACCCTCTTAATGCCTCAACCCCTCTACTCTCTACCCTTAAATCCTAATACCTCAACCCCTATACCCTCTTAATCACTCAACCCCTCTACTCTCTACCCTCAACCCCTATACCCTCTTAATCCCTCAACCCTCAATCCTAAACCCTTAAACCCTAATACCTCAACCCCTATACCCTCTTAATCCCTCAATCCTCAACCCTCAACCCTTAAACCCTAATCCCTCAACCCGTATACCCTCTTAATCCCTCAAACCTTCTACCCTCTACCCTTAAACCCTAATCCCTCAACCCCTATACCCACTTAATCACTCAACCCCTCTACTCTCTACCCTTAAACCCTAATCCCTCAACCCCTATACCCTCTTAATCCCTGAACCCTGAACCCTTAACCCTTAAACCCTAATCCCTCAACCCCCATACCCTCTTAATCCCTCAACCCTTAAACCCTAATATCTCAACCCCTATACCATCTTAATCCCTCAACCCTCAACCCTCAAACCTCAACCCTTAAACCCTAATCCCTCAACCCCTATACCCTCTTAATCCCTCAATCCCTCAACTCTCAACCCTTAAACCCTAATACATCAAATCCTATACCATCTTAATCACTCAACCCTTAAACCCTAATGCCTCAACCCCTATACCATCTTAATCCCTCAACCCTCAACCCTTAACCTTGATACCCTAATACCTCAACCTCCATACCCTCTTAATCCCTCAACCCTAACCCTTAATCGCTAAACCCTCTACTCGAGAAAGAGAGAGAGGGAGAGGGAGAGAGAGAGAGAGGGAGTGAGAGAGGGAGGGAGTGGAAAAGAGATAGAGGGATTCACTATGAGAGGGAGAGGGGGTAAGAGGGGGAGACTTGACAAAGACAAAGAGGAAGATGGGGTAGGATGAAGATACTTGAGAGAGAGAAAGAGGGAGAGAGGGTAGGAGGGAGAGACCTGAGAGAGAGGGAGAGAGACAAAGTGGGAGAGAGATAGAGGGAGTGACAGAGAGAAAAAGTGGGAGAGAGATAGAGGGAGTGAGAGAGAGAGGGAGTGGGAGAGAGATAGGGAGAGACATAAAGACAAAGAGAGAGAGAGAGAGGGGGGGCGTGGGAGGGAGAAACCTAAGAGAGAGGGAGAGGGAGAGAGGGTGGGAGGGAGACACCCGAGAGAGAAGGAGAGGGAGACAAAGTGGGAGAGAGGGGGTGGGAAGGAGAGACCTAAGAGAGTAGGAGAGAGAGGGAGTGGGAGATAGAGGGATGGGAGAGATACAAGGAGTGAGAGAGAGAGAGACTTGAGATATGGGGAGGGGTGGAAGGGAGAGGGAGTACTCAGGATAGAGGGAGTGAGAGAGATAGAGAGAGAGGGGGTGGTGGGAGATACCTGAGATAGAGGGAGAGAGAGAAAATGGGAGGGCGTGGGAGGGAGATATCTGAGAGAGAGGGAGAGAGATAGAGGGAGTGAGAGAGAGAGAGGATGCGAGAGAGAGATAGAGGGAGTGAGTGAGAGAAAAAGATAGGCCTCAAAGAGGGAGAGGGGGTAGAAGGGAGAGACTTGGGAGACAAAGAGGGAGGGAGAGACTTGAGAGAGAGGGAGATGGAGAGAGTGGGAGAGATAGAGGGCATAGGAGAGAGAGGGGGTAGGAGGGGGAGACTTGACAAAGAGAGAGGGAGAGGGGGTAGGAAGAAGATAATTGAGATAGAGAGAGAAGGAGAGGGGTAGGAGGGAGAGACTTGAGAGAGAGGAGAGGTAGGAGGGAGAGACTTGAGAGAGAGGAGAGGACAAAGTGGGAGAGAGAGAGGGAGTGTGTATGTGTGAGAGAGAGGGGGATGGAGATACCCGAGAGAGAGTGAGAGAGAGAGGGAGAGAGATAGTGTGAGTGAGAGAGAGGGAATGGGAGAGAGATAGAGGGAGTGAGTGAGAGACCTAAGAGAGGGAGAGGGGGTAGGAGGGAGAGACTTGAGAGAGAGAGAGACAAAGAGAGAAATATAACAACCTAAGAGAGGGAGATGGAGTGAGAGAAAAAAAGACCAAAGAGGGAGAGAGAGAGAGAGAGAGAGGGAGAGTGAGAAAGGGGGTTGGAGTGATATATTTATTTAGGTACCTATGTGGGAGGGAAAGAGACCTGAGAGAGGGGATTGGATTGAGAGAGTAGTCTAGGTCGCATGGGAGGGAGTGAGATCTGAGAGATAGAGACTCCAGAGGAATAAAAAGTTATCCAGTTATGGTAACGAGTTAGAGAAGGTATGAAAGGTAAAACCTTGACTATCCATCTGCGATCATAAACTGTGCACTCTAAGAATTATCAAAGTTGTTGACCAAAGAGGGGAAATTTTGGTTCTGTGCAAAGCAGGCCATTTGGCGAGCACCAAATTTGGCGCTCCCCAAATGACTCATCACATTTGGCGCATGCCAAATTTGGCACTCGCCAAATGACTCATCACATTTGGTGCATGCAAAATTTGGCGCTCACCAAATGACCTGCTTTGGAAGTGTTAAATGATAGGATTTACCAAATTTTCTCATATTTTCATTCGTGCTCCCCGTCTCATTTGCACGTCTTTCAATGCAAGTTTATAAAAAATTGTGAAAGCATTAACCTCTCTCTTAGTTAGCTATCTAAATATATAATTATTTTTTCATTTTGATTTAGTTAAGGTTTTGATCCATGGTTTATATTGTAAATGCCTCCGTTTTTGGTCAAAAACCAACATGTGCGAGTTTTAGGATAGATTTTTACCCGTTCACCGAAACGTGAAACAAATAACATTTTTTGAAACTAGACTCCATTCTACACATGATGAAAAAAAAAGAATCAATTTTCGATTAGTCTACAAAAAATTTAGGGGGGAATATGCTCAAATTTTAGCTTTTTAGGATGTGTCCACTTTAAAAATTCATAAAAATATTATATATTCATTAAAAAAATTATCCAAAAGAATGAAGATAAAGTACATGGTGTTAGCTAATTTCTCACCATTGGGATTTTTGAGATTCTAAAAAAAAGTCAATCAAAAAGGGGGGAGCCCTCAAGCGCTATGCTTATTTTTTTATAAAAACATGACCTATTTTGGGCCCCCCCTTTTTGAGACCCTTAATATTCATTAATTTTAAAAAAAAAGTAGCTTAGAAACTAGACTCGGAGCACTTCAACTTTTGTTCTTGCCGCATCTTGAAATTTTGAGCATAAATATCTTCATTTTCTCGTGTAAATCAGATTTTGCTGATTTAAAAAAAAAAGTAGCATGTTAAGAGCCAAAATTGTGTCATAGATTGGTGTACTTACCCATGCACTTAACAGGAGTGCCATGTTTCATGTCGATGAATGGGGAAGATTGTGCTTGAGGTTCACCGCTAAGCTCACTGAGCGATTCGAGAGCGGGGACGAACTCAAGAGAAGTCGGTACCGGTTCTACTACTAGGACAAAAAAAGTTAGCGTGAGGCCACCTTTCAGAGGAGGTGGTCTCCTCTTACATCCTCCATTGCTAGGATGACCACTCTCTACCTTATTCTTTGTTGGAGGAGGTGAACTCCTCACAGACGAGGCGAGAAGAGCAGAGGGAGAGGAGGAGAAAAGAATCACAGTAGATACAACCGAAGTGTTTATCATATCTACGGGCTTCGGGAAAGGCAAGACATCTGAAATGAATAGCAACAAGGGTGGCTCCACCAAAGGAGCAATGACACCTGCACCTTTCTAGAGTCAAACACATTTGCACTTGTAGTGAAAGCCAAAAGTGATACAGAGCTGGTTTGAACGAAAATAGAGGGGAGGAGAGAGGATGACACGACAGAAGACCCTGATACAGGGGTGGTCATCTCCTCTTCCTTCTTTTGCGAGATGGCTTGCTCAACCAATAGAGCCTTTCACCGGTGCTTGCGCTTATGTGCAAGGCTATTTATCTGACTCTTTGAACTAGAGGTTGGAGGTTACAAAGGAATGGAAGGATCTTGCTCAGCCATGGGAGTGTCCTCCATAATTGTTTTCAATGGAGGGACAAACTCATAGATGGGACTAGGAGGGACAGGTTCAGAAGCAGTTGAGGGAGTCGACTCTAGTACCTCGATAGTGGGCCTCTTCCTATCCATTGCTTTAGAAGCATGAATGATAGGAGGCCACAGGGAAAATTCTCTTCGAGAGCCTTTCTTTCCGCCATAAAAATAGTACTAAGGCCCAGGAAGCTTGGTAGGGAGATAATGGATGAGGTCGTTGATGTAACAATTTGCATCATTTAATTCTTTATTTATCGAACTGGGTGTGTCTCAGAGAAATATATGATAAGGAGGACTCCAAAAATTGGGGGGTTTTGCACTGTAAACAGTGATTTTGATTTTGATTAGTCTCCTTCAAGAGCTCTCAGGAGTGCTTCGGGAGTAGAACGTAGTGACTAATTTCGAAGGATGATTCTAAATTATTGGCTAATTGATGTTTATTTAAACTTTTTCTAATCCTATTGATTCAGTTTAGATGTTACCTTACTCAATTTCAATTGGTTCATTGGGAGATCTATGAAGTAAATCAATTTAACTCTAAGTCTAGAATGCACAGTTTAAAGTTGCTAAACAAAAATCTAATTATGCTTCTAGGTAATGAACTGTAATCTAGGAAACAATGAATCTACTTATGTTGCAAAGAATTAAACATTTAAATCTAGAAAGCAGTGAAACTAACTCCTAATAAGATATTCCAATTTAGTTTTAGTTTAATCCTTACATCAATCATTGTTATCAATTTCACTACAACTATTTGCATCTAAGAATGAATACTTAATGAAATCTATAGTAAGTAATGGAATTATGATCTAAAACTGATCTACAGTAAAATAACTTAACCACTTTGAATGACAGTAATCTAATATGAGTAAATATAATTGTTGAACATTGATTAAGAGGAATAGAAGTGCTAACATTTAACCAATTATCATAAAACAAAATTAACTGAACCAAACAACAATGAAACATGGTCACCTCCTTCAATCGAGCAGGCCTTGCTCTTCCTCTAGTGGGACCTTAAACACAGTGATTTATATCAACTTTCTATTTTCATTCCAATTGGCCAAATTCAGTGAGTAAAAAAAAAAGTACAAGGTACCAACAGTTACAATATTCGACAAAATATCAACTAACTCAATTAAACCTAAGAATGGATATTTATAATAATATCCCTTATTTTTGAATTCAAAACATTGGCGCTTAGCCGCTAAATTACTGAGTACAAAGAAAAATGAAAGTCTAACTAAAAGTATCAAGAGAATTTCACATTATTCCAGGTGTAATAGTAGTTCCAAAATTGCCAGAGAGAGCCAATCCAAAATTATAACAATTCAGGATCTGTCTGGAGCCCTCAGAGCATGATTAGTGTTATGCTGTTAGAAATAGAGTCTAATAGATCTAACTCAACAGTCAACATTGAATTACCTGTACGAAATCCTCAAAGATATATTGCATTTATGATAGTAGATGTTTTGATTTGCATAGTTATCTCTTTATTAACAACACTAAAAGAAGCACGTTTAATGTAAAATACCATATCTAATATACCCTTCAATTAGACAATTATAATATAAAACAAGCAAACATTAAACATATAATTTACTGCCATATTAGTTAATTAATAATATAATGAAGTCTTTTAAGTTTATAAAAATATTAATAAAAAAACATTCTTGAGCACTCATCATCCTCCCCTCTTGATATAAACGATGTCCTCATGGTTGCGGGTTTGGTAAATATTTTTTCTTAGCCATCAACCAGGTAACTATGTCTTCTATATCAACATCATACTACATATAATCTAAGAACCTTCTTTGATGAGCATACCCATTCATCCTTTCAACTGCTGCCATCCACTCTCTCAGATTTTCCCCAATAAACTGTGGTGGTGCATCAAATGCTGGAGCTGGCATGATGATAAGAGGAGGCCTAAACCTCATTCCTATCCAATTTTCCTGCTGCTCTTCAATAATATCAATCACAAGTCTTATTCTGGTAAGGCTCCAAGTGATGTTCCTAGGTGAAATAGGTTCTCTTCTTCTCAGTTGTGGTGGAATACTTCTAAATCTGTCCCTAGCTGCACTTTGAACTCTCATTGGTAGATCATCTTGAATCCTTTTGAAAACTTGGATATGCTCATTCAGATTTATTCTATAAGTAGGAGCTACATTTTCTGACATGGCAAAGAATTTGAATTGAGCTCTAAAAGGTCTAGACCACAGGGTCTCATTCCTCATTGGTAATCCTAGGTTCAATTGTGCCTCTTTATATTGAGTCTCCCTGTATTCCTATTCTACTTGGTTTTTTAGTAATGAAACAAAAGATCTAATTTGAAGTTCCCCTATGAAAACATTAAGGAAGGATTGTGGAAAGTTTCCAAGTAGAAATCCATGCTGAAAATAATCGCACATTTGATTCTGGATAGTGGGATGACTATTGAAGAAATCCTCAAGAAATTATCTATCATCCTCATAATCTGTTTTTATTTTGAGTAACAACTGGTTTATTTTCCACTGAAGAAACCTTTCTCTTAGAAAGAGTGCATAAGATCCCGAGGGTTTCCCCATTGTCAGCATTACACAAGACAATTCCACCATCTGCTATAATCTTTCATTCATTTCATCTTTTTCTCTTTCTAATCATAGGTTTTGATTTCTCAATTGTTCATTCTCATGTTTAAGTCTTACAATAGTTAATGAAAGATATCTTCTTGGGGCAGACGATGTAGAGGCTTCATATGATTGCAACATATTGGACTGTTTTCGTAGCTAGTGTGATTGTTGCCTTTACTAGATTTCCTTCTGCTACAACTCTGCCCTTAGTTTCCCTATTTCCTCTGTACCGAACCTAGTTGTTTCCTCTACCCTAGCTAATGCTTGTGCATTAACTTGCTATAGGGTTCTCATTGTTTCATTTAGTTTCCCTTGCAAAGAGAATTCTTTTTCAATCAAATATTTTTCTAACTGCCCTGTTTTACTAATAGAATTTTGCAACTCCTCTTCTTTCCTTCTCAACTTCTCTTCTAGGAATTCTATCATCCTTCTTTCTTCTTCCAATTCTACTTGTATCCTTGACATAGTCATAGCCTTTTCTATTTCATTTTCTTCTTCTGACTCCTCCTCCTATAATTGAGTGGAATTTTCTTGTTCAATTATCGGTTCTTTTCCCTCTCTTTTTGCAACAATTGGGGATTGTGGGGGAGACATTTCAACTTCTTCCTCCTCATACTCTTTTGAGGCCTCTCTCTCTCCTTAGACTGAGGGTTAAATCTTTCAACAGAGTCAAAATACTCTCTAATAGGTGTTCTCTTATGAGATGGAAGTGGGGCTTCAGGATGACTATGAGGTTTCTTAGGTAATTGCACAGGTGGTTGGTCTTCCTCAGATACTTCAAAATTTTCTTGTTGGCCTTCAAAAACTAGGGTTTCCTTAGGAGTTGAAACAACATCTTCAACTATGCTAGGCTTTTATTCCTTCGTGTCTTGTTTCCTATTTTTTGTAACACTATGGGTTACCCTAACAGACTCTTGTGACTTCCTCTTTTTCTTATCCTTTTTCTTTTTTATACTAGAGGACTCTCCTTTCACCAATTTTTTTGTGGACCCCTTTGTGATTTTCCCTCTTTGCTTTTTAACAGGCGTAGACAAAAATTCCAACCACCCCTATTTACCAATTTCTTTTTTTAAGAAATGGTGCTTGATTATCATGTGTATTAACCCAAGATACTTAATTGAAGATTCTCCCCTAGATTTCACCCTAGCTGTCATGGAGGAAATTTGGAAAAATAGAAACACAGGAAAATTGATTTTGGTGGAAGGGTCTGCATTTCCATACCTCAAATGTATTAATAATCACATTCTTGGACCCAATACAACACCACACTGACCTTCACAGGTGAAGGATTTCATAAGCCAGGTTACAACAGTTCGCCATGACTCTTCTAGACTATTACATGAAATTCCTCCCGGATCTCCTTTGTGCAATAGAAACTCTGGATTTTTCTCAAGTTCACTGGAAAATACCGCCACTAAATCCTCGTACTTTATATGCCATTTTTCCACTGGCTTTCCTTCAACATGAATTTCAAAGATCTCATTTATAATATCTGATGTGACCTCAATTACTTCATCCCATACTCTGGTTACATTCACATGGAAATTCCTCATGAATTCTTCAACTAACTCCTATTGGTATCCCTCATACTTTAGGATGAAATCTAACCACCCAACTTCTCTTAAGATTCTTTCTGTTTTCGGGTCAAGAATGAAGTTGTTTGGTTCAATATTCCATTTGTTTCCCATTGTGCTTTGTTCTAAAACTATGTTAGAAGAAAATGACTATCTCAATTAAGTAAAAACATTGAATGGCAGCTTATCCAGCTGCAACAGTTTTTAGAAAAACTTCAAGTCAATCACACATGTCGTTATTTATTCCATTTACTCATTTGGACAAAATGCATGCCACCACCTGGTACTTCATACTTACTATTTGTATATTTTGCAGTGTGGCTGACATCAGTGAATTTATGGATGTGGACGTGGGACAACTCACTATTACCTATCATTATTACTGTAGTCTTTTCAAAATCACCTCTTGATTCCCCCGCTAGATTCATAATGATTAAACCAATTTATTATATATTTAATAACTCTTTTGGCGGAGATTTCTATGCTAACACTTACTTTATTTTAAATCATAATGACTAAATTGAAAAGATAATATTTTGAAATGACAATAACAATAAATTCCTACCTTTTAATAAATGCCAAAGTTAATTCGAGCACACTAACTAACTCAGTTGGCATTTAATGCCAACAAATTAATTAAAGCAAAGTGCAAAATTACCTAGAAGGTTATCGTTGGAAACTTAATATGTTTTCAGGAGTCATCAGGAGCTTTCAGGAGCGAACTGAAGTTGATCTGGGAAGACCGCCATTTTTGGTTTTTAGCCATTCTTTGAAAACAAAAATTATGTTCATTTTTTCACTTTTTTTTTGTTTTTTTAGAGAGATAAACTGCCATTTTCTAGTTTTCAATTTATCCCCTTTATTCAGAAGGCAAACCATCATTTGTTGGTTTTTAATTTACCTTCTGTTCAAGCCTTTCTTCAAAAGGTTACTTAAGAATAAATTCTCATATGGAAGAAATATCTTCAACCAAAAAATGTTCAATTATGTGTTCTAGTTTTGATAGGAACTCTTCTCTTGATTTAGGTTTGTGATATATTTTCAATCTGTGACCACTAACTACCATCACTCCGTTCTCACCATCAATTGGTACCAGCTGCACAAATCCATTTTCAAAGACCTGGTCAATATCATATGGTCCCAACCACCTTGTGTGGAATTTTCCCTTAAATTCATGAAATCGGGAATTAAACAACAACGCCTAGTCTCGCTTTTGGAATGTCCTAATTACTATATGTTTTTCGTGCCACTCCTTCCTCTTTTTCTAAATCATTTCAGTATGTTGAAGAGCCTCCATCCTCATCTCGTCCAATCGATTCAATTGTAGAACTCTCTTTTCCTCTGCTTCTGATAAATTAATGCCAACATCCAATGTCATTCTCAGTGTCTGCAATTCAAACTTAATTGGCATAACTGGAGTCTTCCCATATAATAGTTCATATGGGGAAAACCCAGTAGTGGTCTTCCATGTTGTATTGTATAACCAAACTACTTCATTCAACTTTTTTGCCCAATTTTCCTTTCTTAATGAAATAGTTTTTCTAAGAATGTTCTCTTACTCCCGGTTTGTAACTTCCACTTTCCCATTTTCCTGTGGATGGTATGGAGTGGACTTCCTGTGTGTCATTTCATATTTCTACATGAAAGCTGCCATCATTGTAGACATAAACTGTGGTCCTTGATCAAAAACTATTTCCCTTGGTGCACCAAACCTTTGAAGAATATTTTTGTACAAGAAATCAACTACCTTATCTTCTCTTTCTACTAGTAAAGCCTTTACTTCTACCCATTTTGTGACATAATCTGTACAAACCAGAATATAGTGCTATCCTTTGGAAGGTGGATCAACTGGTCCCACAAAATCAATGCCCCAGTTTTCGAATGGTTCAAGCGCTATTTAAGGCTGTAGTGGCATCTCCATTGACAGTGTAGGTTTTCCAATGTGTTGGCACTCATCACAATGTTTCACAAAGACTGAAACATCCTTTGTCATAGTCGGCCAAAATAACCTGCTCCTAAGAGCTTATGAATAGTCCTGATCATATAGTAGTGTCCTCCTTCCGACTCATGATGACATGCGTGCACTACATCATAGACATCTATCTCAGCAACACACCTATGGAGAGCATGGTCATGACACATTTTAAATAATAAACCATTAATCCATTGAAATCTGTAACTTTCACGAATTAAGCTCTTTTTTTGTTTAAAACTAAAATGATTGGGGCATTTCCCTATTACGAGGTAATTTTCAATGTCAGCAAACCATGGAGGATGTATCGATATTTCAAATAAATATTCATATGGGAATGCATCATCAACCGGTTCCTGTTCACCCTGTAAAAAATTTCTTGACAGGAAATTTGCAACAACATTATCCTTGCCAGGTTTATCTAGTATAGTTACTTCATATTCCTGCAACAATAACAACCATCTTATGATCTATCCACCCACCACAACCTTTTTCATGAGATATATTAGTGCAGCATGGTTTGTGTGGATGAATATCTTATAACCTGTAATATAATGTCTAAACTTGTTAATTGCATAAATCATGACCGCAAATTATTTTTCAGTGGTTGTATAGTTTCTTTTTGTAGGATTTGAATTTTTCTAATATAATAGATTGCATGCATTGCATCATTGTCATATTTTTTTCCTAATACCACACCAATTGAAAAATTAGAGGCATCAAAATGGATATGAAATGGCACTCCCCATGCAAGTCCTTTTATGATTGGTGAAGTGGGTAAGGCCTATTTAAGTTTCTCAAAAGATTGTTGACAATAATCTGCCCATAAGAATTATGCATATTTCTTGAGTAATGAAAATAAAGGCTCAACAATCCTACTAAACCCTTCTATGAATCTCCTATAATACCCAACATGCCCAAGAAAACTACAAACTCCTATTTGATTTCTTGGGATTTCAATCTTTTGTATAATTTCAACTTTCTTAGGGTTAACTTTAATCCCCTGTTTTGAGATATGATGTCCAAGTACAATTCCTTCTGTCGTCATCAAAGAAAACTTTTCATGGTTTAGAGATAACCTATGGTCTTTACACCTCTGCAAAAGTTTGTTTAAAATTTCAGGAGCTCCCTCGAATGTTTGTGCATGGACTGTGAAATCATTATATACACCTCTACACCTGAGGCTGTCAAATGAACAAAGATAGCTAAAACAACTCTTTGAAAGGTAGTTGGTGCATTGCATAGCCCAAATGGTAAAACTATGTAGGTGTATGTACCCCAAGGATAGGTGAAAGCAGTTTTATCTTGGTCGTCAGGAGCCACTTGTATCTAGTTGTATCCACTAAAATCATCCTGACGACTTGTATCTAGTTGTATCCACTAAAACCATCCAAGAAGGAGAAATAACTACTACAAGCAAGATTATCAAGGACTTGGTCAATGAATGGTAAAGGAAAATGGTCCTTTTTGGTGGATTTATTTAACTCCCTATAATCAACACACACACACACACACCACTTACCATTCTTCTTCGGAACAATAACCAATGGGGAAACCCATTGACTATCTGATATTGGATAGATAAATCCTACTTTTAGTAGCTTTTCTATCTCTTGCTTGAAAAGATCTCTCAGAACATGATTGATCCTTCTTTGACCCTACCTTACTGGCTTGACATCCTCTGTATAAATATGGTGTGTACAAATGGAAGGATGGATTCATCTCATATCCCTGTATTCCCATGCAAAATCTTTAGTATGATTCTCTAAAGTTTTCTTTAATTTCTCCTCCTGTGAAGAGGACAAGGATGAACTAATAAAGAGAGGTTTATCTCCTGCTAGAGTGATTTCCTTGGTTTCATTCTTTATATCAAGTGGGTCCCCTACAAGTGTATTTAAAGGAAAAGGATGGGAATTGTGTTGGTGCAAGATTTCATGACAGTCCTTCTTTTGTTTGACTTGTCCAATCTTGTCAAGAATAAAATTCTTCTCCTCACATTCTTCAATATGTTCCATTAGAGTAACCATTGCTAATTCCATAATAGCATCCCCTTTAGACTCCATACCCTCATCAACCCAAAGTTGAGTATTAGATTCAATTGATGGTTGAGCAGGAGGATATAATGACAACTCTTTCTGCTTTTTTCCATTGGAAATGATCATACTACTTGATCTACAGTCTATCAATGCTGCAACTGTTGCTAACCATGGTCTACCTAAGATGGTTGGGTATCCAGAATATTTCTTCCTAGCTGCAAGGACTATAAATTTCACTAGATAATCCCAAGTGTCAATAGTAACCATGAAATCCTCTAGAACTCCCTCAAGTTTAGTAGTGGATTGATCAACTAACTGTGAAATAGTTGCGGTGGATTGAATCTTTATCATTCCTAACATTTCAATAGTATTAGAGGTAATAACATTAATAGTCACTCCTAGATCAATCACGACATTAGTTATCTCTATTCCTCCTATGCTAAGAGTTATTACATAACTACCAGGGTCATTATATTTCTGAGGAAGTAACCTCCCTGATAATTCATTAGTTAGTTTGGTCCCTATTTGAATGGTTGGAGGAAATTTCTTCTTCCTATCTGAAGTTTTCATATAGAGGGACTTAACTAACTAATTTATTTCTAGTATATCCTTTATAGCCTGTAACAATAGTATTTCAATGTTAATATTTTTTCGTTCTTAGAGAAGTTGAGAGTCAACAACATTCATATAGTTAGGTTGGGAGCTGTTAGGAGCAATTTGTCTTGTCTTTAGGTGCTTTGGGTAGGGTGCCTGATTAACTTCTTGCTCACTCTCAAAGTTCTATTTTTCATTCAAATTCTCTTTTTCACTTTCCTTTCCCTCTTGATCTTTAGTAGTTGGTACAGATGACACATTTCGGCTTCTTAACTAAATATCATTAGCTTCAATGACGTTCAAAGTAGGTGGATTTGCATCAGAGCGATTATTTTTCAGATTTGGAATAGGTTGTGCTAGCATTTGTAGCTAGTTTACCTATTCATGAGTGGGATTAGATCCTTGGGTTAATTGTGGTGACTGTCCCCTTGGACGCTTTGGTCCTTGATTCTGCCATGGCTGAAATTGTGTTTGTGGTTGCTGCCACTATGCCTGATTCTGCTGCCATTGTGGCTGATTTGTATGACACCATGGTTGGTTCCACTAAGGATTCATCCATTCCGGTTGACCCCAAAATGTAGGTGGTTGTTGAGGTGGAAAGGGAGGATTCCATTGATTTGCATTAGACCAAGATTTTTGATTCCGGTTAGCTGTGGGACCATACTGCCCCTAATTAGAGTTATACCCAACATTCTGAGATTTTTTCCCAACATAGTCAAGTTCTTCTTCCATCACTGGTAGTTTCTTAAGACGATTCTTAATCTTTGAGAGAAGATTACAAGAAATTGTGGCATGATGTTTCTCACAAATCTCACAAATGTCTACTTGATTCAATGGACACTCTCTTAAAAGGTGTTTCCCTTTACACTTTGAACAATAGATGGACAAGGGCTTAGTGGTATTTTTATCTCCTTGCATATTTAAATGAAGAAGTAAATCATTTTTTAAATTAGTAGTATCTTCCATCACTTGAGACACATCAGTGGTGAGAGCTTTGTTTCTTCTAGAACCTCTAGACCCTACTCTAGTCCTAGAGTAGTTTCTGCATATTTCAACAATAGTGTCCAGAGTAAGCTTATTGATGTCTCCTTTTCCCATAAGATTCAAGGACTCCCTAGAGTCATCATCAATTCCCTTTAGGAAAATTGTTTTACTAATTTCATTATCTAACCCATTTCCACATCTCTTGTGCACAAACTGGAATCTATCTGCATAATCCTCTAGACTCTCATCTTCCATCTGCCTCATCCGAAACCATTCCTCTTTCCTATCCCTAACTCAATAGTAATCTTGGTATTTATCCAAGAATTATGTTTCCATTTCATGCCAAGTTGATATTGATCCTTCACCTAAACCCATGAACCATCTTAAATAATACTCCTTCAAGGTAGAAGGGAATAGTTTCAACTTTTGGTTATCAGCTGTATAGTCATAAGTCTGGCATAAAACCTTAAATTCAAAGAGGAATTGATCAGGATCCTCAAAATTCTTTCCCCTAAAGGTAGGCAGTACTGAAGGTGAAATATTTTTCATAGGAGGCTCATCTAATTCTCTGTTCATATTAATGGGATAAGGAAAGCTCCTATTCGGTAGGGGATCATTTCCTTCTTGGTCACCCATTACTTCCTCTTGAAAATATTCTTGATTATTTATTTGATCTCCAATATAATGTTGTAAAATCTATTGTTCTTGATCAAAATCAATGTTTCATGGAAGAAACCTTCCTAGATGATCTCTAGCTCATCTCATCCACAAACTAATGTCTCCCTTATCAACACTAAGGATTTATCTTAGCAACCATATCTTTAATGTGTTTCCCCGACAATGACACCTAAAATGATGGGCGAGGTCATTGATGTCACAACTCACATCATTTAATTCTTTATTTATCAAACTGGGTGTTTCTCAGAGTAATATGCAATAAGGAGGACTCCAAAAATTGGGGGGTTTTGAATTGTAAACAATGACTTTGATTTCGATCAGTCTCCTTCAGAAGCTCTCAAGAGCTCTCAAGAGTGCTTCAGGAGTAGAATGTAGTGACTAATTCCGAAGGATGATTCTAACTTATTGGCTAACTAATTCTTATTTAAACTTGTTCTAATCCTAATGATTCAGTTTAGACATTACCTTACTCAACTGCAATTGGTTCATTGGGAGATCTATGAAGTAAATTAATTTAACTCTAAGTCTAGAATGCATAATTTAAATTTGCTAAACAAAAATATAATTACGCTTGTAGGTAATGAACTATAATCTAGGAAACAATGAATCTACTTATGTTGCAAAGAATTAAACATTTAAATCTAGAAATCAATGAAACTAACTCCCAAGAACATATTCTAGTTTAGTTTTAGTTCAATCCTTACATCAATCATTGTTACCAATTTCACTACAACTATTTGCATCTAAGAATGAATAATTAATGAAATCTATAGTAAGTAATGGAATTATGATCTAAAACTGATCTGCAGTAAAATAACTTAACCACTTTAAATGACAGTAATCTAATCTGAGTAAATATAATTGTTGAACATCGATTAAGAGGAATAGAAGTGCTAACATCTAACCAATTATCATAAAACATAATTAACTGAACCAAACAACAATGAAACAGTGTCACCTCCTTTGGTTGAGCGGGCCCTGTTCTTCCTCTGGTGGGACCTTAAAAACAGTGATTCATATCAACTTTCTATTTTCATTCCTATTGGCCAAATTCGGCGAGTAAAACAAAAAGTATAGGGTACCAACAGTTACAATATTCAGCAAAATATCGACTAACTCAAATTAAACCTAAGGACAGATATTTATAATAATATCCCTTATTTTTGAATTCAAAACATTAGCGCTTAGCCACCAAATTATAGAGTACAAAGGAAAATGAAAGTCTAACTAAAAGTATCAAGAGAATTTCACATTATTCCAGCTGTAATAGTAGTTCCAAAATTGGCAGAGCGAGCCAATCCAGAATTATAGCAATTCAGGATTTGTCTAGAGTCCTCAGGAGCATGATTAGCATTATGTTGTTAGATAGATAGTCTAAGAAATCTAACTCAATAGTCAGCATTGAAGTACCTACACGAAATCCTCAAAGATATATTGCATTTATGATAGTAGATGCTTCGATTTGCATAGTCATCTCTTTATTAACACCACTAGAAAAACACATTTAATGTAAAATACCATATCTAATATATCCTTCAATTAGACAAGTATAATATAAAACAAACAAACATTAGACATATAATCCACCACCATATTAGTTAATTAATAATATAATGAAGTCTTTTAAGTTTATAAAAATATTAATAATACAATATCCTGATCTTGGGTCTACGCCAAGTAGGCACCATCAGAATCAGTGGGTAAAGACTAGGCTTACTCATCCAATACTCCTCCCAAGAGAGGGGAGTAGATGATGCACCCCAAGAAGGAGCAATCTTCTCCTTTCCCTTTGAGGAAGAGGAGGCATCTGGCTACTCTACTACATGAAGGGTTAGTTTTGGTTGTCTCTTGCCCCCAGTCTACTTTACGTAGTTCTTATAAAGTAGGTCCATTCTCAGAGGAAGCGTACCAACCGGGGTGGACCAAAAGGTATCCAATGAATATCCCCCATGGGATACCATAGATTGGTATCCAATATCATGCACTACATGCATGACACCTTCATGGGAAAACT
This sequence comes from Sequoiadendron giganteum, assembly GCA_007115665.2. NCBI lineage: Eukaryota > Viridiplantae > Streptophyta > Pinopsida > Cupressales > Cupressaceae > Sequoiadendron > Sequoiadendron giganteum. Next base: position 127,514,148 of record CM021105.1, read on the forward strand.
TTAAATATTTATGAATTACGGAGGCGATCACATTCATGGAAGCTAGCCAAGGTATACCTAGCTTCACCCTGAATAGCTTCAAAAATCAAGTCTACGTTCCTAGGTCCAACCAAGATGAACAAAGTTATCAATCCATATGGTTTGAGAGCAAGGCCATCATGTGTACAAATGGTGGATTTGTTTTTTAATATTCCTCTCTTTGCATGGAGTTTAAGAATAGAGTCTCCTTTGTGATGAAATTCAGTCTACTCACGGGTTCAACTAATACTCTTCTCACAATGTTGCCATTGAAGCGAGCAAGAATGTAAAGTGGAGAAGTTTTGTCATTTGCCAATACATCTTGCGAAGTGAATGTTATATTTGGCGAACCGATCGCAAGACCAAGGAGAAGGAGTAACAATAACCATGTTAACGTATGCTTCGGGTTGAGAAACACAATCGATGGGATCGATAATCATGTTAGCATAATGTGACAAAAATGGGTTCGTGTATATCTGCAATTCACTATTAGCTTTTGCCACTGATTTCTTCGTATTTTTTTTACTTCCATCAAGATGAATAGTACCGTCCTCGATGCGATCCTGTATCTCATGACGTAGGCGCATGCAACATTTTGTATCATGTTCGTTAACTCGATGATATTGACAATAGGTATTTGCTTCATACCAGCGAGGGTAAGGTTCCCTAATGGGTTTAGGATTTGGCTAGTTAACGACCTTATCCTTCAAAAACTTTTGTAACATGGAGGAATAAGATTCTGATAACTTTGTGAACTTTCGGTCCCGTCTGAGGTCATTGTTATCCACATCGACTACTACATTTGAAGCAGATTTTCCTTTTCCAGAGATCGATACAATGGACTTTCCTTCAGGACGCGAGTGCTAGGGAGGTCCCCCAAATTGGACCACCGCCTGCTGATATTCTCGTAAAGCTATACACAAATGCGCAAAAGAAGGGTATTTCATAAGGGAAAACTTTTCTTTCCAAGGCCTTTGTAAGTTCCCTATGAATACCTTCTGCACATCGAAATCACGTAATAGGTATGAGATTTGTGAAAAGAGCACTTGATATCGTGCTATAAAATTGGTAATCTTCTCATTATCCCCTTGTTTACATCATACAAGGTCAGAGGTCATCTTAGGTACAATGTTGTCTTGGAACTGTCATAGGAACTAGTTCACAAACTGATCGAACGTAAAGATGGAATTGTTAGGCAAGGAACAATACCACTCAAGTGTTGTATCCTTGAGAGATTTGGGAAAATTTTTTTCCATCAACGCATCATGATGGAAGAATTCTGTACATAAGACATTAAAGGCGAACACATGCGTCTATGGATCCCCTTTGTTGCCATATTTCTCGAATTTAGGAATATCCATCCCTTGCAGGAAAGGAGTGTTCAGGGTTGCTACCGAAAATGGGCTATGTGAGAAGAAGGGATGTAAAAAAGGCTGGGCAAAAGCTTGGGAAAGGTTTTGTAGTTGGTTATGCATCTTCCCCATATTCTAAAGAAGGATGTTCAAAATCATGTCATTAGAAGATATAGGACTAGTGGAACTGCCACGACCATCGTTGTGACTACCACCAGAGTCGTCATTGATGCCACCGCCACCAACGTGACCTCCGCCAAAGCCACCACCATGACCTCCACTAGAACCACTTCTGCTAGTGCTACCTTAGCCATCGAAGCTACCACCACCAAAGCCTCCACCAATCATCTCGCTGAATCCTCCACTGCTAGAGGTGACGGGAGGGGTGAAGTGAAAACCCACAGGGGTTTGCTTTATTTTGACAGTCTCAAATTTTTTGGAATTAGCAAGTATACTAATTGAAGGGACCATGTCGACCATGTACACAGATGTGGGAGGCATCGAGACCTCCAACTGTCTCTCATTTTATTCTATGGGGCCACCTCGTATCATGTTACTATGGTTCAAAAGGGCGCATGCTTTGGTCATATTAGTGAGACTAGCTAGTAGTTCTATGCCTGTTCGGTCTTTTCCTACCATGTATCTTATTTGATTGATAACCTTAGTGACCCTAGCCATCTTTGGGTTTTCCTCTAGATGAATCTCCAATGCACCCAACCCTTTGCTAAGACTAAAAACATAATTAAATGCGATATGGACAACTTCATGTTCATCTATGGATGATGATGTGGGAGACGCAGGAGTAGGGACGCGTTCAGTTTCATCGAGGAATCCAGAATCAATGACACCTACTCCTGCATAGGAAGGCCAATCCCAAAACCAGATAAAAGACTAGTAGTTAAACTAGAAGATACCTTAATCTTCTCCATCAGAAGGTGTTGCAGACTTATCCTAACAATATACCCAAAGGTTGTGGACTAGGTTGTGATGCTCATAAACCTTCACAACATGTAGGGGTACAATGATCAGAGGGTACAAGGGAAAAGCTAAAAACACCAACACGTGAGTAGACGTTGGTTCACATTGGGTTCACCAAATATGTAAGAGAGGGGGACCAACCGTGTCAAGGCCCTAGGTCATGGAGGGTTGAGAGCAGCAGGTTGCCCTAACTTACCTTAGCTTAAGGGAATGTTAGGAAGTGAGTGATGAGAATGATGAGAACTGTAAGGTCCTTCGATCACTTTGCAGAACCGAGACTTGAAAGGAGGCTAGGCGAGTCAGTTTTCAGATTCAACACCGTGTCAATGACGACTCTTTGATAGAGGAAAAAAGTGTGGTTCTAGGATGACAGTGCAGTGTGCTGGTGTCTCTCAGGTGTGCTGGTGTCCATACAAATAGAGGACCAAAAAGACTAGGTTGGATTCAAAATAATAGACTAACAACCTAGTTGATTATGTTCGGAAGGCTAAAATAACCCTAAGACATGAATATAGTATGTGAAAATATGATAAAGGAAGTAGATTAATGCTAGGGTGACAAGGATGATCTCACCGAAAATCCTATTCACCAGCTAGCTCCAAGATATCTCCACTTGTACACAAAAGAGAAGAAAATTGTTGGGGGGTTGTATAGGGGTCTACCTCAGTCAAACCCTCGTTTTGGAGTTCTCACCTCCATGAATAGCCAAGTTTGCAATGATGGAGAAATAATATGATAAAGAAAGAACAAAGCAAAAGAACACTAAAACACTACAAAACAGTAATGTGCTTACTCAAACAAGTAATAGAGGAGAGGATTAGAAAGCTTACCACCTCCACCCAAAGTGCTCAAAGCTAGTGGGGGAGAAAATGAGAGGAATTCAAACCTCTGCTGTAATGGTGTTGTTCTACACTTGCTCTACTGAAGTGATGGAGTGATGGACTTGCTTCTATGGAGTGCCAAGATGTTGCTTCAATGCTTGAAGTGAATGCTAAGAGCTTGACAATTGCCAAAAGAGATCCTTCTAGCCTTGAAATGAGTGAATGAATAGTGAATATGAAGAAGGAGATGAAATAAACAACCATATTCGGGTCGATCAGCCAAAGGGAGTGCTACAATTCGAATTCCAATGAGAAGTCTAACGCCTTTGCAGGCTCCAACCACAAGAATCTTCTAGGGACGTAAGTGCGTTACACGGATGTCTATGCCCCACATGGGGGTCCTTGAGAGTTATTCCTCTATTGATGCTCAAAAAGGACGCCAAGTGGAATGAACACAACAAGCTTATGTGGAATTTTGCCTTTGGACTTGGATTTCTAAAGTGAGGATGGATAAAAGGGGAATTTTCCTAAGGGATGCAAATTCACTCCTATACAATATTGTAAACTGTGGTGATTGCTATGCAACTCAAATCAATGCCCCAATAGAAAATCTTTCCATCTCACCAAGGCATGAATGACAATAGATAATTCCAAGTCATGCGTAGGATAGTTTAAATCATGATCCTTGAGTTTGCGAGACTCATAGGCTATCACATGACCATCATGCATCAATATTGCTCCTAAACCCTCCAAATATGCATCAACACACACCACAAAGTCTCTGGTAGGATCAGGAATTGCCAAAATGGGTGCACTAGTCAACGTCTCCTTGAGAGTCTGAAAGGCTGAATGACACTATTTTGACCAATTGAACTTCTTTCCTTTCCTCTGAAGGGAAGTGATAGGGTGAGCTATCCTCAAAAAACCATGCACAAACTATCGATAATAACTTCCTAAACCCATAAAGCTACAAATCTCTGAAACATTAGTGGGCTCAGGCCAATCTATGATGACTTTGATCTTTGAAGGATCCACGACAATACCTTCTCCTGAAATAACATGCCCTAAACATCTCACCTTGGTCTGAAAGAATTCACAATTAGAAAAATTTGTATATAGTTGATTCTCCCGCAAACATTGCAATATCTACCGCAAATGCTCCTCATGCTCCACCATGGTCCTTGAATAAATCAAAATGTCATCTAGGAACACAAGGAAAAATCTGTCAATATAGGCATGAAACACTCCATTCATCAAACTCATAAATAATTACGGTGCATTCGTCAACACGAATGACACGATGGTGAACTCATAGTGCTTGTAGCGAGTGTGAAATGTAGTTTTATGAATGTATGCCTCAAAGATACACAATTGATGATACCCTGACTTTAGATCAATCTTTGAAAACACCTTGGCCCCCTTAATTTGGTCAAAGTGATCATCAATCTTTGATAAGGGATATTTGTTCTTCATAGTCACCTTATTCAGCTTCCGATAATTGATACACAACCGAAGGGATCTATCCTTCCTCACAAATATGGTTTGTGCTCCCCAAGGAGAGACACTAGGACAAATGAACCCCTTATCCAACAACTCCTCTAACTTAAATTGAAGCTCCTTAAGCTCCCAAGTATTCATCTGGTATGGAGCTCGAGAAATAGGTTCTACTTTAGGAACAAGATCTATCTTGAAATCGATGTCATGCTTAGGTGGCATTCCTGGAATCTCACTGGGAAAGACATCTATGAACTCCCTAAGGATACGATAATCATCAAAGGACACCTCTTGACTCTCCCCTAACTCGAAATCATTAACCGTCACATAAAACAATTGGAAACTCTAACACATACATCTTCTTAACTGCATAGCATAAATCATACACAAGGAGATGGTCCTCTGAATGCCAACTACCTCTACCTCTCTACCTGAATCATCCAAACACCACACTGACTTATGCTAGCAATCTATCACTACTCGATGAGCATCCAACCAATCCATACCCAACACTATGTCATAAGATCCTATGGGTATGATGCAAAAATCTACTATGGTGAAGAGAAAACCAATCCTCAAACCACATCCAACACAAGGGACTCTACCACTACTTTAGATTCAGAGGCCAATTCGATCTACCACCTAACATCTTGCTTTGTTGCCACCATTCCACATTTATCCACTAAAGAAGGGTAAATAAATGAATCAAAAGCACCAAAGTAAAAAAGCATAAAAATAACAATACCTTGCAACAGACTTGTAGCCTCGACAACTATGCCTTGATGCTCCGCTTGGTGGTTATCAACTGCTACAAACACTCTATGAGACCTTCCTGCATCACCTATTGTTGGCTATAAGGCTACCAACCTCTAATTGAATCCTAATGTGCTCTTCTAAGGACACTATCTAGCTGTGTGGCCCTATTGGCCGCAAGAAAAACATCTTGTACCTTTGCCATATCCCCTGCCACTTGAGGGTGTAATGGAATGTTGAAAACTACCTCTACTAACTGCAGACTATGTGCTCTGAGCTGGCTGATTAGAACGATTACACTTGGTTCACTATCAACTCCAATTTTTCCTAGATTGAAACCTACTACCTTGTTGAGACTGTGAATTATAAGGTTTCGACTAGGAATGTTGTTTCTACTTCTCACCCTTAGCAGGTGCATGATGACTCCTAGAGGAACCCGCTGCCTACGACTGACCACCATGAGACTCTTAGTTTGCTGGAGGTGCACTACCAATCTGCACACCTGTATGACCTCCTAACGCTATGGCCAAATTCTCCTCTACCAAACGAGCCTTCTCTACAACCACCTCCATGGTCTTCGACTCAGACACAAACTCCCCCATTGATATGAGCATTCAAACCCCTAATGAAATGCTGAACCAACATGGCCTAATCATCACCAATACCTTCATACTTCTTAAGCTCATAGAACCTACGCTAATACTACTGTAAAGACATAGCCATCTGCCTCAACTCATGAAACTCATCAGCATGATGCTGCCTCTAGTGACCTAACAAAAAATGAGCCTTGAACCTCTCTAGAAAAATCTCCCAAGACACTGAACCAATATCCAAATGTAATTTTTCTTCCTCCAACCACCACCATGTAGAATAAAAACCCCTAAGGTGCATGATGTCACATATCGCCTTGGTGTTGCTACCATACAGGTGCATGGAAAAAAACCTATCCAAATCTATCAACCAAGTCTCTGCCTCCAAACTACCACTCGAACCATCGAAGGTAGGAGGGTGTGCCCTCAAGAGATCCCTCATATGACCTACTAAAAATAGTCTTCTACCCTATAACATTTCTCCTCCTAGGAGAATGTAATATTAAATAGAATAAAATATATTTATAATTAATTACAAAAATACTTGTTACTTAAAAATTTAATTTAATGAATCAATTAATCAAGAACAACATTTGAAAAACCAATTTAAATTAAACAACCCAAATATCATTAGCAATTACCTAACCATTTTCAGGGTCAAAAACAAGACCAACTGACCACAGACAAAAGACACACTGACGAGGTAACAAAAAGATACTCATCCTCTTTGAAGATGATGGATAGGGTAGGGGACCAAATGTTCTCCAAAAAAATATGTCATTGGGTTTAACACATGCTCAAACTTGCCAATTCAAGTGGAGTTGATTCCTAGTACTTGCAACTTGCACCAGACAAAACAGTCGAGCATATACATAATCATACAATTAGGCACACCATGAAAGGGAATTGCAGCGTAGCAGGGTAATCACAAGTGAGTAATGCGACACTGTCCCTTTCAAAAAAACACATCAAACAAGTAACCACATCAACTCATAACAATCAAGATAGAACAATCACCAGATAATCACATAATACAATTAATACGATTAATCCACATAATCAAGTGAGTCCATATAACAGTCATAACAGAGGCATAAACTCAAGTAATAGAAGTATCACTAAAGTATCATCAAAATATCATAAAACCATCATTGTAGCAGTGAGTCCAACATCAAAAAAAGTGTCATAATGTCTGATCCTAAACAAATCAACTACCAGTCTAACAATGAACAATAGGAGGGGCACTACATAAAGATTACCCCCACCTCATCTAATGGTCAAAAATTCATCATCACAGCCATTGAGTACTTTACAAAGTGGGTGGAAGATATCCCTATGACTTACATAATGGGGAAAAAATCCTCCAAGTTCATCTTGAATTACCTTATTCGTTGCTATGGTGTTCCACAAGCCCTTATCTCAAATAACAGAACACCTTTCAAAAATTAGGATGTAAGAGAGCTATTCCAATTATTCGACATCCAACCATGGATCTCTACTCCCTATTACCCGCAAGGTAATGGCTAAGCTGAGGCATCGAATAGAACCATTCTTAAAAAACTCAAGAAGATGGTCAATGAAGCTGGACATGATTGGTATTTACAACTAAACCTCGCCTTATGGGCCTATAGAATTAGTATCTGCACACCTACAGGTGCAACCCCCTTTTCCCTAGTCTATGGACCTGAAGCCATCCTGCCCGTTGAGGTTGATCTCCCCTCGCTAAGAGTGTCACTACAAAATTGAATCACTAATGAAGAATACAGGGTGTCTAGGCTAAATAAGTTAGAATTCCTAGATGAGTGTTGTCTTGATGCCTTGAATCGTTTGCAAGCATACCAAAACTAACTGAAACAAAGCAACAAAAAGAAAATCAAGAGTCGGTTCTTCCAGGTAAGAGATATTATCCTCAAGTAGAATCAAAAGAACATGCCAGATCAGGATTGCAAAGGGAGGTTTGAGCCTAACTGGTTAGGGCCATTTATTGTCACAACAAGCTATAGATCATGAGCTTATCAGTTATCAATTCCTGAAGGAGAACCCTTGCAGGAGTCAATCAACAATATAGATCTCAAAAAGTTTTATGCCTAGGCTTGAAGGGTATAAAATCCAAAAACACAAAAAAAATCAAAAAATCAAAAAATCCAAAAAAAAAAGAAAAAATTAAAACAATAAAGAAAAAAAATCATCATCTAGTGAAAACCACTTTGGTGGTGCTTTGGGAAAGTACCTTGGTGAAAACCTGGCAAACAAGTTTCTTGCATAAATAAGCACTTTGGTGGTGCTTTGGGAAAGTACCTTGGTGAAAACCTGGCAAACAAGTGTCTTGCATAAATAAGCATCTCCATCCATAATTAGTTCTTTAAGCTTGTCCTTCCTTACCATTCATTGCATCCATCCATCGCATCCACCAATCCTATTTATTCCATCGCCCATCCATGTTTATATCATAGCTGGATGTTGTGTAAATATCATATTCCCCTTTAGTACTACTTGGCACATTCCTAAGCTCAATTTGTCTTGACTACATCGAGGTAGTCTATCACATCACATTGGGGGAAATTTTTTATGCTTGCATCAGATTGGGTTCTTGTATATCTTGAGGTTATTTGAAATCTCTCAGAAAATCACAAAATATTTGAAAACCACATCAAAATCCAAAAACACTTACAAAATCAAAAAATCAAAAAATCTTATATAGCCAAAAATCCAAAAAACATTCAAAAAAGTTGTAAAGTTGAAATCTTATATAGCCAAAAATCCAAAAAACATTCAAAAAGTTGTAAATTCAAAATCTAAAACATCCAAAACACATCAAAAATCCCTAAATAGGTAAAAATATGAAAAAATAAAAAACATTACCATGTCGAACTATGAGTCTTTGAGCTTGAATGTAGGTAAGTCCATCACTGATGTGTCCACAAAATAAATTAGGTTAGTCCTTAGGAGTCTATCATAATAAACTGAACACCCATCAAGTGTTCATATTTTTATCAATAAACGGTTATTGGTCAGAATCAGTCGAACTACGTGGTCTCTACGTGTTTAACGTAAGCAAGGCTAATCTTTGATAAGCCCCTGAGGCCCTAGGTCAGTCCCTTTTAAGTCTGAGTGAAAACTTAGAAAACATAAAAAAAATTGAATACTTAGGAAAACACAAAAAACATTTGAAAAATTAGGAAAACACAAAAAACATTTGAAAACGTGAAAACCCAAAAACATTGGAAAATCTTCAAAAAATCAAAAATAGCCTCAAAACATTGAAACGTTCCTATAGACACTTTAATTTGACCACTTATGTTTGGTCAAATTTATCCCTCTTCATCTAAATATCTATCTATCCAAATTAATTAAATAATATCACTATTATTTAATTAATATCCCTAAATTCCTCTAAATACCTAAGGTATTTAATTAAATAATTGAATACTTTATCATGTATCCTACCTTACCCCTTCTATCCCATAAATTAAATAAAGAATTTATATTTATTTAATACCCTTATGTCACATCCTCCATAATCTATACCTAATGCTAATCCTAATTCTAATCCCCACCTAACCTACCCACTAAACACGTGCACACACTTAATCCTTGATTAAGTGGGTCAACCCTCCCCATCACATCAAGCACATGGGCTTGGTACCATGTCACATGGGTCTTGTCCCATCATGGTACCCTTGTCCTTCTCAACTCATCTCATTGTGCCACTTGGCACAATCTCATGAGTTGAGAGATCATCTCTCATCTCCACCATTGATCTCGATCATGCAATCTTGGCCATTCATCGATTATACTCCCAAATCTATATATCCAAAACTTACCCATTTTTCATGGCTCTCTCACCCATTTTTCATTGGAGTGTCGTTATGCTGCCAAAATTCTAAGTGAGCACACAAGCCATCACACATCATGTGCACATCTACACAATAGGAGGCTTTACACGTTGGTTTGAACTCCTCATCACCCTATCTTGAGTGCTATTCTTTTTTTTAGTCTTTTTCCTGATTTTATTTTATTATTAGTGGATTAAAAACACTGCACACAATTCTAAAAACTCCAAAACCACCCATCACATTTCGCTTTCACCCACAATAAACCTCCATTCATAATAAATCAAATGGCATCTTTAACCTTTAGTAAAACAAGTAGAAAAAAAGTGTGGAAAGTCATAAAGTGTGAACTTAAGCATAAAAAATCTAGAGTCTAGATTCTAAGTAAACAAGTTGGTAGCATTTGTATCAATGACCTATCAAAAAATTATTCTTAGTCATAACATCTAACGAGCATGTCCTAGGATGCATCCTTCCTGCAATGGACATCGTCAAACATCACCTTAGTTATGTTACTTGGGCAAGAGATATAGATAAAATTGACTATTTTTTATTGATATTTTCTTATAATTTATCTTCTTGACCCATTCTGAGGACCTCTCAATGATGTCTATCAAAAAGATTTAGAGAGAAAGGAATGGGACATCGATCTTTATCTTTCATTTGTTGCCCTTGTGGGATTTTCTTGTAAATAACTTTGGCAAATACTTGCTTTGTTGTGTGTATGAAGGTTGTTTTGAATAGATTGTTGACTATTGTGTATGCTTTGATCTGAAATATTCTAAAATTATAAACTATATTCTAATGAGGTTTTCTTATGTTAAGGTGTGAACAAGGATTATCCTATCTATTTACAAATTCAAAGTCCATTTCATTAGATATAATGCCATCCTGGTTATCGATACCTTGATGCATCATGTTTATATGTTATATCAAAAATAAGGAATGAAGCGATGAAGTATCCCAATCCCTGGAACAAGAAAATAATCTCTCATCACCATATCTAATAAAGTCTCAAAGACTCATAGACTTGTTGGAATTATGAATCAATCTCAAAATCAATGGTAAATCTATTCATCTTATTCTTCTATCTTCTTTTCACGCTAACATGGTATCATGATAGTCAACAAAAATCATAATGCATCCATCTTGCATCCACAAACCATCAACATACATACATCCTTCATAATAATATCATCATCATATCATCATACACATGACATGATCATATGGAAAATATGCTAAAAAAGAAAAACATCCATCTCATAGTATGTCAGATAAAAAGATACTGAAAAAGAAAATAAACATCCATCAAATTGTATCCATAACGTATATCACACATTGCATATCATATAAACATCATATCATATCATAAGGCATAAATAAAGAAATGCATCCACAACATCAACATTTGCATTCATCCATAGCATGTGCATCCATACATAAAACACAAAGCATGAAATAAATGAAGCATCACATCATAGAATATCATATCATAATTGAATCAGGCCATCTCATATATATCATCAAAATCTGAATGTCATGATATAGAGTCAGAGTCAATGTGTCAATATCATAAAAATAGATATACAAGAAGCTATCAAAAATCAGCTGATGAATGTGTATACATATCATAAATTAGGTCTATACATACAAAAAATGTCTACAAAAGTGCGAGCTATCCTTGGCTTTGACAATAATTTTACTGAGACTAATCTGAGTGGATTGAAGGAGCACCTCCTGAGGCACTTGGATCTACCCCACTTCTATGCTCAAAATTGAGTTGTCATCATGGTCGAGGTACCACCCTATTGTTGTTCTCACTCCTCTATTGTTTGTCCTTGATGACAAAGATACAAATAGTGCTACGGTATTTACAAGTACAAGTTCAGGTTGATGGTATCTTGGATTCAATTATTGATGCACATTATTGAATTATTGTTGTCTGTTATACCTCAGAGATTACAGGGTTGGATTGGTATGCAGTTTGGTTCTTTTATAGGATCTTGATGCTACTTCATTCAGGTTGTTTTGTTCATGATGTTTTAGTTTCTGGTTATGCATGATATCCATTTATAGATGTTTATGTTTCCTTGTTGGACTGCCAATGTTGATCATGCTACAATTTTTCAGATGGTTTCATGTTTATGGTGATTCAAGATTTTCATGATGATTCAAGTTTTTCATGTTGATATTCAGTGTGATATTTCTCATGTGGCTTCTGGTTTAGATTTATGAATGAAATATTTTTTTCAGATGGTTATGGTTACTGACAGTGTGATAAAGCATTATTATAGGTCATTCAATATGATCATGCAACAGGTTCAGGATATTCATGTTATCAGGATGGTTCTTCATTATTGCATGACAGGTATAAAGGTGGCATTGTTATCATTATAAGTCTCTGGTATATTCTGGTATTTTCAGCTTGATCTTATGTAAGATGTCTTCACATGATATTTGAGTGGCACTTTTTATGTTTGCACAAAGCATACATGTTCAAGAGCATAAGCACTTCATATGGTTTGGTCTTGACTATCACATTTTAATGTGATTGAGTATGTTGATTATGCACATTTATTTATATATACTCCTTGGCTTATTGGTTTGGTATAATATTAATGTTTTTTATCTTGGCATATAAAATGACATTATACTTGTGTCATTGGATTTTAAACATTACTATGTGGGCATAGGTTGGCTTCAACAGGTGATCTAAACCCTACCGGGTTTCTTTTGAGCACTACTGGTTTTGACTTAGCAATATTTTTTTATTTGCTCTAAGGTATCGGGCTTTATCAAAATGGTGATTTTTATTTAAAGTATTAAGGCCTACACATTGCTTTGTGGTCGACATTTCTTGTGATATCTTTGGCAACGATCATTCTCTATCATTTTTGGAGTCGACATTTTGAAAGACTTTGACATGGTATAAAGTTTATTAAGTAATCATTTTAATCGACACTATGAAAACAATAATTAAAGAGATTATGGTGTCGGCATTGTGAATACTCTTGACCACGGATTTGAAAGCTTATGATGGCTTGATAATTATTATGTCTTTGTTTCATCGGACCTCAAAGTTTATTAACTTTGATAAAGGCATCGAATGTCTTGAGAAAATCTTAGGGAAAAGTCAGTTTGTCCTTTTCATTTTGTTAAGGGTTGAATCCCTCTCTTCAACTGCCACCATGAACTTTTTTTAGATTGGAAATATGATGATTACTTGTTGTAATTCGAAAGAAAAATGTTTAAGCTCACTGTAAGAGCTATGCCAGGGTTGGTTTCTTGGTTTGTCGTTTCTCATTGGGTGAGGGCTCGAACTTGGAAGGAGATTTATCAGTTTCTCCACAGATGGGTTGGTAAATTCCTCACAACAGTTTATCATGCTCTATTTTTTAGTTTCATTCATCATATCAGAAAAGGTATAAACGAATTACTTGTTTTTCTTTGTCAGAAGAGCATGCATTGATTTCAGTTACATTTCTTTTCCCATCATGGGTATTCTGAAAGTGTTGCTTATTTTCATATTTTGTGAAGACATGGGTTCGGTTACAAATCTCTCTCAAACCCTTGCAGTGATATTCTTTTGCATTTTTCAGCTTGAAAAAGGTTATGTGAAGCATATAGTTGTCTCTCTATTTTCTTCCTCCACCTATCATTAATATTATTGGAGGTTCTTTTGCTAACAGATGAATGTGGGTATTATTGTTCAATGAAATCACTTTGAAAATTAAAGTAATATTATTGGTGCATACGTTTTGTATTCTTGCAGATGATATTATTGGTGCAAATTTTGTTGTTTTTCAGGGTTCTAAGAACAAAAACTATAATGACACTTTGTCTTTCCTGTGAAACCCTTGGATGAAGATTCAAAAAAAAATATGTGCTTTTAAAATAAAAAATGATATACACGGTGGTTGATTACAATTTTGTATTGTCTATTCCTGAGAGACATATGTGATAACTCTGTAATAGTTAATCTAAAACACAATGTAGAGTGATAGGCTTTCTTTTTTATATGTCTAGTATTTTGAAGGTTCAATAGAGAACCTTTAGGATATTAGGGGTATGTGAATGTAAAGGATTTTTTGAGTGTAAAAGAATTGAAACAGAGAAATCCTCTGATATTATTATTGTTCTGAAATTCAATAAGGGGTTGGTGCTCCTTGAAATGGGTGTTTCTAAATGAGGGGTTGGTGCTCCTTGAGTGGGTGCTCATAAATTAGCCTATAAGGCATTGTAAGCAGTGATTTGAAAATATAAGCCAGTATGGCAACAGCTTAGGAGTGGTTTTTCTACCCCAAGAGGGTTTTCCACTCGGCAAATTATTTGTCTTATGGTCTCATTGTTTTTATGTTATAATGCTTCTAGACTGTGATGATTTTGTGAGTGATTGTTCTTATTAGTCTGAACATTGTTTAATTTTAGTTCCTTCATCTTTGCAAATATTTATTTTAAAATGTCTTATGCAAGTCATTTTTGAAGATTCTAATTCAAAAGGAAGCATATAAGTATTCAATTGTTTCATAGCTTAGGAATTGTTATGATGTACTAAAGCTCTTAATTGTTTCATGCTTATGATATGCCATTCCATTGCTCGGTTGTTTTAGTATCTCATAAGTCTACATTAAAACCTGGTGATCCTAAAGTGATTAAACAATGTTGGTCTTCATGTACAGTCTTATGAGTTGCACTAGTGTTGTCATCGGGAATTGATTGTTAAACAATGTTTGTCATCTCTTTTGCAAATGCAAGATATATCACACAAGTTTTACTGGGATAAGTTGTCAAAATGAACTAAGCTAATGTTGTCATGAATGTTCTCGAAGCCATTACTCTGCCCTATTTTCAAAAGAAAGGGAATCAAAATTATATGTCTTGGTCAAAGTTTAAAAAGGTTTAGACACTGATTCACCCCTCTCTCTCAGTGTCTATCCATACTCCAACACCTAAGGTGAAAAGTTTGGTAGTAGGAGGCCTCTGCCATGGTTGTCCCATAAATCTACACTAGAACAATGTCCATACCCTATGTATGTGCCACAATAGTCTCCAACTATTGTCGCCTCCCAGTTTCCTGTGCAAGATACATGGTTAACTGTTGGACCTACTGTCGTTCTTGGTCTCTCTCACCTGTAACACCCTGCACCTATGCAATCAACTACTGGACCTACTATCTCATTTGGTCCCTCTCTACTATGAGTGTTGCAATCTATGCATCCCTGGGGTCAGGACCCTATGCCTGCAACTGTTGATCCTACCATAGTGGTGGTGGTGGTGGCCCTAGTGGTATATGCGTTGGCACTTGTCCATCATGTGGCTACTTTTATCACCCATCTTTGGGAACCTATCCATCATGGTTGTCTCTACCATCCTAACCATATCTACTAGGTTATTGAGGAGGCTATTGAGGCCCTCTCCCATGACCTCTACCTAATCCTTGTTGCCTACCCTTGTCAGGTGGTTGTACCACTATAGGATATGTCAATCGAATGGGTGGAAACTCTCTCAACCAGGCATCGTATGCAGGTGTGGTACCTGAATCATATGATTTATCCATGTATACCTATGGTTGTGCCACAAGATGTCTAAATTCATCTATTTCCACCTGGGGTGGACTCTACTGACCCCACTGAGCCTCTCTAATAGTCCATTTGAACATGACCATGTAATCTAGGGGTACCACATCTTGAACCTCCCTAAACCGGTGAGCAACCTAGTCTAGGAGGTATCTCTCTATCATGGTATGCTCCCTTCCATGCATAAACCTGCTCTATCTAGCATAAAATAACTGATGAACATCATTGTACCAAGCAAGTACCTATAGCCAGGGCCTCTAGCAGAATACTGCCACATCATCAATCACTGTCTCTAGTACGGGATGCCTTCGGGCCCTGTCTGATGCAGTGTGATCATACCTCTGTATCGGTATACTATAGGCTCATCTATGTCAACATCTGCTAGCACAAAAAATTGGTCTCGACACGACAATGTGCTCTGAGGCCCAGATTTGTAAAAGTGTAACTCTGAGCCCAATGCTTCGCCCCTCCATATATATGGCCTGATGTATATTTTGATAAAGGGAGGCAAGTAGTATAGGGCCCCTTGAAAAGTAGGTCATATCCTCCATCATCCAGGACCATGCAAGTCCCCAACCCAGGTTGAATCCTCTCCCCCGCAGTTTTAGAACAAACACCCTGCATATCAAGGCTCCAATAATCAAGGTCAGGTCTAGGGCTTCCCTCTATAGTCCTCAAGGTCAATCTATGTTGTCTATATGTAGAGGGTGTTGGTACCAAGTACATCATATCAATAAATTATCTTGACGTCCACATCGTAAACTTTGTGCTCATTGTGGATTGATAGTCGCAAAATACTCCAAACATCCTCCAACATCATGGTCACCTCCCCAATGGGAAGGTGAAAGGAAGAGGTCTGGTTGTGCCACCTCTCTATCAGTTCTATCATCATCACCAAATGCGTCTAAATGTCGGGCATGTGTGCAATGAACCCTAATCCGATCGCTCCAAGGAATATCCTCACCTCATCTCTCAACTGGGGAATAAGGGACAAAATACCAAGTCTACGCTCCATAGAATGAATCAACTAAATGATCTCTTGCATAATCGAAGAAAACCACATCAAACTTGTCAAATTTTTTTATTAAATTTCACGTTTTGAACCCTAATCTGCAAAAGTGACCCTATTTTGCAAAAGTGTCACTGTATTATTTTTGAGCGATGCTTTACGAAAATGACAAAAGTGTTGTCATTTGCAAAAGTGTGTCAATACTTCAATAGTGACACTAGACCAAAAGAGAAAAAGTGTCACTTGTAAAAGCGCATCGGCTTTTCAAAAGCGACACTAGACCAAAATAAACTCGAAAAATTTGAGAAATGTTATTTTGCAAAAGCATGTCGCTATACCAATCTAAGCAAAAGTGATGCTTTATGAAAAAACATCTTTACTCCTACAAAAGCAATGTCGACCAGTTCAAAAGCAACGTAGTATGGCAACACTTTTGTTTGGGCTTTTTGACCCCTAATAAATGCTAATAACACAAAAAAATGAGAATTTTTTTAATTTGCATACTGGTGGTCCTACATCTGCTGCTCATTGGTACTCTCGCACCTTGTCCGCGAGGTTTTCTGGGAGCTCATGAACTGCCATTTCACCAATTTGTCAAAGAAAAAATGATAGAATCTTTGTAAGGTCAAGAGTGCAAATGAATTGAAAGTCACCCTTGAACCTAAATTTATGCATAAAAATTAGGGTTTTTACTTTAAATGGAGTGGGAAAATGGCTTGTTGATCCTTTTTTATCAATTTTTGAGCTATGGGACATATTTTGAGATATTTTTCATGTTTTTGAGCTTGTTTTTGCATCCCAAAACCTATTTCTGCACCTGATTCCATGTTGAAGCTTTATCGCGATATCAACTTGAAAATTAAAATTTATGCTTGATCTCTCGAGGGGGCAGGGTACCAACTTAATTCCTTATGTTGGGGGAACAGTGTGGCATCCGAAAAATAAAGATTTTTTTTAAATTTTTGACCTGAGCAATAGTAATAATCCAAAAAGCATTTGTCTTTGAACCAATGTAACAGGTACCTCACTTCAAAGAGGGGGAAAATGTAGACACTTAAAATTGTCTTGAATGATACTACACACTTGAAACTGATTAATAACATCATTTCATCCTAAATTCATTTTCATTTTGATTGTTTAATTAGATAATCCTTGTTATTTAATTAAATGCATCATTCTCATATATTAATCTAATTAATTTCATTAGATTAATTCACCCCCTTTAACACTAACATTTCATCTTGTTTGATTGGATAATACAAATTATTTAAATTAAAACCCCTTATGTCCTCTCATTTAAATAAATAATCTAAATTATTTAAATTAAATGTCACTTAAACCACGCCTTTCATTAAAAAAATTAAGTATTTCATGATAATCCTAAATTCTTCTAATTTGCACAATTAAAACTTTGTTTTAATTATCTAATTCCTAATTATCCTCACCCTCCCACTTTCAAGGGAATATTCCCTTAGAATATTCCTCCTTTGCACATTCCTCCAAAAAGGAATATTCCTATGGAATATTCCTCCTTGTGCACTCATTCAAAATGAAATATCTTTTAACCACTTCCAAATTCTTAGGAAGTGTGTTTGTTGAGAGAAAATGAGGACCGTTGATTAAATTGTTTGATCTAAAGATAAATTTGGTTCATCCTAGAATGAACAACTAAGATCAGTATGTGTCTTTGATAACATGTACTACTGTGCCACAAAGAAGAATTAGACATAGTTTATTTCCCACCATTAATCCTTAGAGGAAATTTTATGCAATTTCAAATCACATAAGATCAACTAGTTTCAACAACATGTATTAAAAAAAATCAATAAACAAAATCATTCAACATGAAATATGGAACAAAAGACATGAACACAAAGATTTACGTGGGGAAAACCCTTTCAAGTAGAAAAATCCACACTTTAAAAATATAGATCCATTGTATTATTCAACAATCAAATACACAATTACAATAAAATGCAGACTCTAAGCCTTTACATGGAGATTTACATCCTATTCCATTTGGAGATAATCCAACAGCATAACCCCTCTTAATGCAACCCATCCTTTGCCTCTTCCAATGCACTATGACATTCATACAAACTTTAAAAGCGTAATAGGAAATCGACATTCTAATTTCCATACTAGAAAAACAGTCACAGACCAACTTAACTGATTTTACCCATCATTCCACGCCTTAACCACAATACCACACGACACTTAAACTGACCTTTGCAAGATAATAGGTTCTCCATTATACCGTGGAATAATTTACAAGTCACTACAAGATCGCAGGTTACTAACCTTACCCCACACTACCACAGGCTTGGCCTTAGACTGTTGCGGGATGGCGGTATAGCTCGCACACTCGCCAGCCTCTCCAACCACCGTTGTAGGGTGGCGGGGTAGAACTCCTCCTGAACTACCACATGTATCATCATCGAGTGTTGTGGGATGATGGGTAGCTATTAGAAGAGAATTTACCACTAAATAACCAACTCTAGATTTGACCTCTGCAGTACTACGGTGTAGAAGATTCAACATTGGCTAAGTGTCTTCTTGATTTCAGAGAGCCTTAACTAGTAAGTTTGAGACACCTTTTCTCAACATTCTCCCAGTTGAAAAAGATATTACTGGCTCCCAATCAATGCTCGAAGTCACTGTATCATTCAAGACACCTGCAACAACATCCAAGATGTCCACCATCTTAGGTAGTAGTTCTAGCCATCCTCTAAAGGAAAGGAACGAGCCATGGTGAATATGCACCAGTCTAAAGAACACAAGCATCAAATCCACCTGATAGAAAAGGCTATAGAATACTACCACCACTCCATTGTGCTCACAAGATATGCAAAAGCATCAAAAACATCAACTTCAAAGCCCCCAACCCGAGCACAATCATGAAGTCATCCTCCAAAAAATAAAATAGAACATCAGTTAGAACAACAATCTTGAAATTGACTAATCCCATCCAACTGACCAACCCACATGTATAAAAATAGTACCCACACCAAGTGCCAATCCATCCAATCCCCCATACCTTGAAGGTATCCACATCAACAAACTCATTCCACCTACACAGCCAACCCATCAACTGCAAACACAGGATCTATGTGCCAACTAGTCAAAGAAAACCAAACACATCCAAGAACTCCCACTACATGGGTAATGCCAAATCTGAAAAGATCAAAGGCATAATGAGTCTATCAATTAAAAAACCTAGAAAGTGCAGCCATGTAGTACCAAGGACCATCCACAATGATCTGCAAATACTGCAATCAGATGTTGTAAGAAACATCTCTCTCAACAATCTTCCATAACTCTCCCATGTTCTCCATATTTGATCAAAGGAAGTGATACAAGAATCTCCATGTCGTCACCCAAGTGACAACACATGACCAAAAACTAGTGATCACCATAGCTCCACATAGAAAACTCACATCTAAAGTCATATGAATATGAACATACAGGAAGCAGAACTAGATTAAAGAAAAAAAATCGTCAAATCATAACACGTAGCATGCCCTTCTACATACACATCTAAGTGTCAATTGTGTCAAGTATGATTTCCTCCACAACCCCTAGAGAATAGATAAAAAAAACACCCAAAACCGTTCAATCTCAAGAGATCAAACACAACATATGTATCATGTAACTACATGGATGTAAGCTTCTCAAAAAAGATCAAGCTACTCTATTTCCCATCTTAGGAAATTAGCACATAAAAAATCTCCTAAAATTCCTCATCAATGAATGATATCATAAACTCAAATGCACAAGGAGATAACCATTCGAAACATCCCTCAAATGAATCCTCCAGAACTAACTACACAACTCAAGATCCATATCTATGAAAGATAAAGCATATAGAATCATGCTAAACCATCCTCAAATGAGTCTCCATAATCAATCACCATGAATCGACTCAAATATATGAGAATCACAACACGGAACATAAACACATCTGAAAGATATAATGGGAAAATACCTCTCAAATAATAAACTATCGAGTAGACTAAGAGTGGGGAATGAGAACGTTCTTGCAAGATATGCAAGCCATCATGAATTATCCAAGAGAAATCTCCTAATAGGTCTTTGTTGAACTCACATCCAACCAAGGTGTAGGCTCCTCAAAATTTCTACTAAAATATCATGAAGAGTTATCATCTCAACAACACTTCTCTCATCTCAAGAGAAATACAACCTCACCTCATTCTCCATGTATTCATGAACACTTGCAAATAATCATCTCATGTTAAACTCCAAATGCAT
Organism: Sequoiadendron giganteum; assembly: GCA_007115665.2. Lineage (NCBI taxonomy): Eukaryota > Viridiplantae > Streptophyta > Pinopsida > Cupressales > Cupressaceae > Sequoiadendron > Sequoiadendron giganteum. Next base: position 127,534,844 of record CM021105.1, read on the forward strand.
CACTACACTATCATGAAGTTCTCAAGCATATGACCAATGCATCCAAAACACAAAGAATCACTAGACCACTATCAAATCCCCAATCAACTGAATCAAAGACTTATCATGACATCATGATCTTACCATCCCCCTTAGGAGATCCAATGATCCAAGTGAGCATACCATGGTCTCAAGAGAAATGCATCATGCCAAAACTCTAATGTGCAATCAAGAGTATACCACGACATAAAAAAATAGACTCTAAACCATCATCATCTGTCAAGCACCACCAACACCTCAACCCAAAGACCACAAGATTCCTCAATGGCTCTGAGATGCTACACATCTTCAATATCATGAAGATGACCATCTCCAAATAGTGTCCATGCAAATGCAAAATAACCCTTTTGCAACAATAGGATCTAAGAGCTCCTCCTAGTAACATTTGCAACACTAAAGAAGATCAATCATCACTAAGTGATGAATCCATAGTCACTGCTAAAGCTCCCACTAAACCGTGACATCTGAGCTCTCCAAGCATCATGACCAAACATATGCTAATATGAAAATCCTCCAAGTCCACTCATCAACATGTCCATTTGACAATAATACCAAGTGGCACCAAGATCTCCTAACCAAGAAAAAATACCATCACTATCAAAAGCTTACACACTGTGTATCCAAGTTATTGATGACATCGTGATACACATGGTACAGGTACCCATAACCGACTATCCAGGTATTAAACATCATCCATCCTCTCATCTCAAAGAAACTACACCAATGCACAAGTGACCACAGACAAGGCCAACTAATCAAATCTGCATCAACATTGAATTAATCTTGTGGATATAGACAATCCACATCCGAGTCATCCCACTACAGCCAATGGGTAGCTAATCCACAAACTGCATAACTCATGGATCCCAATACACTAAAGCATGAAAACTCATCATCACATTAGTAACATGCAAAACTAAGATATCAAAGAAGATAATATGTAGATTTCAAGAATCAAACACCAGATCATCAATAGACCCAATTTTCCAAACAAATCCACTATTGAGTACCATAGTCAAGGAACTAAAAAGCATTCTTGCAGAACTATAATTGTTCTCATCTAGAAACCTCTAATATTCTGAACACAATATTTTCCATAGATCTACAAACCACATATTTTGGTTAACATGTAAAACCTATAAAAAATCATCTTCATGTACATCTGAAATCACTTATACATCTAGAATAATATATCACACATATTTCATTTGAACAAATGAATACTCCAGATCTACACAAACCCATAGCTTTTAGAACATAGGAAAATTGTAAAACCTTCAGAGGAAATAGGTTGTCCAGAAGCTTATAAAACACAAATTACCCCAACTTCATAACCACCATCAAATCGCTATTTCCTCAATGAGAAAGTTGTAAACCTCTTCAAAACATGCATGAAGAAGACATGCAAACCTGCAACTATCTTAGATCCAGAAATAACCCAAGGGAAACAAAATATGAAAAATAATTCATCTACAGATCTGTAAAATCTCAAGTTTTGATTAATCGTGTAAACCTGCAAACTCACCATGTTTTGTAACACACATGCAAATCTACATCCACTTAACATCTGGAGGACCCATAAGTCTGTAATCAGCCATAATAGTTAAACAATAACATTTAAATATCATGAATATGCATAACCATAGATTTTTAATGAAAAATTAATAAAATGCTCAAATCCAAAGAACATGAATTTGAGCCATGAAAGTACGAACATCCATCAGGAAAGTAGAAGTCCAAGAAATTCTAGGCACATTTCAAACTAAATCCATAACCACAAACATGCACTTGCATATGAGGAATACAAGCTATTGTAGAAGCTTCTAGATCATCCAATGATCAACTCCATAGCCTACATGCAATCGGGGTAACAAAAAATAATGCCCTCCAATACCAGGAAAAAACACCCAACATAAGCACATTACTCCATAGCTAAAAAACAACCCAAGCTTCTCCATATCATCAAGGAGCGTCTCACACAAACACCCAATATGAAAGCTTTGCTGCAAGAGAACCACAAAGCAAAAAATCCCACCCCATGCATCAAGATTATTTCGTCATCTGCTACGACATTTAGATCACATCATTTCAATATGACCAACTCAATTTTCTCCATCTTCACCATCCTTCAAGATGTGTGTCATCTCTTGAAACTAAAACAAAAAAGTAAGCAACTTCCACTCACCAAAGGATCAATCTTCAGTTGATTCCTCCAAATTTCCTCAAGCTTTCTAGACTAAGAAATCTTCACAGAAGGAATACCCAAAACTAGAAACATAAGGAATAAGAAAATCCCAAAAGAAAGCTCTTATACCAATTGAAGGAAAATTTGGTTCATCCAAGAACGAACAACTGAGATCAGTATGTGCCTTCGGTAACACATATTACTATGCTAAAAAAAGGAATCAGACAGTTTATTTCCCACCATTAATCCTTAGAGGAAATTTTATGTAATTTTAGATCACACAAGATCAACCAGTTTCAACAACATGCATTACACAGATTCAATAAACAAAATCATTAAACATGAAAGATGAAACAAAATACATGAACACAAATATTTACGTGGGGAAAAGCCTTTCAAGTAAAAAACCCTACACTCCAAAATCATAGATCCATTGTATTATTCAACAATCAAATACATAGTTACAATACAATGTAGCTCTAAGCCTTTACATGGAGATTTTCATCTTGTTCCATTTGGAGATAATCCGGCAGCATAACCGCTCTAAATGCAACCTATCCTCTGCCTCTTCCAATGCACTATGGAATTCATACAAAATTCATAAGTATAATAGGAAACCAATGTTCTAATTTCCATACCAGACAAACGGTCACAAACCAACTTAACTGATTTAACCCGTCATTCCCAGCCTTAACCACAATACCACACGTCACTTAAACTGAACTTTGTGGGATAGTAGATTCACCACTATACTAAAAATCTACTTTACAAGTCACCGTGGGATCACGGGTTACTGACCTTACCTCACACTACTGTAGCCTTGACCTTAGACCATCGTAGGGTGGTAGTATAGCCCACACACCTGCCAACCTCTCCAGCCATCTTCACAGGGTGGTGGGGTAGAACTCTTCCTGCACTACCACATGCCTCGTCACTGACTCTCTTAGGATGGCAAATGACTATTAGGAGATAATTTATTGCCAAACTGCAAGCTCTAGATTTGACCTCCGTAGTACTACGGTGTAGAAGATTGAACCTTAGCTCAGTGTCTTCTTGATTTCAGAGAGCCTTAACCAGTAAGTTTGAGACACCTTTTCTCAACATGATCCTTTTCAACTCTCAACCTTGACCATGGATTAGAATTCTCAATCCATGCCTAATCCTCTCATTGATTTTCATCCCTTGATCAAGCTAATCAATCTTGGCCAGTGGTTTGACAAGTTTACCTATAGATAGTCCTCATTTCTATGAAATAGGGATCCAATTTTTAGAGTAGAGTTACTATAGTGAAATTTAGAGAAATCTATAAAATATTAGCATCATCTTAATTAGCTTTCACATCCATTTTAGCATTATGTTTAGCTTAGGTTTTCATCCATCTTCATCAACTTTCATCAACATTATCCATTAGAAAGCTTGTTTCCATCTTTGGATTGGGAAAGGGATATCATTTCACATCATATGCAACACCAATCCCCCAATGGGATGATGTTTGGAGTCTTAAATTGGGTTTCCTTTATGCATTGATGGTTTTCTTCATGTTTTGTTTAATGGTTGTTGGGTTTGAAGCTTTCAATAATTTCATAGGGATTATAGCTTAATTGACTTAATCTAGCTTAAATTCATATGGATCTTGTAGATTTAGGTCATGTTATGATTATAGCCATACAACCTACGAAGGAATCCCTTTGAACTAGACTTGCAGAGAAATCAATCGAAACTGAACCTATCAACTTCACTTTGTTTCGATGTTTGGCTTAGATGAGAATTTTTGATGATGACATTAGAAAAAGGAAAAGGCGATATCATCATGATGTAATTATGATATCGTCATGGATTAGGATTGCTCAAGATGAATGACATCAACATGGTGGGATGCCATAAACAAAGTAATGCTTGTGGGAACATGTAGCTTGAATTATTTTGTGTGGAAGTCCAATTGAATCATATAAGAGGCAAAAATTGAATTGTTTAATTCAATTGACCAAGGAAACTCCATGAAAGGGGTTGATGATATAAGCATGATGCAAGTGTGATGTAAGCATGGGGTGACTTGTGCAAAAATTCAACTAGATTAGTTATGGGAGAAACTTTTACAGGTTTAGTTTATTTAGTAAACAAATATTTGTGAAAAGGTATGATTTCATCAATGTATGGTCGTAAAGAAAAATGCAACTGAAATGGTTAGAAATGTAACTTTAGGAAGGTCCTATTTAATTGGCTAGGAAACCTCCATAGATGATTTCAACAAGATGAAATGTAAAATTTTCTAAGTTAACTTGGCCTTTGATCATGTATAATGATTCGATTTAGATGGACCATAGACTTCCACAACACTTTGAATTGGATTTATAGATAGTTGAATGCCAAAAAACTAAGTGAGACAAATAATTAACTTTTAAAAGGTTAATTTTTAATGGAGGCTATATTTTTGCAAAGGACTTGCATATAGAAAAAGTGAGTTGAAGTGGTCTTGTAAAAAAGGTGAAGAGAAATGGATTTGCAAGAAAATCCAATTGAATCAAATACTTCAGTTTTGAAAAGGGGAAGTTTAGATGGAGGCCGAGTTCATAAAAACTTTTAAATTTGACCTTATAAGCTATCGGGTGTGGGTAAATTTTAGTGAACTATTTTTTAAACTTTTCATAAGTGAAGTTCAGATGGGCACTAATTTTCTACAAATAAGGACCTTGGTAGGAAAGGTGAAATGAACTAGACCTTGCAAGGAAAAAAAAAAGTGAATCAAATCTTTAGATTTGAATAGGTGTAGTTCGCTTGGAGGCCAGATTTTCATAGTACTAAATTTTGTGAGAATTTGACACTAAATGAGATGTGTGGAAAGGATTGTTGACTAGCCTTTGGATCAGTTGAAGGGGTAAAACCCACAAGTGATGATATCCTTTTATTTAATGAACTTGGAAAAAGTTTCAAAAGGACCAAGGCCTAATTTTGGATACTCTACCCAATTGTGATGAATTTTTAGCATAGGGCCACCCAAATTTAATACTTTATAAAAAAACACATGATTGTTTAAGTTTTGAACTAAAACAAGACATTTTAGTGACCTCTAGTGGGTGTTTTCTTACTAAATAATATGATATAGTGGCCTTAAGTGGTCCATTAGGTATAATAATTATAAAGAATCTAAAAAGCCCTAGAGTATGAGTCTATCCCGACCAAACAAATGAGAATAGCTGAATAGAAAGCAACACAAATTCAAACAAAAAACTACCTACACGATGATAAAACATGAAGTCTCCTAAGGAGAATATAGCATGTGCAACAACACTTAAATAAAAGACATCTAAAATATGCAATAGAGCTTATTTGCAAGAATTAACAGATTATATATAAATATATGCATATGTATACATATATACATATATATATGTCTGTGTGTATGTATATATGTATGTATATATGTAATGCATATATGTATACATATGTATATATGTAAGCATATATATATGTGTGTATACATATATAAATATGTGTATATATACATGCATATTTACATGTATATATGTATGTATATATATAAATATACATGTATAAAGATATAAATATACATGTAGATTTATATATCTATACATGTATATTTATATATGAATATTTTCAGTATATATGTAGCGTCATAAATTGTCACCCTTGAAAAATTTCATATTGTTTTTCTCCCCCTTAAGTGCATGGACCTAATTGTACACCTAATTTACTAAATTATGCATTCTATAGCCCATTTAAACATTTACCAAGAAAACCCATACAATGCAAAAATTTAATATTTTTCCTTCGACACCTTACATCCCACAAAATAGGGCCAAGACTAAGTCACCCTAGCCGACCTGGTCCCCCTATTTTGCCTCCAAATTTTAATATGTTGGTGTTCAAATTTTATTATTTTAATTTCAAATGTCGGCTATCGAGATTAATGTTTTGGGAAATTTACATATAAATACCTAGTCATTTAACCATTTGAAAAGTAACAAGGAGAAGTCTAAATTATTAGCAAATTTTGTGATCAAGAAATTATGAAGCAAGTCAAGAGAAGTCAAGAGTAGATTTATTACAAAAATTCAATATCAAAGAATCATGTCAAAGTATGTGATTTTGTTCATTTTTATGTTATCATATTGTTTGTGAGATCTAACCCTTCTAGGTCTTGTAATGATGCGAATTTGCACCCTAGAAAAATTCCCCATTTCATCACCCCTACCATAGAAAATATAAATTCAATGATGCAAAATCCTCCACCACCACCTTTCTCCATCCACCTAGCCACGTCATTTTGTGTCAGTGGAAGAACTTCTATTGGGGATATGTGCATGTCTCATGGGCATCCACATGTTTTGCTTTCGTCTTGACATGATTCCTACCCCTAGAATCAATAGAAACATTACGTTTCCTATTGGGTGTGAAGTGTAATGTCTCCTACCTCCTTGAACGATAAAATTTGGTCCTTTTACCACCTTTTGAAAATTCAAATCCAATTACTTCTCAATTCCTTGACTCTCTCTTGGCTTCTATTCACTTATTTTCACTCTCTCTTGCATTTCTAGTTCATTTTACTCTCATTCTCTTGCTTCTACAACATTCCTTCTTGGCTCCAAGCTCTTCATTTTAGCTCCAACGTTATGTTCATTTTGCAAAACCATTGCTATCAGAGGATCTTCAAGATTCTTCCTGTTGGTTTGTTTTTTTACTGAAACCAAGTTGATCTTCTAATCTACCTATGGAATTGCCAATTCCAATCAAAGGCAGCTTGAAGGACCTGGACCAACTGACGAGGATTTTAAAAACCTCGTACACTTTGGGCTCTGCAAGACCCAAGAGGGTGATCCCTTAATGCATTTATAACCTTCGCACCATAATTATAAACAACATTAACCATAACAAATAATCTCAATCAATTGCTCAACAAAAAGGGATAATATTGAATAGAATTGGTTGTTCATCAATAATTATCAACCATTTGGAGTGTGAGATAATTATAATAATACTTCAAATTAAAAGATTCATTAATTTTCAATTTGTAGCAAGCTCCAGGTGAACACAAACAAATACTGAATCACAAAAAATAAGATGCAACTTAGATCAGTGCCTTACTTCCATTGGAGGAGTCAAATTTACAAATACCTAAGGGTTTCTAACAGATTCAACTCATAGCATATAAGATCTTTGATAGTATTTCCTTACAATATCACCAATATGTAACCCTAACCCAATACTACTTATCAGATCCTTGTACAATACATATCAACCTACAATCTTATTTAAGCATTTTAATTAATTCTTTGAATTAAAGCTAAAATAAGAACTGCACACAACACAACAGTGAGATGAACAAAATAACCCTTGATCACTCTATTCAAAATTTAAATATGCTTGTACACAGGAGAGACATGAGCTTGAATTTATCAATCTAATTCAAATGCTAGTACTGTTATAAAACATTATATCTCCATGAATTCAAAACCTACAACAAAATGACCCAAAACCTAATTTGCATTTCCTCTATAACTACCAGACTTTACAATTGATCTACAACTTCACCTAGATTCGACCCAATATTTCTAACTTGCTAACCCCTTTTACAATGAGAGAAGAAGAGAAGATGTAGAGAACATAAGAAACCAAAATCAGCCCTAAAATGCATCCATCGAACTGACAATTGGTAGCCTCATCCTCCGTTAACCTGCATAAGAAAATATATGGAATTTTTTCTCCTCCTTGCAATAATCTTTACCTCCAAACTTTCCTTTACACCAAGTTGCCCAACAACAGAAAAAATGTCCATGTGAGTAAATTCCATCAAATTCACTCAGTTGTGTAAAATTTGTCTATGCCCGTGAAAATTTCATTTTTTGCTCTTGTTTTGCCTTTTTTTGTTGTGGTTGTATTTTATTTTATTCACCTCCAGTGAATAAAATATTTACATGGTGAAAATTCCATTCACGTTATAAAATATCCCCTTGTGCCATTCAACGTTGCATCGAATTAAAATATTTTTCCATAAAATCCCCCAGGCATAATTCAACTTTACCCGTACATTACTTTATACCCCATATTTAAAATATTTCACCTTTTACCTTTAGTTCAAAATCTTTGCCTTTAAAATGGTGCTTTTAAAATCTCCCTAGGCAAAATACTTTATATATACCCCCTTACATTTCCCATTTAAATATTTAAGCATACCCATGTCTTAAAATATTTAAACCCCACACATTTACCCCGTTATCCCGCAATCAAAAACACACGAGCATGTTAAGACTGTGATATGGCAGGGAAGGGCCAAGATGTGGCTGCATTTTCACCTTACTTGATAGCCGTTGATTTCCCTTTATCTCCTTTTGCTCGAGCCCTTCCTTCTTCGTTTGGAGTTCAACTGCCCTATAGCTTGGCAATGGCGGCTAAGTCTCCCTCAAACAATTTTAATACATTTTATCACCGCAAATACTAGTCGACATTGGACGCTCGAGCAGGAAGAACGACAGTACATATGCCAATTACATTTGCTTACAAGTTTTCGTAGCCCCTTCAACGAAACTGTTTTGTGCATACTACAAGCCAGGCATCGCATTGAGAACACATTTAACAGAGGCATTCATCAAAAAAATCACGTGCCATCTCCAAGTGCTAACGTGCCCCTAATCTTTGTGCTTTGATAGATTTATGTACTCCACATCTTCGTTTCCAAAGACATGATGCCCGGGTTCATTCATCAAATCCCTCCTCTCACTTGGAAAGCTGAACATAATGGTTGCAACACTCACAATTGCTTGATGGCTTTGGATCGAGCAGGAAAGATAAGGCTAGGGAGTGTGGAACGCAGCAATACAACTGCCAGATGCATTTGCCTTAAAATTTTCTCAAAACTTTGCAAATAGAATTTCCTCAAACAATTTTGATGCATTGTCACTACAAATGCAACCCACCTCCGCGCGGGTTTCCCTTCTATTGGCTATGCCTACAATAGATCCAATTCCTCCAAACATCACGCAGGCACTCCCTCATTGTTTGATGGATGTCCATAACTATGTGAAAGCTTCCTTAGACAATACCCTTCATCGCATCCTTTGTGCATATGTTGTGAAAGATTCTCTTTTCAGTACTCTATAGTTGTTCAAAGTTTCTAGCAAGATTAAACTGAGTTGTGATTTTGTCCCATGGTTCATCGAACTAATGCCCTCTATTTTCTTGTGTCGCCATGTTCATTTTTCTCTACGTTGTCCACATCATGCAATCATGGCAATTTTGAATGTCCTCAAACAAGTTCGATACATGTTGTAGCTTAAACCCTTTTCTATTAAAAAGATGGCTGCCCCCATTTGAATACAATTATTTGGCATTTTGTTGAGCATGTTTTTATATTTGTTTCATCTAATTCAAAACCAAGAACTATTCTTAGTCCCATGTTGCCTGGACTTGCTTCACCTTTCCCTGACTTTCTACCATTGAGGGCATCTCCAGTCCATCCTAAATGAGCTTGTATCGTGTAAATACTTCAAACATACAAGCAAGATCAGAATAGTGATGTGACTTTATCCCATGGCAAATCTCCATGTTAATCTAAGCCTTGGTTTTTAATAAATCCACTAGGTGTATATATGCAACCATTGCACTGTGCTTTGTTTGTGGAGGGGATAATCTAGGAATGGTGAAGTAACTTGGGAGATCACAAACCCATCCCACACAAACCGGTGTATGATATCCTTTGCATCCCTCTGCTCTATGAATATGCATTGATATCCTCCACTATCTGATTTAAGCTATTTCAGTGCAAGGCCCAACTTAGCCTTAACTTGTCTTTGATTATAAACAAAATTTATGCAAGCAATTTTATATTCTTTGTATTAGCCTTTCTGTATTCTTGTAAGAACCTTATAAAAGCCACACGCTGCTGCCCTCTTGATTAATAAATTGTCTTCAAATTGTGTGCCACAAGTCGGGTCCCCTTGTGGGCCCGACTAAAAAAATTTCGTTTTCAAACAAATTTTATGCTCAAATTGACCTTGGGGAAACTTCTGAATGCTTCAGAGGTGAAAACATGAACTGGTCTGTTATCAGAATTTACCTTTCAGGCACTTTGGAGAATGGTGCTAACTAGCCAAGTTGGCTCTGGAATCGCCTTTGAAAACTAGTCAAACGACCTCCTAGAGTCAAAAAAATTGCAAACATGTAGACATTTGACCTGAGAATGTAGTGCAACAAATGGCTTGGAAAAATGTATCATGAGGTGGAAGATATTGATCCGCAAAGTTTCTTAATTGAACTTTTCTGAAACTGCACTTGTTCTGAACCAATTGAAACTCACCCAACTGTCGATTTGAAAAAATAGCAAATCAACTCCTAGCGAGCTGCCACTGGACATAGTAGATCATTTAGGTACCCTGAGCACGTGTCCAAAATGAATTTTCTTTGATCATCACTGATCAAAATAAATTGACGCTCAAAATTGGCCCTTCAAAAAGGACTCTGAAAATGCAAGTGCAAAACAGGAGAAATTGCATTTGGTTTTGATATGCTAAAAATAGTAAATCAGATCATGAGGCTCTAAAAATTTAAATACGATATCATTTAGGTGGGGAGAATGCGTAACAACACTCATTTTGACACTATAGACAACTGGTTGCAAAATACAATCTCAAACGAGAGGCCACTTTGCAAAACTAAAATTTTGCAAACAACAAAACAGTGCCAAAACTCCTCAGCTTCACTTTTTAGAACTTTGTCAAAACTCATTGTGGGAAGCTAAAAATTGGCATCCATGTTCACATATGTCAATTGAATAATTCCGCAAATGGGTTTTGCACGAAAAATCAACAGGCTTCAAATTACAAGCCTCCAAATTGGGTCACTCAAACTGATTCATCAGGCGTACTTCTGAAAGTGCAGAGGCAAAATTTTGAAATGGGCACTCAAAATTGAAAAAAATTGAGAGTTCTATCACTTCCTTCAACTATTGGCCTTGAGTGTAGTGGAACCTTCAAAAAATTTCATGTTCCACTGGTCTGAAAATGCATTTTCTTTGGTTTCCTCTTGGTTTGTCAAAGGGTTGGGGTTTTACGGTTTCATATGGGGAGTTTTTTTAATTTGAATATTCTCTCCTTGGCCTAAACCCTTGGTCTTTTGGTCTGCTCCTTTGTTGACCTGTTATCACCCATTGTCAGTCAGTTTAAAACATCTTGAGTCATTGAAGTTCATGAAATGACTAACCTGTTGTAGTCAGCGTTTCCCATCTCCAGAGTCCTTTTTCCTCATGCCTAGGTTTGAGAAATTCCTTTATTTCATAGGGTCGATGTTCAACCCTGTTTGGCCTTTACATCCTTTGCAAAAAAAATTATTGAATATATTAAGGCCTTATCTTATGTTGTCCTAGGCGGTCCGCTCTTTTAAAACAACCTTGTGCATGTGTGTTTTTCATCACTTAAGTTGTCGCTCATCGTTGAAGTCATTTCTATCATTGGGTTCATTTATGTGACGAGCGATGTGGCGGTATATCTTGTGTATCGCCTATCGCTAAAACCTTTTGGCTCTCTGGTTCCATTTCAACGAAGTGCGATGGACATTGTCTTTTCCTTTTGTCGCACATTCGCTGAATTTTTCATTGCACGATGTGCGATAGGTAGGTATAAATGAAGAGATATGATCTCACCACTTGTTAACATCTGGTGTCATCATTGGCTTTTCTCGTCGCCGAAAATACTCTAAACTCCAAATCAGTTATGGCAATAGGAAATGGCTTATGGGTATGTCTGGTATCACTAGGAAATCATCCTCACCGAAATACAAATGCAACTTTGTGGTGTTCCCACGATGGGAGATGAAGGATATATTGAGGAGTTTTATTTCCATTGGAGGGGTTGTCAATCATCGCCAAAATTCAGGTATGACTTCAAGGCATTACTTCGATGAGCGATGGAGGCCAACGGGTATGATAAATGCGTAGGTAACTACGAGGCAATTGTTTGAGGCATCTTCGATGCGTCAAAGTACAATTGTAAATGCATATGGTGATGGTTGAAGATCACCATTGTTTATGTTTTAAATCAAAAGGATTGATGGTTAAGATTCAAACTTGAGTGGTTGGTTGTTAGTTCGCTCGTGTGAGCTTTCTTTTGAACATTAATCGTAGACACACTCCAGTCATTCTACATAATGAGGGTTGTTGGTCGTTTTCTTTCACAACTTGCAATCATCGAAAGTTGTAGAATTGGTCTAAGGCCAGAGAAGAAGGTGTGAGGAATTTGGGAAAGCAGTTGCAAAGAAATTAAAGACATTTTCTTGGGTAAGCTAGTTTTTCCACTCCTTTCTATGTCAGCTATGCATTAGTTGGCTAGTTTGGGAATTGTTGGAGGTTTTGTAAGCCTTAGTACTTAGGGTTTGTAGGGAATTGGTTGCTTGCATTTTCTATTGGGTTGAATTAAACTGTGTATGGTCGAGGAGGATTATTTTCTTTACAAGTTTACTCCTGAAAGAATAGGCTAGTAAGACTCTTCTGCAAAGTAAAATTCATAGACCAAGGCTTCTTATATTGAGAAAATGAGTGAAGCTAGTGTGTCATCCCCTCAACCTGAGAGGAAACCCAACCAGATGACGGTTAAGAGGTCTGAAACCTAGGATGACACACCTAAAATTAAGCCAGACGTACTTGAGAAATCCTTGAAACCAGAAAGGAGAGATTTGGTTGTGAAGGGTGAGGTGAAGGGTATTACTAAAGGTGGTCATAAGGAAAACGTGCTAGCTGGGTGTAGGAAGGATGATAATGATGATATGGTTGGTCTATCTGAGAAGAAAAAGAAGGAGGATAATGACCACGAGGCTTATTATTCTTATATGGAGGAACCTGTTGTTGCCAAGGTTGATGAGGCAAAAGATGACCTAGAGTATGCCTAGTATCTTATTATGCTTGTGGGTCAAGAAGAATCTGATGATGGCAAGACAAATCCTCCAGTTTCAAAAAAATCATGAAGGTGACATGCATACTTTGATTCTAAAGATGGCGAACCATTGCAGAGGTGGTGTCCTGGTTTGGTGTTTTTGTTTTTGATGACTGATGTGAAGGAGAGGTGTTTGATGTCGCTATAATGATGAATGATGCCTTTTGGAAGGCGGGTGTATATTCTTCGATGGGTGGAAAAGGGTTTTTGTCTTTTGTGATTTCCCTCCATTTGAGAATGCAAGTATAACTGCAAAGGGAATGTAATAGTCCAATATAATTATGACATGTGTACTTTTTGGGCCGAGGCTTGTTTTTCTCATTTGTTTCTATAAGAAGGAATTCAAGGCCAAAAGTATGGGGGTTCGTTGTTTTGTAATTGATCACAAAGTGAGCTATAAAGAGAATACTTAACACATTTGATTTTTTGTTTTAGGTTTGAGTCTGCTAATGCATATGTAATTTTGATAGAAATACTAGCAACATAATACAAAATGGTACAAATTCAAAGCCCTTTTCTCTCCTATGTACTTGGTTCATGAATCATAAATAATATAATCAAGGATTATCTCATTTGTCTCTATTAATTTCTAGTGGATGTGTGGTTTTGTTCTTGCTTTTTAATTCAAAGAAATAATGTAAACGCTTGAGTGAAGCTATAGGTTTATTTCAATTAAGTGTTAGGATATTTGTAAGAAGTGGTGGTTGAGAATATAATGTTGAAATACTATAATATAGTATCTTCCAAGCTTAAATGATGTCATGTATGAAATTGTTATCAGGTTGTGTATGTATTGGGACTGAATCCGTGCTTAGGATAAGGCACTGATCTAGGTGGATATTCGTAATACATTTTCTTGGTCAATTAGGTGGAAAATCACTTATTAAATCAAATTCTTAAAATGCATTACAGTTGCTATTATTTTGTGTTAAGTTTCACCATTCTCACGCTCAGAATGTAGAGTGTTGTTAAGAAGCCGCCAACTTCTTTGAAACAATTTGTTTGTCCAGCCATTATATGAGAATCATTTGTTTATTTCAATGTTCATGATAAAATGGCACAAGGGTATCATCTAAACATTGTTAAGATCACCCTGCCAGGTTTCAAAGAGCCCAAAGTGTAGAAGTAAAGGCCTAGCAACCCTTTACTTGTTCGTTCGCCAATCATCACCATTATCGACTATTGAATTTTGTAAAATTCATAGATAGTGGCTAAGATCAAGTTTGGATCTCAAAACATAACCGACAGAGTGCTCATAGTTGAGAAGGTGATATTGTTCTTTATTTTCCATTTGCATCATCCTGTTAATTGAGTAACATTATAGTTGTTTGTGCTATCTACATAACAATACTATTTCCTTTCTGCTTTCTCTATTACTTTCTACACTTTGTGGCTATTTGGTTGTTTGTGCAGGTGGAAACATCAAAATGGGGGTCTGACTGAGGCAGACATCGAACACAACCTAATATTTTTCTCATTTTTGTGTGTGTAGGTCCTTCCGAGTGGATCTACTTGAAGAATTAACTCATGGGTAGAAAGGTGCATTTTCCCACTCTCTTTGTCATTTATAGAATATCTTCTTTCTATTATTCCTTTTGTCGTACTTTCAATTTTAGTACCTTTTTCACATTTTATTAAAACATAAAACTTAAACAATTAGATAGTTAAGTAGACTTCTTAGTTTTTTGTCTGTTCTCTGGACCTTTGTCCGTACAGGATGCTAGCACATCCTTGAGATGCTAATGCACCATGTTGGAGTTTGAGATATATATTATCATCCTCAAACAGTGAGTTGTCTAGGGAGCAAACCAAACCTTTGAAGTCAGCTCTTCTAACCCTGTGAACATCAAGTTTTAGCAGAAGGAAAGTGACACTATTTTCCCTTCCTTTTCAACCCCAGTACATTGTCCTTTTCAACCCGAGGTAGTTTAGGGCAGCCCGTTCCTTGGGACTCTCCTATGACCTAGAGTCTTGGGGGTGATGGGTCCCCCTTCTCTACATTTTGGTCAACTTGACATGAACTATTTTTGTTTCATTTCTTGGTATCGAACAACCTTCTCTCGCGGACTAGACATGTTGTAGATTTGTGTGTTGTAGGGTGTATAGCTTTGCAACTCAATCTACAACCCCTAATTGACATAATTAAAACTTTGTTTTAATTATCAATTACTAATAAATCTAATTTCCCACTTGCAAGATAATATTCCAAGGGAATATTCCTCCTTTGCACATTCCTCCAAAAGGGAATATTCCTTCCCCTTTTGCACATTAAAACTTTGTTTTAATTTGCTAAATATCTAATTTCTCTCACCCATGAGAATATCTTAAAGAATATTCTCTTTCTTCACTCATTTGAAAAAAATAATATTCTCTCTTATAAAAATTTACAAGACTTCATGTGTAAGTTAACTTATAAGACTTCTTGTGCAAGTTTTGAATGTGTTTGTTTGGAAGAATATGAACCCTTGATTATTTCCTTGATCCATGCGATCATTGATTCTCATCCATTGATGAGAATCCATGATCCATGTTTCATCTCTCCTCCATTTTTGACCATTGATTAACCTTTTTAAACTTAACCCTTCATTTCTCATTTGCTCTCCTATAAATAGGCCACTATTTTGAGACAAATGGATCCATATTTTTTTAGAGAAAACTCATGTTGTTGAAATCACTCACACTCACACTCATATTTAACACTTATTTAGTACCATCTTAGCTTAAATTTACTTGCATATTAGCTTAGCTTTCATTAATGACTTCCATGATAACATAGATGCATACATTTAGATTGTTGGTTAATTAGGGTTTGAATCTTTTTAGTTTAAAATCCATTTAGATTGGCCTTGCATATATCTGTAGTAGTTAAAATAGCTTGCATCATGTTCATTTAGCTTTAAATCATGTTTCATCATACACTTCTCATTAGTTTCATCAGTTTTCTTCAATAAAACTGATTGGAACATGATCATTTATCCATGGGATTGGGAAAGGGTCACCATTCCACATGAATGCGACACCACTCCCCCAATAGGATAAGTTTCAATGGATTAGAGTAGGAATTTTAAAGATTTCATAGTTTAGCATGTTAGTTTTGATAGATGCTTAGTTTAGTTTATTTTTAATGATCTCTATTGGATTGACGTTTAGTGGAACGAATATGCTTCAATTCTTCATGGATCAAGTGTAGTCAACCCATACTAATCCATCAGTCATAGACCCAGGGCCGTGGATACCTATTTTGTCATGATTCCAGATTCAAACCTATATAGGGTGAAACTGGGTATTTTGTGGCTAGTTTTTAATAATGGCATCGCTTCGGTAATTCACAAATGTCTCAAGTTCTCTCATGAGGGCTCTATGCATGTCATGCATGACACTGGTTATAAACCACTAGTGTCAAGTGGGGGCTTCTCATTAGACCACTTTTGGCCCACTCTAGTCGGACCTCTCCCTCTGAGGATGAACTTGCTATATTGTGCCTATGTCAAATATAATATTGGGGGCACAACGCCAAAAGTGACCTATCCAATATCACACTACACTATCTCAATAAAAGGCTCTATAATTGCACAACAACAAGCTACCTCCTCCTCCCAGAAAAAGGGGAAGGGGAAGCTTTGTCATGACCAAGGGCCTTCCTCTTCTGCGTCTTTTGATCCATCCACTTCTACTTCTCACTTCCCTACGACATCCTTAGCTCTTGCTCCCATTCCTCGCATGGGGATCCTGATGGTGCCCAGTTGGTGAAAAGCTAAGCATCAACTATTTGAACTTCCCATCATGCCCACGGTTCCTAGACCCATTGTTTATGGCAAGGGGAAGGGTTCCAGTGGAGTGGCCCCCATGTCTTGGCCTCCGAGGTCTCCCACCATTCTTCTTTCTACCCCTTTGGCGGTGAATGGAAAGAGGCCTCTTGTCGAGACACTCGTGTATGCTTCTCCACCTGTTGCTAGTTCTTCTATTTTTCTTCTTGCTCCTGCTCCTGCTCCTCACTATGAGTCTCTCCTTCCACTGATAATAGTTATGGAGGACACTTCTATGGTATAATAGGAACCTCCTTCCTCTTCTCAAGCTGTGACTTCTTGTGCTCAGAGCCAACATAATCAGTTTGCACATGAGCGCAAGCATAGGAGAAAATCTCTAGTTGCTATACAAACTACCTTGCAAAAGATAGAGGGGGAGCCCGTAGCTCCTATTTCTACATCTCTTATTGCTTCTCTTCCTTTTGTTGTTCTTGCCTTAGTTCCAATCAACTTTGTTCTACTTCTGCCCCCCTGACGAGTGTTGATGATCCTCACCCCAAAACGGTGCATGTTTTCATTGCTCCTTCTATGGAGCCCCCTTTCTTGATGTTGCATCCAAATATCCTTCCTTTTTCTCAGCCCATAGGCATGTCGAACACAATGGTGATGCATATTATGGATTTGTCTTCTCTCTCCTCTGCCTCTACTTCTTTCATGGGGATCCAACATCCTCCACTAAAGCGTAAGCTAGAGGATAACTAAACTTTGAGTGGTGGTCAGAAGAAGGGCTCACCTTCTTTGGGAGCTAGTCTTGTTTTGGCATGGACCATCCTTGTGATAGAGGATAACCCTGTGTCCCCTGAGTTTGTCACTTCCCCTCTTGAAAAGGTTGGTAGTGGATCTGAGGTGCCTCCTCCTACCCAATTGACACATGACACTCCTATGAAGTGCATTTTTAATTTTGTGAATGATGTCCCATCTTTGTCTTCAATCTTTGCAAGATCGATGAACCTTACCTCATAAGAGCTCAACGAAGAAGACCTCGAGGGGCCTTCTCCCTTGTCTCTTGTTGTAGGAGAGTTAGAGGGTACTCCCTCGCTATCCTACCTTTGCAAGCCCCTCCTCCCTCCCCGTATAATGATCTAGATTGGGAGCAAGATGACCTGTTGGTCAATGAGTAGGGTGGTACCTCTTCTTTATCTGTAGAATAGATTTATGTGTGTGTTGTGTTCCCCCTGTTCTAGTATTTATGTATTTTTTATCCTTCTTGGAGGACCCTTTCTACCCTTGTAGGTGCTTAGATACAGGCCTGTAAAATTTTTCATGAACTTCCTCTATTTGTTGCATCATTCTTCTATATGTTGTAAATTTTCTTTTTGAAAATTGGGGATGATGCAAAGCATTGGGAGCATTTAGGCCCTCTTTCATGTTGACCCTTTTTTTTCCTTTCATTTTATCTTCATGTGCTCTTCTTCATGATCTAGGAACTTTGGGGATTGATGATCGTTCGTCCATACATCTTATGTTACATATTTATATCTATGAACATATATGACCCTAAACTCCCTGATCCATTGTCTATTGATTTATTTATTTCTTCTTGTCTCTCATTTTCTTTATCCTTGTTTTTATCTTTCTACTTTCTTCATGATGTTGTGGTGCTTACATTTTGTCACTTACATGCATGACAACATTCCACATTTACATCTTGTAATGTATCACATGCCACAACATCTCTGCCTCTTCTTTCTCTCCTTAGGATTCCACGTGATTCTCTGCTCCACACACACCATCCTAAGGGGTGGCTACTATACTTCTCTGATTTTCAATACGGTGAATTCGGTGGCCAACGAATCCCCTAATAATTTTTTTTCATTTTTCAAAAATGTAGTCTTCAATAAGGACCCCTTAATGAAATTTTTCTTTTGGAAATGAGTTCGTAACAAAAGAATCTAAAAACTTTCCTTTGAAAAAGGAGTACTCTTTTTTATGAAGAAGTCTGTAAACTTGCCTTTCAGAAGGAGCTTTCTTTCCATTGGATTCCTTGATGAAAGAGATCTTTCAAAAGGATTCCTTGATGATAGAATCATTTGCAAAAAATATTATGCTTTTCAATCGGAGTGTCCCTTTGGTCAGGCCCCTTGCCGTTTTGAAGGGTTCTCAAAGGGCGCCCTTTGGAAACTCCTCCTTCAGTCGCTTTCTTTGTGATGTGTCTATCTATTTGGAATTTTCTACCTAGCATGCTTTGTTTGTAGCTTAACATGTTGCTTTGTAGGACCGAGCACTTGTAAATCCCCTTTACATCACGCTTTCCTAGCAAGACCAAGCACCTCATCAAGCTTGCCTTGCAGAACTGAGAACCTGTAAGGACCTTTCACATCAAAATCTTCAGGACTAAGCACATGTAGAGTCCTTCCATGTCAAGCACCAGAGGACCAAGAACCTGTGGTGCTCCCTTTGTATGATTGAGAACATGTGAAGCTCCCCCTTTTTGTAGGACCAAGAACCTATAGAGCCTTTGTTCAACTTCTCTGAGATCAAGAACCCATGGAGCCAATTTCTTAGGATCGAGTACCTTGATGAGGTAAAAATAACCTCATCATAATAATACCAGAAAAGCCTATTAATATGAGTTCAATCCTCAGTCTCTGCCAATTAATTAAACTTTAGGAGAGATAATTGTTTATCTTTGAGGAAAATTATACAAAAATTATTTCTTATGATTAATTGAGGTAATCTACCAATATGGATTTAATGGGTTGTTTTGAGTGTTTTTGTAGAGCAATAATCAGACATCATGCAACAGTTGCAAAATGTTTAACCAACACGTGCCTTAGTAAAGATTGAAGATAGAGGTTGGGAACGTGCTCCTGAACATCAGGCTGATGAACCGAGGATAGAGTTGATGTTAGTTTAATTTTTGTTATGTTTTTGAGTCAAAGAATTCATGGCTCGTCTCAAGCCTTTTTAATGTTTATGTAATGGGTTTTAAAGACAATGAAAGTTAGTTGTAAACTTTTATAGAATTTTTCAATGGCTATCCACGCCATCTGAAATCTAGGATTTAGTTAATTTTTTTCTATAAAAAAAATGTAATTTTCAGTAGTAGAGGACGATGCTCAATAGTAATGTTATGTTGTTAACATGATCTCTGGATACTTATGAATAAAAAACTACCTTCTGTCAATTTTTGAGTTATTGAGCTATGGATAATAATTATTTTTAATGGAAGAACTTCAAAACTAGTAGTGTATGTGACTTGAGAACGAATGTAACAATCCATGAGCTGTCCACTCAAGGGAGGATAGCTTAAATAAATAAGTACTTTCTTTTATGTCATTTTTTTGCTACGTAGATAATCATTCAGTAGGAAATTGTTAACTTTGTTGGTTGTTGTGTCTGAAGTTCTAGAGTACTCTTTGTCTTCCATTATCACGAGTTACTTGTTGCAACCGTTAGAATCTTTTACTGTTCAGGAGGATGTTTCATGGTTTGTTTACTCATTTTTCCACTTCCGTAGTTTATCAGTTGTTTAGTTTACTTGTTTCTACGCTTTCTAGCTTAGTTGTCATGCTTTCTAAATTAGTTATCTTATGCTTTCTAGTTTAATATCTCCAGTTTTTCTTAGAATAAATTGTTTCTTAGTTAATTAGTTAGATGACCTTAGAATAGAATTAATTTCAGATGTCTTTAAGAAATTAATTAATCTAAAATGAGTTATCTAAAATATCTTATATTGAAAACTGCCTTGGACACTGCCCGATCAACTTATTGATATTTTATATTCTAAGTAATGGGACCTAATGACAGCCTATCATACCTATGGAGCTATCTCTCTCTCTTTCATGTCAAGGTTAGTTTGCAAGACCGAGAACATGTAGAGCTACCTCCTTCACACATCTAGGTGTGCTAGATTGAAGATCTGATTCCTCGACGATTAAGGTATATTTTCTTCAATCTCTTTCTACTTTACCTCACATCCACGTTGACACATATGCTCACTAAAGTGGGGGAAAAATGTAATGGTGTGAATTTTCACCCTGTGAAAATTCCCCATTTGATCACCCCTACCTTAGAAAATGTAAATGCTGATGCAAAATCCTCCGCCGCAACCTTTCTCCATCCACCTGGCTGCGTCTTTTTGTGTGATGGAGGAATTTCTGCCAGGGGCATGCATGCACCACACTTCTGTCCCAACGGGATTACTGCCCCTAGAATCAATAGAAACATTTTTTTTTCTATTAGGTGCGATGTGTAAAGTCTCTTGCCTCCTT
Source organism: Sequoiadendron giganteum (assembly GCA_007115665.2). Classification (NCBI taxonomy): domain Eukaryota; kingdom Viridiplantae; phylum Streptophyta; class Pinopsida; order Cupressales; family Cupressaceae; genus Sequoiadendron; species Sequoiadendron giganteum. Next base: position 127,556,025 of record CM021105.1, read on the forward strand.
AACTGAAAAAATTCAAGCCTTTTACCACCTTTTGCAAATTCAAATCCAATTTATTCTCATTCCTCAACTCTCTCTTGGCTTCTATTCACTTGTTTTCACTCTTGCATTTATAGCTCATTCTACTCTCATTCTCTTGTTTCTACACCATTACTTCTTGGTTGCAAGCTTTTTATTTTGGCTCGAAAATCACATTCTTGTTGCAAAACCAATTCTATTTGAGGATCTCCAAGCTTCTTCCTTCCACTATTGGCCTCGAGTGCTCATAGTTGAGAAGGTGATATTGTTCTTTGTTTTCCATTTGCATCATCTTGTTTATTGAGTAGCATTCTATTTGTTTGTTCTCTCTAAATAGAAATACTATTTCCTTTCCACTTTCTCTACTGCTTCCTACAATTTGTGGCTATTTGGTTGTCCATGGAGGTGGGAACACCAAAACAGGGGTTTGACTGAAGCAAACCTCAAACACAACCCAACATTTTTCTCGTTTTTGTGTGTGTAGGTGCTTTCGAGTGGAGCTACTTGAAGAATCAACTCGTGGGTGGAAAGGTATATTTTCCCACTCTTTGTCATTTCTAGAATAACTTATTTCTAGTATTCCTTTTGTAGTACTTGTAGTTTCAGTAATTTGTTTTCATTTTGTTAAAACATAAAGCTTAAACAATCAGATAGTTAAGTAGACTTATTGTATTTTTGTCTATTCTTTGGACCTCTATTCGTATAGGACGCTTACATGCTACATTGGGGTCCAAGATCTGTGCTTCTCTCCTCAGACAGTGAGCTATCTGGGCAATAGACCAATACTTTGAATTTGACTCTTTTGACCCTTTGAACATCTGGTTTTAGTAGAAGGAAAGTGGCAAGCTATTTGGCCTTCCTTTTTAGCCTCAATATCTTGTCCTTTTCAATCTTTCTTTTCAACCCAAGGTAGTTTAGGCAAGCCCATTCCTTGGGACTCTCCCATGACCTGGAATCTTGGGGTGTTGGACCCCCCTTCTCTATAGGTCTTCAAGAAAATCAATCCAATAACAATCAATCCTTAAGGAGATGTGCATGAGTTCAATCCTTCAAGGAATCCATTTTTGAGTGGTGAGTTGCATTCCATTGTTGATTCATCATTCATTTATCATTTAGCCTCCATCCCTCAAAAGGGAAAGCTCTCTTTCATTAACATTGTCAGTATGGAGGTGGAAACACCAACATGAGGTTTGCTCGAGGCAAGCCCCTATATGGCACAACCCTTCCTCTCTCTTTAAATGTGCAATTTTCGGATATGAAGAAGATTAGGAGAAGTTTGAAGGTCAATTATTCATTATTTCATTTAAACCCCGCACCTTGAAAACATACGAAAACTTAGTTATCTTTGTACCCAACAAAGATCTTGTTGGAAGAATTAAGAACACATCTGTTGATATAGCTTTTTGTTTTCATTGATGTCACCATGATATATGAGTTGCAACTGCAAGTTCAAGTCATGTTGATCTAATATTCTGAACCGGTATTGCAAATTAGTCCTCTAGGATTTTGATCCGGATTTCCCCTCCAGTGATAGTTGTTACTCCATATTTTGGGAAATGGTTTTTGGTTGACGAAAGCATGCATGGATAGGATCTTGTGCGTGTAGGTTCTCGTGTTTGTTTCTGGCATTATTTTGTTGTTTACATTTTTTATTAGGTCTATCTCTGGCCGACCTAGTAAGCGGTTGAAGTTGTAATGGATTAAATTTTGTTTGAGTGATCCATGCCGACATGGTGTAGCGTGATACACGTTTGAATTATTTTTGAGAATTTTTGCATTTACTTGGATTCAACTAAAGTGAATCTTGTGAACAAATCAATCATATATTTACAAGATTGTTTGGAGATTGAGATGCAAGAGTTTGTTGAGTATGCAAGTGTTGGTGGATTGTGTGTAGATGCGAAAGAAGTGAATGCTGATTTCCTGGCATGCAAATTTCTTGAGCTTCAAAGGAACTGAATCAACACTCTGAGGTGTACTCTCATCAATTCATTTTTGGTTGTAAGCCATTTTTATTACTGTATCACTTGTAGGCAGTGAGCCTCTCTTTTGGACAGTGAGTCCTGGCAGTGAGCCACCTTTTGTAGTATCTTATAACCGGTTATACTATATTGTGAGTTAATCCTCATCGTGGTTTTTCCCATTCTAGGTTTTCCACGTAAAAATATTGGTGTTCATGTGTTGTGTGTCTTCATGTTCTATTAGTTCTTCTACTTATCTTATCTATCATATGCATTGGATTAATTGGATGGTACGTGTTCAATAAGTTTAAGAAGATACTGATTCACCCCCCCTCTCAGTATCTTGGATATTCAACAATTGATATCAAAGCTTGGTTCCTCTGGAGAAGTCTAAAAACTTGAGGAAGGTCTCAAATACTGAACAAATGGATGATAATGTAGAACTACAGACTGCCCTTGATGATCTTGACAAATCTAAAAATGAAAATAGAGATCTGAAAGAAAATTTTGATGAAGCAAATGAATGTGTCTGAATGTTGAAAGAGAAATTAAAGAAATTCAAAGAGAGACACAGAGAAGTTAGTGAGCAATTGAAACAAGCAAATGAATATGTTACCAGACTAAAGGTGCAAGTGGAGGAAAATAAGAGAATTGAAGAATGTTTGAATGCAACAGTGTTGAGCAAATCTGATGCATGTTCCAATCTTGAACAAGAAGTGTTAAACCTAAGAGAAGAATTGGAAAAAGAAAAAGTTTGTGAAGATAATTTCAAAACAAGTTCCACCAAGCTTGATGAACTAATTGTAGGACAAAAACCATCTAAACACAAAGGTGGATTGGGGTTAGAAGTAGGTGAAAGCTCAAAAGTTGTGAAAGATCAAAAGACAAGGAAAAGGAAAAGATACAAGAAATTCAAAAAGAAGACCACCTATCAAGCAACCAAATGCTCAAAGGTATCCATCTTTTAATGGCACTTGTTTCTCATGCAATAAATTTCTTCATAAGGCAACTGAATGCAGAAGTAGGATGAATCAGTTCTCTGGTTTCTTCTCCAAACAATGTTATGCTTCTAATAAGATTAGACATAGATCTAGTGAATGCAGAATTCAGATCACAAATTGGTTTAATGGAGGTAGAATGAATCAATCCTTTGCTGGTTACTACTATACTTGCAATAAGTTTGGGCATAAAGAAAATCAATGTAGATCAAGGATAAATGGAAGTCAGACAAATCAAAGAAAAGTAATCTGCTACAATTGCAACAAACCAAGAAATATTTCAAGAGTTTGCAAAAGCAAAAAGGGAAAGCAGTCTGCTCTAGTAAAGTAGAATGAGCTTGTGAAGGAGATATACAAAGATCAGGTTAAGTAGGAGATGAAAAAGGTATGAAAAAAGAAAGAAGATCCAAAATCTTTTGATGTGTTGGTGCCCTCATTCAGTACAAACAATTCCTTGGAGTTAGACCTAGCATGGTCTTAGGGGGAGTTTTAGTAGGAAATACTTTGAACCCCCTAATTTCGGGCGTGTCAGTCTTTGGCACGAGGAGATGTTATAAGAAATGAATAAGTAGAGGTTTTGAAAAAGAAATAGGAAGAAATAGTGCATGTATGCTCGCCTGCGAAGCATATTAGGGTTTTTCAATGTAGCCGAAGGGTTTTTGCAAGATTTTTTGGATTTCATCATATTTAATGCAAATTAGGGCATCAAATTGATCTATAAAGGGAATTTGTAAAGGGATTTTAATCATTTTTGGATTCAAAGGAAGTGAAGAGAGTTTTGGAGCATTCTTGAGGCGATTTGAAGTGCGACTTGTGCAAACCCTAACTTCGTTTCTTTGCAAAATAAAAAGGTATTTTGTGATTCTATGTCATTGTGAGCTTGTGCAAGTTCTTTATCTTAATCTATTAGAACTCTGTGTGTTGAAAATGGAAACCCCTGGAGTTGTGAAATCAACAAAAAGACCTAGGCCCTCATACAAGAAATATTCAATGAAGGTTTTTGAAGACGACCCTATGGCCACCTTCTCTTCGATTCCTCATGGTGTCATGCCTACAGAGGATACCAGAATGTTCATTAAGGTTAAGAATGAGGAATTCAATCATAGAAAATTGATTAGCACATGGTTGAATGAACTCACTGGAGATGAATTTATGGTGAAGCTCGAGTATTCGAACATTGTGGAAAAGAACTTAGATCGTGGAAAAACTTCCCTAATTTTTGTTCCACTATGGATGATCATTATGTCAAACCAGTCCTTAGCATAATTCATGATCAATTCTTGTGGACCGACAAGCCGCATTTGATAACCAAGGAAGTGATCAAAGCTGGCACTAGACTCTGTGACACCGGACCGGTACCAGTGCTGAAAGTAGTGAAAAATGAAGTGGTGATGGATCTCACCAATGTAACATATGATAAGAGGGCTCTGACAAAAAACCCTATCATCAATCCAACCGTGAAGTATGCATCGATAATGATCAGACATAAAATTTACTTCACCAACATAGAGAACTTTTTGTCTGCTACAACAATCTATACTGGCTTTGACATGGCGGAAAATGGTGCAAATTATGACTTGTGTGAGCTTCTCAGAGAGCAGCTATTTGAGAACCTAAGAATGTCAAAGGAGAAGAAGTATCCTTTTAAGTTTGGTTCTCTAATAATTTGTCTTCTATTCTATTTCTGCAGAAGGCTTCTAGGAAAAGATGAAACTGTGTTTTGGGACCCTTCCCGACCAGTTGTGCATCAAATTTTTTATCATTTGCATAAGTTGGATGAATTGAACATCATAGATAATGCCTTGACATCATTCTTTTTTGTATTCAAGAAAAATATGAATGAGAGAGACATAATTCTGAGGAAAATTGTTGAAAAGTATAAGAATGACATCATATTTCATGTTTCTTCTGATGAGTGTATGGTTGAAGTGGTTGAATCCCAGACTATCTAGATTCAACCCTTGGGATATGAAATCACAGAAGAGAAAGCTGAAGGTTATGTGCAGTTGTCATTGAAAATTCCAAAGGATGCCAATGAACCCCAGATTGGTACATATGCAGAAAAATCCATGGAAGTTCATTTGGAGCACAACAAATCTACAAGGAAGAAAAATGTAACTAAGATGCTCGGGAAATCTAGTTACATAGATGAATAGATAGCACAAGGAAGAGCCTATGGAGGAAAAAAATCTAGAGAATCATCCAGCATAAGGAGATCCAGCAGGATCCCTCCTTCCATACCAGCTTCTGGTCTGTTTGCAGTAAAGATTGAACCCAACACCTCTGGCAAAGGAAAAGGCCTAGCCCCCTCCGAATCTACTACCAGATCAGGCAAGAGAAAAGGTGTTTCTTTGGTAGTGTATGCTAAGCGAGGAAGAAAATAAAAACCTACAAGGGAGAAGAATATGAGCATTACAATGATCAGGGGGAAGAGGAAGAAGATCCAACTGCAAAGCTGACAAGAAAAAGAAGGGTGAGTGTTTCCTCTAGTGAAGGTGCTTCTCAGGAAGCTAGTGTTGGATCGAAGAGAGTTCACTATGTATCGTCCTCATAAGATGATGACGAACAAAACGTTAGTGATATTGAGGTGGAAGAAAAGAAAGCAAAAGTTGCAGAGGAAGTCTTTCCGGACAAGGATGCTTCTCCGGTAAGACCTAGTACTCCTCTTAGGCTAGAAGCCTTGGTAAATAATTTATTGCATTGTGGACAAATGTTGAAATCCATAAGAGAAATTTATAATAAAGTAGGCGAAGAGGATAAGAAAACGGTAATGATGGCTATCATTAAATATGTTAGCATTTTGGAAGTTAAGTGGGACTTGATATTAAATGTGACGTTCCTGAAAACTTATGGGAAGCATTAATGAAAAGGAGAGAAGAAGCAGTTGAAATAGAAGAAAAACTAAGGGCTAAAGGATTTAAGGAAATTGCATCCTCTCTGTCTTTGGGTGATCTAGAAACCTTGAAAAATATTTGTGCTAACATGTTCCAAATGAAAAAGAGAGTTAATACTCTGATGACTAGAGACAAGAAAGAAATCAAGAAGATAAGGAAGGAAACAATAGATACTATCAGAAGTACATCTGAGAAGTATGGTATGATTGGTGCATCCAGTACGACACCTAAATCTGGAGAAGAAGTAGAAGTTAAGGAAGACACTCCTTCTGGTACTACTGATGACAACATGCCTCTAGAAATGAATGACTCTAATATCCCTTCGGAAATAGGTATACAAATGTTCTACCGGAAGTTAATGTCACTAATGAGGTTCTAGAGAGTGAAAGACAGGTTGAAGAAAATGTTAATGTAGAGACTCATGATGCCACTCCTCTGGTACACTCTGAAGAGGAAAGAGATAAAGCAAAAGAAGAAAGAAGAGAAGAAGAAAAGGAAGAGGAAGAGGAAGAGATAGAAGAAGAAAAGGAAGAGGAAAAGACATAAGAAGAAAAGATGGAAGAAAAGAGCGTAGAGGAAGATAAAGTTGAGGGAGAAGAGAGAAATAAGGAATTAGGTGAACTTGTTGGAAAGAATGAAGAAGGATCTTAGTAGGTTGTGGAATCACAAAAGAAGGGCTTGTTGTCTAAGTAGATTAGATTCCAGTTGGCAATTCCTCTAGAACTCCTACAACTTCCAATGAATCAAGGATATGTGGATCTGAACGAAATTTATCCTATGCATAAAATGGTGTTAGGTAATGTATTGCATGCATCTAGTAGAAGAGAAATCTTGGAAATGCACCAGAAGGGAACTGAGCTCATTGATAATTCCATCAAGGCTTTGTAGGAAGTCACATCTGGTATGTCTATGGACACATCTCTCACTCCAGTTGAAAACTTGAAAATTCTATTGGACTTCTTCAAGGAGTATGCCACCAGACTTGATGAGAAAACAAAATAGGATGTTGAATAGAAATTGGCTGAGAAAAGGCTATTGGTCATCCATGACAAATGTGCTCTAGCACACTTCAATGTAGAAAAGAGCCTTGAATCAGTAAAGGCCTGTGAATCTAAAGCAAATTATGTGTTTTCTTATTGCATAAGATGGCCTGATGAAACATAATGTATAAAATATTTTATGGACACCATCGAGTCCTAGTTGATAGTTGTTTCTAGTGCTTACAATGTATCCAAGGATAGAGACAAATCAACTTGGAATGCCATCTCTACGCATAGAGAAAAAAATTTCATGTTACAAAAGAAAAAGGAAGGGATAATTAGAAATTTTGGTCTGCTTGGTGACAATGTAAGGATGGAATACACTCTAGTAGCCAATTCTTTGGCTAATGTTGAGAAATTAGATAAGATCAATTTGACCCCGAATGATACTCCAGATGAGGCTAAAGAAATTTTTATTGCATTGGAATCTTTGAACAAAATGTTAATATCTGCTAAACAGAGTTGGGAGAGTGGTAAAGCGGCCTAGCAAGGCATTCTTCAAGAACTTCAAAGTGTTGCCTCCTCTGGGTAAATCTTTTCTAGTTTTCACATTGTTTGGGTTCAACTCCTTAGGGGGAGTTTAGTATTTTGTTTCTCTATACATTTCAGACCATGTGTACATATTTATTTTCATTCTTTTTGGGGTTGCCCTTTGTCCCTGATGTCAAAGGGGGAGAGAGGAAGAGAAACGGAGTATGCTTTGTACATAGGAAGTCTGCAAATTCTTTCTCTTGGCACATGTTGACATCAATGACAAAGGGGGAGATTGTTGGAAGAATAAAGAAGAATGCATCTCTTGATATAGATTTTTGTTGTCATTGATGTCACCATAATATATGAGTTGCAACTGCAAGTTCAAGTCATGTTGATCTGGTATTATAGATTAGTCCTCCGACATTTTGATCTGGATTTCCCCTCTGGAGATATTTGTTACTCCAAATTTTGGGAAATGGTTTTTGGTCGATGAAATCATGCATGGACAAGATCTCCTGGGTTTAGGTGCTCATGTTTGTCGTCAACATCATTTTGTTGTTTACATTTTTTATTAGGTCTATCTCTAGTCGACCTAATAAGCGGTTGAAGTTGTAATGGATTAAATTTTGTTTGAGTGATCCATGCTGACATGGTGTAGTGTGCTACACATTTGAATTTTTTTTGAGAAGTTTTGTATTTACCCGAAGTCGACTAAAGTGACTCTTGTGAACAAGTTAGTCATATATACATAGTACTCTTTGGAGATTGAGATGCAATAGTTTGTTGAGTATGTGAGTGTTGGTGGATTGTGTTTGGATGCAAAAGAAGCAAATGTTGATCTGTTGGCATGCAAATTTTTTGAGCTTCAAAGGAACTGAATCAACACTTTGAGGTGTACTCTCATTAGTTAATTTTTTGGTTGTAAGCCATTTTTGTTAATGTATCACTTGTAGATAGTGAGCCTCTCTTTTGGATAGTGAGTCCTAGTAGTGCACCACCTTTTGTAATATCTTATAACTGGTTATACTATATTGTGAGATAATCATCACCATGGTTTTTCCCATACTAGGTTTTCCACGTAAAAATATTGGTGTTCATGTGTTGTGTGTCTTCATGTTCTATTAATGCTTATGCTTATTTTATCTATCATATGCATTGGATTAATTGGATGGTACTTGTTCAATAAGTTTAAGAAGATATTGATTGACCCACCCTCTCAATATCTTGGATATTCAACAGATCTGATAGTGTGACACCTAGGGAAAGAAAAGCTCTAATCTGGCTCCCAATGACTATGAAATCAGATTTGAATTTTAGTCACAAGGATATTGTCGCCTTGGGAAACTTAATCCTCCATTTTTAGCCCCATATTTATATCAGAGGTGCACAAAAATCTGCTTAGTCTATTTTTCGAAGTCTGAATTTGTCTATTACTTTCTAGATCTACTATTTTTGCATGAATAGTTATTTGCATCATTAGCCTAGTCAAATCATTGCATTTTCATTCCAAAATCCATCCCAAGTTTGGTCAAGGCAATGTTGAATCACCTTTCAAGTTGTAAGTCAGTCCTATATCTTGTGCAAATCCATCAAACTCCCGCTATCTTAAACATCTAAATGGAAGACCTTAGGAAAAGTGCTAAATTCTAAGAGTAAAACCTTAGGGTTTAACTTTTCCTTCATTTCAATATATATACATGTATATATACATATATATAGATATACATAATTTATATATAAAGATGAAAAAAAAAATCGTGTTTACAACCAATTATGATGTATGGGTCATTCCAAATAGCATCAAAATTTATGTGTCTTTCAATCTTAGCTTCTTCTAATTTCAATACCAAATCTCCTTGAACAACTTGTTAGTTTCCCTTTTATCAAATGTATTCTTAACCTATTCTTGATGATCTTCAATCATTTTCATCGCTTGGTCTCTTACCTCTTATAACTCTATCAACTCAACCAACCTTATTGTCATTACATCATTCTCTAACATTTCACAAAAGATATTTATAGACATGTATATGTATATATACTAAAAATATACATATGTATGAATACATATATGTATAATGATATAAATGTCCATCTATATATATATATATATGTATATATGTATATGTATATATGTATATGTATATATGTATGCATATAAACATATATATATATATATACACATATATATACATATATACACACACATACACACACACACATATATAATGCTCCACCATGGACCTACAAGATATTAGCTCAAATAGATGGGATTATTTTACTTTTGAAGTACAAGATACAATGTTTAGAAACATATAATGCAATTAGACACACTAGGTCTACTCATGATGTCTCATCGCAACAAGGCATCACACAAGCATAATACTACAACTCCACACATCCCTGATTTAGTAGGAATGTTGGAAACATTTACAATAATAACTAAGAAGAATTCTAACCTTTTGTAGCCTTCACAAGACTAGGAGAATGATCTCCGACAACTCTAGGTTTAACAAATGGGTCCTTTTAGAAGGTTTCATGCAAAATGATGAAAGAGATGACACCAGTCCTCAATGATGACACTTGAGAACTAAGTCAAAGAACTAATATGGCCCTAAGACTATGGTGAACAATTTTTTTTAACAAATTTTTTTTCAAACAAAGTCTTAAAAACATAAGGAAAGAGCAAGTTCAAAGTTGTAGAAATGTTGACTAGCTTTTTTGAAGTTTCAAATGACCAAAACGACCAAAATGAAAAATCTAAAAGGCATAAAAATCATCTAATTGAGGAATAGGGCTTAGAAAACCTCTACCTATAAGTGGTTAAGAGGATCCACTCTCTGGTTTTTGTATGGGAACGAGGTCGCCCCTGCACTGTACCAGGCTGCCCTAACACAACCAATTTTTTGAGTTTTATGGCATACAAAACCAGGCCACCCCAAAAGACTAGGTCACCCTAGTATGCTACCAGTTCGTCCCACCTAATACCATGTTACCCCAATATTTTTAGTAAAAATTTTGGGAACTAGGCTTAATTTAGTGTTTGACCAAGCCGCCTTGGTGCAATACCAGGCTACCCAATTATGAAAATTGACACTTAGGTTCATTTTAGACACCAAATAAAATATTGGGCTAGGATTTCTTAAGAATTTTAACATCATGATAAGTATATGCATAATAAATCATACTCGGTACCAACATCAAGACATGCAAAATGACCAAACTACGTTTTTTGTTTACAAGTTACAACCATATCCAAAGATAAGTTCCAAATAATAATTTTCCAATATAAATGAATAATGTACATTAATTTGCATGTGTTAAACTTGAAAATACAAGATACTATGTCATCCCTCAATCTATTAACTTCCAATCCCCAACGGTGGTTCCACGCCACCCAACCATGTGATACTCGTAGGCTCACCCCATCATGCTAGGAGATAGTCACAATGGTCTAGTCCAAAAACTCACACACATAATCCATAGGGGAGAAATAGGGTATCCACTCACGCAAGATATAGTTAATAGATAGTATACAATGCAATAGAGTACACATCAACATCAAGGAATTACACATCTTTTAGGTGCTACTCAATCTAATCTACTCTATGGTTAAATGCTAGAGAGAAAAAGAGGGAGTGTCATCATGGACACTCATGTGGGGCTCAACGCAGAACCAAGTGTCCTCTCATATAGATGAGAATACTTGACCTTACAAGTTTTACACTCCTTGAGCAGCTTGTCTTCCTTGATCATCCTTAGCCTTTACAAGCACTCAAGGCATGAGAGGGATATCATTATCTTAATATTTTATTACCCCGTTTTTCATTATTTCCCTTAATATTAAGAAACTCCCCACACTATGATTTCCTACGCATCACTTTGAGCCAAGTTCACATTGGGAGCCACTCCCATCACTCTCTTTAACACTTAGACCCTAAGCTCATCACACCCTCTAGTGAGCGTGGCACAAAAACCGATGTAAAGATGCATTTTTTTCCAAACTCAATGATCCTTTCCCACAATGTATAACATCTCTTTTCACAAAGTTCCATCTTTTCCAAAAATCCAAATTCAATCATTTTCATACAAAACTTTCAATTTTTCAATGCATAAAAGCATAAACATTCCCAAATCCACCATGGATTTTCATCAAAAATTAAATTTTTCAAAATCAATTTTTCTAAAAATCAACATTTTCATCATTTTCTGAAAAATTGGGCATGGTAGTCCTGTCATTTTGAATTTTTGAAAATTTTAAATAAATCTATACATTACACAATTCAATTGCAAAATAAAAGGAGTTGGGAGGATTCTACACTCCCCTAATCATTCTCCTACAAACAAACTTGAAGAAAAATGCTCAAACAAATTAAAAACAAGGAAAATACATCAATACCCTTCAAATTTTAAAATGTGAAATTTACCAAGCATGCCAAATGAGAAGTCACAAAATTAAGTAGACGTGATTCCTTCCGATTTCTATCCTGATGGATCTAACTTTGTCAAATTTCGATTAGAATTGCTCTCCCAATCAACACTTTTCATATTGCTCAAAATAAAGATTTTCTCTCACTATTTTCCCAATTTCAAAACATAAAAAGGAAAAATAGAAATCTTTTTCCCATTTACCCATTACAAAAGCCAATTAAAATTTAATTAAAAAATAATTTTCTAATTTTGGAACTCAAAACTTCCTCAATTTCTCCCAAAATCAATTCCATCAATTAAATCCACTAAAAAATGCCATTTAACATATAGTTTACTCATTTAATCCATTTAAGCATAAATTTGAATTAATTTTGTAGAAAATTGAAATTTAAATATTTGAACACACAAACTTCACTAGGATTTCACAATAGGGTTATGGTATCCAGAATCATACTAAATCTGACCAACATGGGTAAATTACTAGGTAGTTGTACTCGAATCAAGTACAATGGTTAAGGCAAACAAATTGGCCAATGTGACTTCTCCTATATAACCATCATTGGGGAATAACTCAAACCTGTGAAACTAGGTGGAAAATTTGTGTACCTCTATCCATTCAACAAACATCAAGTGTACCTTTGCATATATATATATATATGTTGCGCCTTCGCACTCATGCCCCTTTTTTCCCTTGGAAAAATGGGGACCCCTTCTTTTTGTTTTGTGAGTCTTCGTGTCCCTTCCTTATTTCCTTTTTCCTTTTCCTTCCCTTTCCTTTCCTTTCCTTTATTTTCTTCTTTCCTCTATTTAATTTTGGGTTGTGGGATTTTAGACTTGTGAGGAAGGGTGTACCTTCCTTGTCGGGCCTGACCCCAATCCCTTTCCTTCAACCTTTGTTGCTTTTTGTTTTGTCTTTTTCGGGCTTCGTGGGTCAAAGTTTCTCCTTGGCGCATACCTTACCCTCAATCGCTAATGGCAGCGCCTCATTTTGCGTGCATGTCTTGTCAAGTCCTTTCAATTCCACACACTAATAGGAAATTTAATTGCTCTGACACTCAAAATTTAATGCATTTAATGCAAGGTGAGAGGTCGTTGGGGTGATTGTAAAAAGGATTTTTATTGCTCATTTTCATTATTCATTTTGCAAATTCTCATGCATATGAGCTCTCAAAATGTGGTTTTACTCTCATTGGCATTTTCACCTCTATAAATTCATAGTACTCTCCTATATTTCGTGCCTTGTCGGTATGTGTTGGAGCCTTTGTTATTGTTTTCCTAGTGCATGTGGGAATTACGGGTTTGTGAGCATTCGAGGGTGAATCGGTGTGTGGTTGTGTCCTCTGGCTACAGGTTTGGTTGCACATTCGTTCACTTGTTGGTTGCTCGTGTTACATTTGTGGGCATTTGTTCTTTGTTTTCTCATGGTGCCTTTTGTTCATGTTTTCCCTATCAGTCTCTTCACATATTTGTAACGGGTTAGTTTAAATTCATGCCTTTCTTTTGATCATCCTCAAATGCTTCCTTGTTCAAATGCGTGAGAGTTTGTTTGGTTCGTGTTGTTTTGGTTTTTTCTTCTTTTTTTTTTCATTTTCTTGGTATGGCCTTGGGTATTATCTTGCTCATTTCATCGTGTTTGTTTCCCTCATTTTTTTTCTTTTCGTTTTTGGCTTTATTTCCTTGCCAGATTGTTTGTTTTTTTGGTGCACCATTCAAGGACTTTTGTGGCATCATCATCGGGCATTGGGCCTCGAGATTTTGAGGTATGCCTTGTTATTGCCTTAGCATTTGAATTTTGGAACATGTCAGGCTTTGGGCATCGCGAGTTTCACTTACCCAATACATGAAAGAATTTGCATAATGTAGGGTAAAACCCAGACCCCTGACTCTTGATTCCTCCTCCATGAAGTGGTAAAATTTAGTCAAAGACTTTCAGGTTTCAATCGTCAGAGATACCATTTGTCACCTTTCTTATAGAGTTGAAAGAGGTAAAGGGTATCCTCAATCTTTGACCCCCGACGACATATACACTTAGCAAAAAAAATTCTTCATAAAGTTGTTTTTGGACTTCAGGTGTCAGATGTACCCTTTGTACACTTCCTTATTGAGGTAGGAAGTAAGATTAAACCCTGATCTTCAATGTCTAAAACCTTGAGATTAATTTCCTTTCAGCCAAGTAATAAGTTTGGTAAGCATGCCTTTAACAAACCTTTTCTAAAAGTTCAATTCAATTGGGTGTCGAGTTGTAGAGGTATGATTTAATCAATACTTAAAGTTTTAGCAATTCATAAAAGGTACCTTTGAACTCTGATCCCTGAAACATACCTCAAACTTTGTAAATCGAGCTTACCTCTTAAGTTTCAATAACATCTCAAGAAAGAGGAAAAAGGAAGACTCGAATCTCGAACCTCAAAACATCTTTCGAATTTTGTAAGTCGGGGATACTACTAAAGGAAATATCATTGTTGGTGCAAGAAATAAAGGGGACCCTCAATCCCCAATGCCCGATTGAATGAAGTCTTAACAAAGGGAGTTGACACTATAAGTAGAAATTATAAGGGATCCTCGATCCCCGATACCCAATCAAACACAGTTATGACCTAAGGGATTCACATTGCAAGCAAAAGGTATGAGGGATCACTGATTCGTAATGCCTGAAGAACCATGTAAAGTGAAAAAATAAACTCTTAGGTGCAAATGTAAGTGGTATAAGGTAAGGGGTAGGACCGAAGCCCGATCCCCAAAACTTTGTATAACTTCTTTATAGAAGTCATGAATTTGAAATAAAAGGATTTATATTACCTAACATGGCTTGTTTTGTAGGGTTTCTCTTCTCGAAACATGTAAATGTTAATATATGACATTGGTACTTGCAGGAGATATGCCACCAAAGGATTCATAAGAGATGAAATACCAATACAAAGGTTATCATCCACCCTTGAAGATGTTATCTCCCTACATCGAGATTGGAGATACAAACTTGGGTCATGTCAACATGGAGGAATTCAAGTAGAGAATTAGTGATAGTTGGGCCAGGACTCCAAAGGCTAGGGCTCTTGCAAAATTCGGGTTAGTAGAAGTTGTTGCTTTCCCAATTACAGTTCAGTCCCTAGAGGTAGTTTTAAATTGTGCTCATCATTACAACCATAAAACTCAGAAGGTCAAGGGAGCAAATGGGGAAATTGTGTTAGATGTATCCCCAGAGATGATAGAGAAGATTTTCAAAATTCCTGCCCACTTCGAGTATGAGGTAGTGGACATGAAGAAGCCAGTCAATAATTTTGATGACCATTCGACTAATAACTTGAAATACATAAATAACAATCTATTAGAGAAACCAAGAAAGGTGGCTGCCAAACTAGAAAAGGTGTAGTACAGATGCGAGTTTTAAAAGATCTCAAGGACCTAATTGTGTTGTTGAGTTGGGTGTTTGGGTACCAACATGCAAGGGACATCTACCCATGGATGATGAGGTTCATTAAGATTACCAATTCCACCAACAAGAAGAAATTTGATTGGGATTTTCTTATAAGTGATACCATTCACAAGTAGTTGAGCAATGTCCTTGCAACTCACAAGTTTTATATGACATCTTACTTGGTCTACTTGCTCTCTTAACAAGCTTCATTTCTGGGACTTGCTAGAGTTGGTTTATTTGAGCTTGGAGAAGCAATAATATATCAACACTATCCTCAGCTGGAATTGGTGGCAAGTTTTCACAATTTCTATGTTGTTAATGAAATTATCATCTATTCAATGATTAGAGGGTTGGAGAGATATTTCTCTAGGAGAATCTCCAATGAAGAAATGGAAGTGATAAAAGAAATTGTATGTACTAGTATATCCAATATAAAACCTTTACTTACATCAAAGTAGCAGGTTTCCATAAAATGCCACATAAACTCCCTAGATATCCTTCTGATAAGATGCTTTTGTTGGAGGTTTGTAGACAAGTAATGGAAGTGCAACAACTCATTGTTGGGAAGCATAAACATGGGTATGGATTTCCCATCAAAATAGGAGAATACTCCTATGCCAACAAACAAAATTCTAAGGGTGTAGAGATTGAGATGGCCAGATATATTTTTTCTCTATATAATGATTCCTGAGGGACATTTGATCCCATTGACAATATTAGAAAATTGATGGGTGCATATTTCATTCATGAGCCCAAAGTTGAAGATCATTGGGTCGAGCGTAAGGAGGAATTTGAAGTTAGAGTGAAATATTATTGTCGGTTGACAGTCCTTTTGATGATGCATTGTACAAAGGCTTTGGTCCCTAAAAAACAAAAGGAAGATGAAAAAGTTCTTGATCCTGCTTATTCGAGTCAAAGAATTTTTTATCAACCAATTTTTAATGTGGACTATTCAATTCAAGAAAATGATGAAATCAAGATTAGAACACAAGGTGTGGTGGATTGCTCTTTGGTGGTTTAAAAGACCTTTTCTATGGAAAAATTTCTAGAGCCTGCAAAAAGAGATAAGAAGAAGGAAAAAGGAGAACCTGCTAAAGTAGGGAGGAAAAGAAAAGAAAGAAGTCCCATTGATATTTCCTCAAGTGAGGATGGCGAGGAACTTGAGGATGGAAGTGAACTAGTTCGAAAGAAAAGAACCAAGGAAGCCATTAGAGAGAGGGGAAATCAATGAGACGCACAAGAAACATACTCCTCAACTCCCCCTCATGAGTCACCTTTTCCATCTCCTTTTCAATCACCCAAGGATAAAGTGCCTATTCCACCATCTTAGTCACCGTCATCTACTCCTACAAAATATGAACTACCTCGTGAAGAGGAAATTCCTGTTGAAACAACACTCGAGGAAGGAGATATAGAGGAGTCTCCAAGAGAAGAGGAAATGCAAAAAGAAATGGAGGAGGTTTTCACTGGAAAATGTTCATGTGGAGGTACATGTTGAAGAAGTGCCTACAAAAGAAGTAAATAAAGGAGAAGTTCATGTTGATTAGCAAATTGCTCAAGAGAATGTTCTTGGAGAACAAGAGGCTAATCAATAAATTGATCAAGAGAAGAAAGTTGCAGAGGATTTGCCTCATATAGAAGAAGAGGTGCACCAAGAAAGAGCTCATGAAGAAGAAAAGGTTGCCCAAGAGCATGGTTATAAGGGACCTGAGGATAATACTAAGTAATCCCATGATATTGAAGTTATATCTTCCCCTCCGAGAGAAACATTTGCAACCATACATGTATGGTTAAATCAAATAATTCAAAAGAGGTAGCAGACTTATGTGGAGACTCTTGAGCAAAGTTTAAGTGTTTTATCAGAAGCTTTCCAATCCTCGGGGAGAAGAATGAAAAGAGCACAGAGGATATCTACAATTTCCATTGATGAACAAGGAAACCAGATAGCAGAAATAGTTGTCCCTTTGGTAGATAAATTGGAATAAAAAATGATTTCTGATGATTACCAAATTAGGCAAGTGGATCTGGGTGTGCAAACTAAGGAAGGAGAACAACATTCCCTTTAAATTTCTATCTCTGTGATTTTGAAGGAAATGCAAGAAGATGAGAATACAAAGGAAGAATTGGAAACCCAAGTTGTACAGCTTATTGCATGCATAAACAATCTCACCAGACCCATTGATGATCAAGATCTTGATTCTACATTGCAGATTGCGTTGAAGGGTGAGGTCAAACATTCTGACCCAAACAGATGGATTCATGTTGCTCAATAGTGGAAAGAGATTTTTTTTGGAATTGGTAGATCAAATTTTGAAAGAGTTAATAAAGTCCTATCACTCCATAAGTGATGAGGTTAGTAACACTCAAAAAATTGAGTTGAGCATTGATGAAGAGCTATTGGTTTGGGAGGAATATATCCTAATCCTTCACCAAATAAATGAAACTAAGATGGGGGAACTACTAAAGACTACAATGATAGAAGAAGAGGAGGACTTGCTTCCAGTTTGGGTTAGAGTTGCAGAGTTCTGCATCCAAGTTTTGAATAAGTGCAAGAACAAGTTAAGCAGTGATAGAAGCCAGGTTGAACAAGCAATGAACAATATTCGGTAGGCTGTACAAGACTTGGGATGCACATTCTAGGATAATCTTGTGTAGATCAGAGAGCATAGAAAAATGGTTGAAGAATTGCAAGGCTAGATGCAAGGGCAAGTGACACAAGAGGGTATTGATAAAATGGTCAATAAAAAGGTCACACTTCAATCATTGCAAGAGGAGCTAGAAATGTTCACAAAAATACAACAAATGGAGAAATTTTTTTTTGACTAAAAGGTTAAAATAATATAGTTTTATGGAGGTCCATCGATGGAAAGTATGAATGAAGTAGTATCTAAATTCATAGACACCATCTTGAAATAGCTAAGGACAAGATAATTTTACTGTTGTTTATATTTCTAGATGTTTTTGTTGAACAATCAATGCTTCAAGAAAGGGCGTTTAGGTCCAGATCCATGTCCAAACTCGAGAGAGAAAATTTGGCATTGGAAAGTTGCAATAAATGATGACATGAGAAACTAAACCTAGATGGAAGGATGACAAAGGTGTGGAAATTTTGAGGACAACCAATTGGCTCTTAGTTAGATTTTAGTTTTAGTTTTAGGTGCTTTGGTTTTTCCCAAGGTTTAGCAAGTTGAACTGTACTACAACTGGGGCACCTAGTTATGCTTTTATTTTTTAGTTTTAATTAGTTTTTAGTTAAAGACTCAAGCATTGGAGGTAGTTCTAATTAGCTTTCTATTTAGATCCATAATTTAAGGAACCTATTTTCTATATATTTTTTATTCTGGATCATTTCAAAAGATCTGATTTTAATGTAACTTTTGTAATCAAACAATACAATCTCATTGTGGATTTTTCCTACTGAATTTGCGCAAAGTAGAATTATTGTTTTATTCAAAGGATAACACATGTGTTGCATGCATTGAACTTTGGCATCATGGTGATGGTACGAATATTTTGTTTCAATCTAAATTGTCAAAATAGTGAGTTCTCGGTGATAATTGTGAACTTAAGATTTCATCTCAGATTTGTGCATGCTTGACGGTATTCTAATTGCATGAAATCCAAAAATATCATGAGGTGATTTGTTTCCTTTGAAGATTGCATTGTTGTTACTAGTAAATTTATGAAATGTTATTTGATGTAACAGTGGTTTAGAGATCTTGCTTAAACGTACAAAAATGATTAATGGAATGTTTGTTATCATTGTTCGTTTAGATTAAATTTATTTGTATTACTCCTTGTTACCCTATATATTTTGAAATACTTAAAGAGCATTGAATGAATACAAATTTGTTGTACATTTGAAATGTAATTTGTTGTTATAAATTGTTAGAATTATCATTTATGATTGCATATTATTTTCCAATTAGCTTCGAACACCATAACCCTTGTGAAACATGTTGACAACGACCTTTTGTTGTCCCAACATAACTAAGAACTCGTTACACATGAACCTTGGAGTAGTCTTGCTACTTTTCAAGAGGGGCAATAAACCCTTATTGCCTAGCACGTTGTAAGTGATTAAAACCACCCTTAACAATATAGGTGATTCTTGACTCTCCTTCAAATGAAGGTGATTTTTGACTCACCTTCAAACAAAGATGTTTCATACTTTTCACCTCCACCTGAATTGAAAATTTTAATGTCCCAAATTTGAACTCACTATTGTGGGTTTACCCCTCCTTGAAGTGGGTTGCTATTTTGTTGACTTTTAAATTTATTTATTTTTTCAAGAAATATCACTGAACTCACTATTGTGGGTTTACCCTTCCTTGAAGTGGGTTGCTATTTTGTTGACTTTTGCATTTATTTATTTTTTCAAGAAATATCACAATTCACCACCCTCAACAATATAGGCGATTCTTGACTCTCCTTCGAATGAAGGTGATTTTTGATTCACCTTCAAACAAAGATGTTTCATACTTTTCACCTCCACCTGAATTAAAAAATTTAATGTCCCAAATTTGAACTCACTATTGTGGGTTCACCCCTCCTTGAAGTGGGTTGCTATTTTGTTGACTTTTGCATTTATTTAATTTTTCAAGAACTATCACAATATCTCTATTTTCAAATAAATTTGACTTATATCTATATAATTACATGATTTAAATGTCAAAAGATTAACACTCTATTTTTGTAGTTGGACTCTCATAGAGATGATCCTTTAGTCTAAGATTTGTTATACACGACAGACTAGAAGAACTAGAAATGATAATGATTAATATAACTAAACTAATTATTAGCTCAAGATGAGAAATATTATCCAAATAATTCAAGAGACTTGTAGGATCCTAATGAAGATTACTCAAAGCATGACTAATATAAGACTTGTTGCTAAGAAGTACAATACCATAAGATCCATACAATTTTAAAATAACTTGAGAAGGAATAAAACTGAACATGTCAAACTCAAAACAACAATTTCCTTATTTGAATTGGGGCTTTATATAACTATTCATTATCTAAAATTCAGACTAAAAGGTTAAATTGGAAGGAAAGCTCTTCAAACTCCCTACCAAATAGATATATATTGTAACATAATCTTGTTAAGTGGTAGACCCACAATAATGTGTCCTTGTGGGACATAAAAGGTTAAATTGGAAGGAAATCTCTTCAAACTCCCTACCAAATAGATATATATTGTAACATAATCTTGTTAAGTGGTAGACCCACAATAATGTGTCCTTGTGGGGCATCAAAAATTTGTATGGCTAGGTTGAGAAAATTTAGCAAGCATCTTCATTTGAAGGTGACTAGACAATCACCTTCAAACAAAAGTAAACCTTGGTTTGAAGGTCTCTAAGATTTTTAATATTTTTTAAGTCATGAAATGAACCTTCAAATGAATGACCTTGGATGGGTCTTTATACTTAGATGCTTGTCTTTTCCTCAAAATTTTATGTTTTAAACCTGGGTTAGACCAATAAATGAATCAAAATTATAGGAGGTTGTTATAAGCTGGCAGTCCTTGGAGTAAGCTTTTCAAAAAATGATTTCAAATATACATTTAATTTGATTATTATTTTTTCTTTTTATTTTATTGTGAACATAAGTTTTTCATCGAACAAATGTTTATATTCCGCACATGTGCAAAATTGAAAAAAAATCAAAAATGAAAAAACATCTGCACTATATATTGATGTCCTTGTTTCAGCAAAAAAATAATTTGGATACATACAAAAAAGTTATATGATATGGAATTATAAATCTATGTCTAAAGTATAACTAATCTCACTTCAAAAATTAATAAAAAATAAAATATAAGATGAAATATTACAAAATATATGCGTGCACTAGATATTGGTGTTAATAATCTAAATTTAAGAGTTTATAATTTATTTATTTTGTTAAAAAAGTATGTAATATGGAGTAATTGTCACTTTTAAAAAAATATTGTTAACTATAAAAAAGTTATTAAAACTTATGTAAAACATTTTTTTTAGTTCACATCATCTTCAAATTTTTAACGATTTAGTTACTATGGGATCAAATTTTGGTTTAAAATGTTAATTTCAATGTCCCACTTTGGCCAAAAAATGGGGCACACTATTGTGGGATCACTCTTGTATTTTTTCTTTCATTGTGCATGAGGTCCAAAATAAGATCCAAATAGTATGTTGTTGGATTAAAATTTTACTTATTTTCTAGTTTTTCCCTTCTCTTCTTTTGGTTTTCTATTAATCATTCATGTTATTCTATTTTTTCATTCTTGATTTAATGAGTATTGGATGAATTCAATGTGTTTTAAATCTCTAAGAATTTGTTGATGTTTAATTCTTCTTGTGAACAACTTGAGCATGCTAGTGTAGTAGTATTTCCCTTTTGTAATATTTTTACACACTTGATTACCTTAGGAGTATACTATAATTAGTTTATTATCTAATTTAGGATTTCAAATTAATGGTTGTAGGTTTTGCAAAAAACACCTTATGTTTATTCCTTTGATTTTGTTAGAGCCCCTAGGATGAGAAAGTAAAAATACTTGCATGCTAGGTTACTCAAGCAATACCAAACTTACCATAAAGAGTCTTAGTGAAACCATTTTCTATTCAAGTAGAGAACTATTTGAAGTGTTGTGTCAAAAACATGCATCAATAAACTATTAACCACAAAAAAGAGGACTACCAACCTCATGTAAAGGTGAAGCAAGTTTATCTATATTCTAGGATCCTCAAAGTAAGATGAAGCAAGAGAGGCACACCTATGAGAACCCATAACTAAACAAGGAAATCTAACACGATATGTGTAAAACATTTTCTTACTAAGTATATGTTGTTTGGTGTTTCTGCAAAGCAACAACTCAGACAGAATAAAAGTTATCTTATCTCTCTTGAAGGTTGATATTTATGAACGAAGAGATAACCCCAAGGTCTCACGGGTGTCAGGTCATGACAATGTAGTAGAACAAACTCAGTGATACAATATGAAATTGTTGGTAATCACAAGGGGTTTTACGCACAAATGTTGGAAGCTCTAAACTCATCAGATTTTAAGAAATGGTGATGCTTTAATTTCTAGTTCTAACCAAATAATAAAAGAAACAGCAAAAGATGAGGGTTTCAGAAGTCCTAACGTTAACACTACTTCTAAGATTAACCATGCAAATGAGGAAATACTTGGAATGGACCAATCCCTTGAGCTATACCTGCAATCTTGCAGAAAACAGTGCAATCTTCTAAGGTGTTAAAGATTTTCAAACTGTGGGCATTCATTCAATAAAACTGGATGAACATCTACAGTTGAACTAAGCACATAAATATTAGGTACAGGTTGACCTTGCACAACATTCCCACAATCAAGAAGCTGCCCAAAGTATGAACCAGGGATTGCTACAACACTCCAAACATTAAATCACAAGCATTACTAACCAAACCTAAGATATATTCAAACATTCTCAAGTGATTTAAAAAGATAGAACAAGAACCATGCAAGATTATTCAATGCAAAGAAGGCACCCGTCATAACACAATGTCTGCACTTTGTATTAAATCATCATATTAGCAACAATTCTGGTCTATTACAACACTTGTTTGAAATGTAAAACTAACTTCTAATCTTCTAACATGCTACTCTACTACTAGATCTAATGCCTACACGTCTTTTGACTTAGTCTGCTCAATCAACTAGTGGGAGAACGAACCCAACCAATCTGAACCCTTACAAATGAGGCCAAAGGCCATACTTATAGAACGTGTCCGTGTGAACCAGAGCTAGGGTTACAAAGAAGCTTGGCCACTAACCAAATCGGCCCCGACAGCCAACAATAACTCGTTGTCCAGCATTGAATGCAACAAGGACCCCCTCAGATCGATCTGAGATCGCACAAAATCAGGGGAACGGATCCTCGAGCCACGCTCACCATTAATGCTCCACCCGCGCGAACAACAACACGCGCAAACATCAGTTCAAACACAAGCCATCGATCAGATCCGAGCAGGGAAAACGAACGACTCAGATCGAGCCAAACTAGGTTGAGTCCACCAACCAAATCTACTTGCCATTAATGGCCACCAAACACGTCGATCTCGCGTGCAAGAATGGATTTCATCCGACAACAGCCACAAAGCACACCAAATCATCAAAGTACACCCATTCCTCCCCAGCTCGATCCAACCTGCATTCAAACGGGTCCCCATTAATGCTCAATACATCATCAAAAATCCAAGCAGATTCACTAGAGTTCCCAAGGCAAGAAAATCACGCACAAACCCAGGCAGAAGCGGAACCAAAAACAGGCGGAGGCGGAGACAAAACAAGAACATGAACAGAGAGGAAAACAGGTGAAGGCAGAGAGAAAACACGAATAGGAATGGAGAGGAAAATACACGGAGGTCGAGACAAAAAGGAAGGGAAACAGGCGGGGGCAGAAATAGAACCAACCCTGGCGGAAACGAAGACGGAGATAGAATGGGAAAGGAACCATGAACTTTGCCAAAGTAAGCCAAGTTTCATCCCGATTCCAACTCCGACAAAAGAAAGGAAGATTGAATCAGATCCAAGGGAAACACAACGAAACAACAAAGACACGGGAAGCGGAGTCGGAACGGGAACAGAAACCGAACCATGAACTTTGTAAAAGTTCAGAGTTCAGTTCCATCCCGGTTTCGCCTCCGAAAAATGAAGGAAAAAGCGAAGCGAAGAAAACCTAAGGGAGGAAAACCAACCCGAAGGCCGAAGACAAACAAAACAATGAGAAAACAAGAACGCGGGAGGCGGAGCCAAAACGGGAATGAAAACTGAACAGGGAACCTTACCAAAGTTCAAAGTTTAGTTCCATCTCGATTTCGCCTCCGACAAAACAAAAGGAATAAGGAAAACAAAGGAAAACCTAAGGGAGGAAACCAAACCTTAGGACCTAAACAAAAATACCAAGGGAGAAAACAAAAGGCAAAAGAAGACCACCCCAGAGAGGACATCCGCGAGACTTCAAAACCACCAGGAACTCAACACAAAGGCACCCACAACCAAGGCAAGCACCAAAGACCCAAAACCCCTAAGATTTCCAAAGATAAGCACAAAAGAGGGGGCAAGCCACAGAAACGGGCCAAAAAGGCAGAGGCCAAGAGAGGGTCCCCACTTTCAGTGGGTCGTGTGCACAAAACTGCACAGCAGTATATCATCATGATATGAAGGAAGATCCCTATATGACTCATGAGAGGTTAGGACTAAAGTATCAACATTTGTCTTGTTATAATCACAATGAGTCATGGGGATAATAGAAAAAAAATCATTCAACATAAATGGGAAAGTATGCAAAAGGTCCAAAAAGGATGAAATATTAGACAAGCATTCAAACAATTATATGCATGTGACATGTAGGATTGTCTATGTGATAGGAGGCAATATCGTCAAGGACAAAAGTATAAGAATTAATAAAACATGAAAAAAACTCATAATCCATGATGTAGGCATGAAGAGAATCCTAAAAGAAAGAATCATAAAGATCCATGGTATAAATTATATAATGAAGAGAATCAACAAAAGCTTGGATGCATTGGTGTATTAGTTTTAGGTCCTTCAAAAACCTACTTATCTATGGTTTTGCTATGGGTTAGTTGTTCTTTTGTTGATATTTTTCATATTGTTTTGGGTTTCTATGGCCTTGTCAAAACCTATTAGTTTACCCCTTTAATCTAAAATAAAAGCATGGATGGGTGGGGATCAAAAAGTGAAGACAATGAAATCCCAAAGACTTATATAGAGTGATGAAGAACAATTAAGGGTGGATCCAAACCTTAATGAGATCTAAAATGATAAGTGGAAGCAATAAAAAATATTAGATATGAAAATAAGAGATATAAAAAATGTCAAAACCCTAGAGGGATTCAAATGTTGGTGTAAGAGAGGGGGACCAACCACTGCAAGGCCCTAGGTCACGAAAGACCAAGAGTGGAAAGGCTGCCCTAACTTACCTCAGTTGTAAGGAAGATTAGGATAGGGGGGATGAGAATGATGAGGACTATGTGTCCTTCGATCACTCTGCAATCCCGAGAGTTGAAGGGAGACTAGATGAGTCGCTTTTTAAGGTCAACTCTGCGGCTCAGGTAGCTCTCTGTCAGGGGACATAAGTGTGGTTCCTGGACGACAACGCGTTGTCGTCTCACAAGCGCGTTGGCGTCCGTACAACCAGAAAACCAAAGAGATAAGGTTAAATCCTCAAGAAATGACTGCTAGCCTAGTTTAGAGGTTTCTTGAACAACAAAATGAGACTAAGAAGAATGCAACATAGAGACGAATGTGATAAAGGGAGTATATTACCGCAAGGGTGATGAAGACAATCTTGCACAACAATCTTCTCGCTAGCTTGCTTCAAGATCTCTCCACCTGCACACAACAAAGAGGGAAAATGTTGGGGTTGTTTAGGGGCTAGCCTCAATTAGACCCCCGTTTTGGTGTTTCCACCTCCACGGACAACCAAGTTTGCAATGATAGAAATAAAGATAAAGAAGGAAATACAAGCTACATAAACAAAAGACACTATAAACAGTACGTGCTTACTCAACCAAAGGAGATAGAGAATATAAGAGGAGCTTACCACCTTCGTCCAAAGCGCTCAAGGCTGCTGGAGGAGAAAATGAGAGGAACTCAAGCCTCTGTTGCAATGGTGTTCGTCCTATACTCGCACTATCGAAGTGATGGAGTAGTGGATTGTTGTTATGGAGTGTAAAGTGTTGCTACAAAGCTTGAAGATGGATGAATGGAATGGAGAGAGTGCTCAAATGATCTTGCCCAACCTCTGCTAAAGAGAACAATGGATGAATGAATGAACAATATGAAGGAAAGGATGAAAAACGGCCATATTCGGGTTGGCTAGCCGAAGAGGGGCGTTACACTTCGACTTCCAATAGGAAGTGTAATGTCTCTGTAGTCTCCATCTGCAGGAATCTGCCAGGGATGTAAGCGCGTCGCACAGACGTTTGCATGCCACGAGGGCGTCCCCAACAAAAACGCCCCCACCAACACAAAACAAGTGCCAAGTGGAATGTGGACAACGGGCTTAAGTGGAATTAAGCCTAAGCCTTAGGTTTTCTAAAGTGTAAGGGGGTAAAGGGGAATTTGTGTTAGGGGTGCAAATTCACACCTATACATTTTTCCCCCACTTTAGCAGCACAAATACTGATGAGTGTTCCGATAAAGTAGAGTAGTAAGAGTAAGAGATGTATACTTGAACCGACAAGGAAAGAGAGCACGGTCTGGCGAACTCGAAAGTGTAGGAAAGGACTTCATAGTTCCACGGAATTATGAAGCTGAAGAGCTAAAGTAACTTACAAGCTCACAGTCTTGCAAGGGAGGCATCCTTCAAAAACTCTCACATGAAGGAAACCAGGAAGAGCACCTTACAAACCCGCGGACCTGCAAGGAAGGTATCCCCCAAGAACTCTCACATGAGCGAGACCGAGTAAAGGGGACTCTGCAAAGTTGAAGAGGGCGACATGTTTACCCGTAGATAAAACATGTCAGGGAGTGGTCGCACAGGCCAGTGAATGGACAATCACACAAACCATTGCTAAGTGGTAAGACTTTCAAATGGGTCCCTCGGGAACCCTTCAAAAGGAAGGAGGGTCCACTCAAGGGACACGTTGTTTGAAATGTGAAGTTTAGTCAGGTTGCCCCCAAGCTAGACGTAAGGATGTGAAGTAGGCCTAGTTGGGTTGCCCCTGAACTAGACGCGAAGAAGTGAAACCAGTCTAGACGGGTTGCCCCCGAGCTAGACGTGAAGATGCGAAACCGATCTAGTCGGGCTGCCCCCGAGCTAGACGCCATATAACTTGTTGAAAACTTTTGAGGGGGTCCCTTGGGAACCCAGCGTGAAAAGGAGGGGTCCACTTAAGGGACACACTGTCCAAAAGCTACCATCTTCTTTCTCTAATCAATTCACAATCAAGGAATCCTTTCAAAAGATGTTCACTTCATCAAGGAATTCGAAAGGAAGGAGATGCACCCATTAGAGGGGAAGACTAAGACCGTTCCCGCTTCGGAGGAGGGTTTCCAAGTCCTTTATTTATGAACCTGTGATGAAGGAAACATATTCCGCTAGGGTTTCAAGTTGATAATGCAATTCTAATAAAGAAGTGTGCGAGAGGTCTCGAGAGAAGATTCGTTTGACAATGAATGCATTTTCCAAAGACTAAGTTGTGTAGAAGTGCATTGTCACACGTAAGAGGGACAACTCAAGCAAAAAAGAGAGAAAGATAAAGAGCAAGCAAAGGAAAAGGCAACACACTCAAAGGGCACAGGGGGATCTGATTTCGCGAGGTCAAATCTGTTTTTATTTATATATGTAATAGGTAACTATGACGCAAGGCAAAAGATCATCAATCCCCAACCAAATCATGAAGAATGCATGAAAGATAAAGTGAAAATAAAAAAATTGGGTCAACATGGAAGGAGGACTAAATGCTCCCAACGCTTTGCATCGTCCCCAATTTATCGAAAGTCAATCACAAACATGGAAGAATAGAGATACATGTAGAGGAAGGTTTACAACACAAACACCGCGCTTGTATCCAAGCACCAACAGGGGTGACGAGGGTCATCCAGGCACATATAGCATGATTACGGGGGAACACCTCACAACACACATCTAATCTAAAGATCAAGAAGAGGGTCTCCCCCTAACACTGGTTGATCAAGAGGTCGTCAGCTTCCCATTCTAGATCATCATAGGGGGAAGGATGATGAGCTTGCAATGGCGTAATGTTAAGGGGAGGAGCTTCTGATCCTCTTGCAACAAGGGCCAAGGCAGAGAGATCGATAAGTTCTTCGTTGCTCAACTCTTGTGGGTCTAAGATCAACGATTTCGCAAAGATCGTTGACAAGGTCGAAACTTCATCCACCGAGTTAAACATACACTTAATAGGAGTGCCATGCTTCACTTCGACGAACGAAGGAGTTCGCACCCGAGGTTCACCAAGAGACTCGAGAGCAGTGGCAAACTCAGGGGAGGCACGAGCTGGTTCCGTCACTAGGACAGAACAAGTCAGCATAGGGCCACCTTTCGGAGGAGGTGGGCTCTTCTTACATCCTCCATTGTTGGAGGGGCCACGTTCTACCTTCTTCTTTGTCAAAGGAGGTGAACTCCCCACAGACGAAGCTAGGAGGATCGAGGGAGAAGAAGAAAGAAATGCAGCGAATACGGCCGAAGTGTTAACCATATCCACGAGCTTCGGGAAAGGCGAGACATTCAGAATGCAAGTCAATAGGGGCGGCTCCGCAGAAGGAGCGATAAACACCTACACCTTTCCAGGCGCATGTGCGTTCATAGCAGGAGCCGAAAGAGATTCAGAGCTAGTTAGATCAAAGATGGAAGAGGGGGGAGAGGAGGGCATAGCAAGAGGTGTTGTCTTCTCCTCCTCCTTCTTCTGTAAGGAGGATTCCTCAGCCAGGAGAGCCTTTCACCGACACTTGCGCTCGCACACAAGGCAGTTTCTACAACTCTTTGAACCAAAAGTCATAACTTGCGAAGGGACGAAAGGATTCTGCTCAGCCATGGGAGTGTCCTCCACAGCTGTTTCCAACAGAAGGGCAGACTCCTAGATGGGAGCAAAAGGAGCAGGTTCGGAAATGGTAGGAGGAATCACTCTAGCGCCTCGACAGCGGGCCTCTTCCCGTTTACTGTTTTGAGAACAGGAATAGTAGAAGGCTGCAAAGGCCGGGACAAAGAGGACTCTCCACGGGGGGCTTTCTGTTTTCCATACCAAATAGGCCTAGGCTTTGTGGGTAAGATATGAAGCTCAAATGCAGGACGCTTGGCCTTTTGCCAAGTGGGCACCATGGGATTCTCTCGCAAGCGTGAGATAGAAGTAGATGGCACCATGGCAGGGCAAGAGGAAGAATCAGGCTAAGCAACAAAAGGGGAAGGAGGATCTCGGGACCGCTTCTCTTCTTCTCTTCTACGTGCCTTGGCGGCATCACTGTCAACTTTTAAGCAAGCTCTATGCGAAACAACATAAGGCAAAGGAGGGTACCTCACTTTCGACCTAGCACACCCTTTCTTATAGTTTTGATACGTACGGTACAAGAGATCCTTCTTAGGTGGGAGAGGACCAAGAGACGCAGGCCAAAAGTAATCTAGGGTATAGCTACCACGTGCAACTGGTGGTCTATAACCAATGTCATTGACAACATGTATCGAACCTCCATGAACAAACTTTATACACTTGTGCACAACCAAGGGAACTGCATTCATAGCTACTAGCCAGGGGATACCTAGCTTCACTTTGAAGAGTTCAAACCCTGGGACAATGTCAAACCTAAGGCTCATAGATTTAGGTCCAACGAGGACCGATAGGACAATACTCCCTATAGGAGGTACGAAAAGTTTGTCATGTGTGTGGACGGTACTCTCAGGCGCATCATATCCATCCTTATGCAAGAAGTTAATCATCATGATCTCCTCAGTTATGATATTCACTTGAGATGTCAGATCAACAAGAACACCTGCTACAGTATTCCCATTTATCCTTGTAGGAATGGAAAGAGGAGATGGATCTTTGTTGAAACCCATCACCAGGTCCTGTGAAGTAAAATTTATGCTAGTACCACTACTCATAGTCTGCGTAGAGGGAGTACGTTGGTTTAAGAAAGAGGCCATTACGCACACTAACAATACTTCTACAAAGCCTTCTGAGGTTTACGGGATAAGCCAGTGACCCGATTAAGGTTTCGTCACACAACACCGTTGGAACCTTCCAGCTACACCTACTAAGGGTCGTAGGTTGGGTTGTAAGGCAGAAGCCTTACAACACTCACACCTACAACACTCCTAGAACATAAGGAAAGGTACTTTCAATATCGCAAAACGGAACCAAAATGGTTCATGCCAAGTTCACCAAAAATGCAAGAGAGGGGGACCAATCACTGTAAGGCCCTAGGTCATGAAAGGCCAAGAGCGGAAAGGTTGCCCTAACTTACCTTAGTTGTAAGGAAGATTAGGATAGGGGGGATGAGAATGATGAGGACTATGTGTCCTTCGATCACTCTGCAATCTCAAGAGTTGAAGGGAGACTAGACGGGTCGCTTTTTAAGGTCAACTTTGCGTCTCAGGTAGCTCTTTGTCAGGGGACAGAAGCGTGGTTCCAGGATGACAGCGCAGCGCACTATCGCTGCATTGTCGTCTCATAGGCGCGCTGGCGTCCATACGGCCAAAAAATCAAAGAGACGAGGTTAAATCCTTAAGAAAGGATTGCTAGCCTAGTTTAGAGGTTTCTTGAACAACATAATGAGATTAAGAAGAATGCAACATAGAGACGAATGTGATAAAGGAAGTATATTACCGCAAGGGTGATGAAGATAATCTCGCACAACAATCTTCTTGCTAGTTTGCTTCAAGATCTGTCCACCTGCACACAACAAAGAGGGAAAATGTTGGGGTTGTTTAGGGGCCTGCCTCAGTCAGACCCCCGTTTTAGCGTTTCCACCTCCACGGACAGTTAAGTTTGCAATGATAGAAATAAAGATAAAGAAGAAAATACAAGCTACGTAAACAAAATACACTACAAATAGTACATGCTTACTCAACCAAAGGCGATAGAGAAGATAAAAGGATCTTACCACCTCCGTCCAAAGCGCTCAAGGCTTGTGGAGGAGAAAATGAGAGAAACTCAAGCCTCTAGTACAATGGTGTTCGTTTTGTACTCGCACTATCGGAGTGATGGAGTAGTGGATTATTGTTATGGAGTGTAAAGTGTTGCTACAAAGCTTGAAGATGGATGAATGGAATGAGAGTGCTCAAACGATCTTTCCCAACCTTTGTTGAAGAGAACAATGGATGAATGAATGAAGAATATGAAGGAAAGGATGAAAAACAACCATATTCGAGTTGGCCAACCGAAGAGGGGTGTTACACTTCGACTTCCAATAGGAAGTGTAACATCTTTGCAGTCTCCAGCCGCAGGAATCTGCCAAGGACGTAAGCACGTCGTGCATTGCGCACCGCGCGGGCATCCCCGAAAGAAACACCCCCACCGACACACAAAACAGGCGCCAAGTGGAATGTGGACAGCGAGCTTAAGTGGAATTAAGCCTCCACCTTGGGTTTTCTAAAGTGTAAGGGGGTAAAGGGGAATTTGTGTTAGGGGTGCAAATTCACGCCTATACAATTGGGTTCAACAAAATATAAATAAATCAAATGATTTTATTTACTAAAGTTAGGTTGTGTGAATATAATAATCAATAAAAATAAATTATTTCAGTGGTCAATAGGTATTTGTCTACTATTTGATCACAAATTTTGAGTCATAGCTTAAGGAATCACTTAATCTTGGATCCATTGAAAGTTGAACAATGAAATATGAACTAGACCATATTTTCAAAAATTATATGGTCAATTATGTGGCTATAAATTTGATCTATTTCCATAGAAATGGCCTTTGACTAAAGATTTGAATTTTATCTAAACAATGAGCATGTTGCCTTTAGATATTTTGTACCTATAAACAAAGATTCAGGACTACAATATAAAAAGTAGCAATGTTGATAAACACCATCAGGAGCTTACTAGTGAGTATATTTTCCTTAGTAAAGCCCCTTGATTGATAAGTTGGTTGCTAGGCAATTGACACTTGAGACTTGATGAAAGTGGAATTTAATGCAAAAAATATTAGAACCTTGTGCAATAGTTAGGGTTTCACCATGTTGATGTAAGACTTAATGTGGAACACAGTAAATAATAACTAATGAGTGATCCTTTTTTATAGATAGATGTAGTGGAGTTGTCTTGGCAATGGGGGTCCTAAATTCTTCTCTTTATGAAATGACCTACAAAAGTGGCTATTTTAAACTTGACCTAGGTACCTAATTTGATAGTTGTGGTTTAGGAGTCCACACATAATAACTAGTTAAAGCTGAGTTGGCTTGGACCTAGGGTGAAATTTGAATTTTAAATATGAGAGTCAAGTTCACATTGCAAAATTGACTTGGGTCATTTTTATGACGGCATATTTTATTAAAGACTAAAATTAATAATCTAAGAGCTAAAAATTCTCTAACCATGAGATATGTTTTGTGATAGTGTCAAATACATAAGACACCTATATAAAATAATATAAAACAAAAACAAAAAGTATACTCTTTACCCTCACAATATCATATTATTAATCATTATTTTTATTTTTAACACTTTTATTTTTTTACTTGATTTAAATAAATAATATTATTTTAGATTATTTGCATCAACGTGATCCATCATTAGGATGTAAAAAAAAAATTGGAAGTGAGATTTGAGACATTGATGTAAATAAATTATACACTGCTAACTCCACAAGATAGCATTCTCATCAATATAGACTTGAAAATCTAATATCTCTAATATTATTTTATTTTAGTTAAGTTAAAATTGAAAAAGTCCGTAACCTTTAAAAAAAAACAATTAAAAAATTTAATTTAAAAAAAAAAAACAATTAAAAAATTTAATTTAAAAAAAGAAAACAGACATCCATCAAAACCTAAAGAAGCCTTTATATTGACTTTTCAATATAATTTAACTATAATAAATTATAACAAAATTCCCTCAAATAAACACTTTATACTTGATGCCCAAGAAAACAAAATTCTCTGAACCTTCCTTAATTCTATTCCTGACCGATAAAAGCACGGGAAAGCATAGGTCATTATCAGAAGTCGTACACGATTGATAAGGACATGCCACATCTTTACCAATGTTTATGGATCTGCACATTTAATAACGATTTTGTCTTTACTCTACTGGAGTTAATGGGCTTTGCTGTACTGGGGCTTTCGTGTCCAAGAAATTTAACTGTAAATACAAATAAAATTTGTATCAAGCTCCACCCCTGTGACATATTAATGAAATAAAATAATTATTTTGACCGTTTCTTTTGCGTGTTATATATTGAACTGCAGATTCGGGTCTTCGTTGTATGACAAACGATTTCTTTGGAAAAGCCCATATAATTTTGAGTAAGGAAACAATGATGGAGACTTCTCAGGTGTTTCAGGAAGAAAATGCTTGTTCCGACCTGGAAAATTCAAAATTATACACAATATCTGTGGTCATTATATTATAATTTTTAACAGAATTATCCAAAATTATTTCCATCAGCGTTGGCATCAAGTTGAACGACAATATACTACGTGATCATATTGTCTATAGATTCAATGAAGATTTATGATAAAAAAAATTATATTATGCCTTTCTGAGGTCTTCTTTTTAATTGGGAAGATTCCGAGTACGTG
Organism: Sequoiadendron giganteum; assembly: GCA_007115665.2. NCBI lineage: Eukaryota > Viridiplantae > Streptophyta > Pinopsida > Cupressales > Cupressaceae > Sequoiadendron > Sequoiadendron giganteum. The sequence goes on from CM021105.1 coordinate 127,589,508, forward strand.
TTCCATATTCGGATTTGGTGAAGCTATAGCCTACAGAAGTTGCTTGTTGATAATGCATCGGGCTTCCATGAATCTTCCTAATTTTCCACTTTGGTATCATAATTATTTCATGGCTATTTTCAATACTCTTGGGTCTTGACTATAAAGTACAATGCTGTTCGAGTGGCATGGCAACAGCTTTGCTCTGATGAACTGATCTGTGATCCTTTTCTTGCTGTTTTCTCTATGCTGGTCTTCTTAGGCTTCTTCAATACCAAAAAGATGTGGTTAGTCTACCTTCCTTTGGTTTTCTGTTTTAATTCTGAATTTGAGAGGCTCGGTGCTCTAAGAAACTCCAGTTTGATATGGGGTGTGTAGAAATTCTTTATTGACGGACACTTTATGATGTGAATACATTTCATAGACTTGTCTAACGTCATTCAAATTGCCAGACCAATGAACACATCTAATGTGAATAAAATCCATTAAATGTGGATTGTACTAGTTTCTTTCCATTTTTAGAGAAAAGTTTTATTTTTCACATTTTACTCCTAGCTGGGTAGAGATGATTATATAGATCCTCCAGTCTATTCTTATAGTTGTACATTTCCAGCCCATTTGATGTACTCTGGTCATTTGTGGGGTTTTTTTTTTCTTTCTGTTCATTGACACATTTCTTTCTTTCTGTTGCTTAACAGGATTGAAAAAGGTTATAACTGCAGAAGGGATCAATTCAGCCTTAAAAAGAGCAGGTCAAGAGTCATCCCAATATTCTTAAGAATATAACTCCATTCTCTCACAGAGCTGCCTCAAGTGAAAGACTAACAGGTAATCTATAACTCATCCACAGATTAGAATTACATTTAAGGCTGAAGGATCACCCGAGTCTTGGGAAGAGTCAAGGCCCAATTATCAAATATATACTTGATAGGATTGCCAAGATTATAATCCCAATGGTCTTCAACCCATAACTTGCATATAACAACTAACAGGAGGGGGATTCGCCCTAGAATTGCATATTGCAAAACCTTACAGTCTCAAACTCAGAGATTTCATTAATGACATGAGAATCACCCCAGCCTTGAAAAGAGTAGAACTCCAATAGTCTCTAGCCTGAGATTTTACGTAGCACCCTTGCAAAGAGGACAAGCCCAATCTCTCTAACTCAAGTGAAAGATGATAACCAGAGAAATCACCCCAGGCTTATCAAGCTAAAGCCTAAGTTTCTATCGCAGAGAAATAGCAGCAGGTACACCTTTTAAGAGTAAAAGAGCTCTCTATCTAAAAGCTCACAACTTATAGCTGAAGTAATTGCCCCTACCTTGCCAAGAGTAAAGGCCAATAGTTTCCGACATCTAGATTGCACCTAATATTGAGAAGAAATACCCCAGCCTTGAAAAGAATAAACGCCTAATAGTTTCTAATTAATAACAGGAGGAATCACCCAGCCTTGAGAAGAGTACACTTCCAATTTGGCAGATCATCATGTCACTGAAAAGATATAATCCCTCACACACGGTTCTGTCCTCTGCATCCAAGAAGTATGATGTTTTCCTATGTTTTCGTGGGAATCCCATAAGAAGAAAATTTGTAGATCACCTCAATGCTTCACTGGAAAATGCGGGGGTTAATGTATTCCTGGATAGCCAAAAGCTGCAAAGGGGGGAGGAGATCAGTTCAACTCTTCAAGAGGCAATTGAAAGCAGTGCCATCCTCATTCCTATTTTCTCCAGGAAATTTGCAGAGTCCCACTGGTGCTTGGACGAGGTAGCCCATATGTGTAAATCAAATGGTATAATTATACCCTTATTCTATTATGTAAAGCCAACAGAAGTAAGAAATCCTGAGAGGGGTGTCTTTGCAAAGGCTTTTAAGAAGAAAAAAGGAAGATACACACAGGAAAGGATTACGGAGTGGAAAAACGCTCTGTCTAAAGCTTCCTCCTTCTCTGGCTGGTGTACAGATGACACAGCAGGGTACGTATGACATTCGCTTCTTTTTTTAAAGAATTTTTTTGTAAAAATAACCCTGAAAAGAAACTCAGAGAGAAATTTTGTTCATGCTCTCTATAGAATTCTAGGATAGCTTGGTAATATGAATTTTGATCTAGTCAGGCAGTTAATTATTAGAACATCTGAGTTTGAGTTCAATAGCTAAAAGTGAAGATCAAAATTGAGGAGGACTACCATCTGAAGGAGACTAATGAATCTGATGGTGAATATTGTATTTCTAGCAGCATTGACAGGAACAAATTTGTCTGTCAATATTTCTAAAAATACTTTCTTCATCATAAAATTCATCTTTTTCCTTCCATAGCTCTGTAGTTTATATTCTATAATCTCATTTTCTATGTCTTTGCATGAACAGTAATATACAAAATTCTAACCCTTATTCATATACATCTTTTAAGCTTTCTTCCTTTTGCTCTCAGGTGAATCCTCTTTATTCGTTGTTATTTAACTGAAACTTCTTTCTTTACTGTTCCTAATTATCATGGCATTGAATCTAACAAACAATAGCATTGAGCTTTAAGTAATTTTACCACTTTCTCATGAGTTTGTAGCAGAAGTAAGTTGTTTTTATATATTGCTGAAGATCACAATTTCTAGAGTTCCTCAAGTTGAATAGTACTTCTCTGATAATTAATAGTCTAAGAGAACTATTTTATGTTATAGCAAGCATAAATTTTTACAAAAAACCAAGCAATCTCTTAGTTTACAATCTCGTCTATCTTTCAGATTTGAAGGGGGACTTGTCAAGCTTGTAGTCCAAGATGTTTTCAAGACCTTAGAGCAAAAGATGACCTCAGTCACCGTAGAGGAAGTTCTGCCTGATCCCTTAGAAGAAGAGCCCTCAGAAGCAATACCCCATGTGATCAGAAATGAACCCCTTAGAATTTCAAAGTATGTCTTCATCAGTATGAAAGAGCACATGAGCAAAATTATAAAGATGCTTAATATAGATTCTGATGAGAATGTTCTCACTGTTTGCATTTATGGAAAGGGTGGCGTGGGAAAAACGTCTCTAGCAAAGGCCATCCATAATCACATTTATCTTGAATTTGATGCTACCTGCATTGTATATGATGTCCGTCATAAAGCCCAACATACAAATGGTGTAGCTAAGATGCAGCGTCAAATATTGAAAGACCTTGTCAAGTTTAAGGATAAAGTTAATGATGAGGCTCATGGAAAGATCTTGATGAAGGACCGTTTGAGGTCCATCAAGGCCCTTGTTATTCTGGAATATGTTGATGATTGCAAGCAGCTGGAGGCATTACGAGGTGATTGGTTTGGACCAGGTAGCAGAGTTCTTGTAACAATGATTGACCCCAACATCATAAAGAATGAACATGTTGATTTTTCTTATGAAATGCAGGGACTGGATAAGGAACATGCTCTTCAGTTTTTTAGCTGGCACGCTTTCATGAGAGATAAACCCAAAGAATCTTATAAAGACTTATCATGCAAAGCTGTGGATATTTGCAATAGGCTGCCATTTTCACTGGAAGTTTTGGGTGCTCATTTGTATAGTAGAAATCTAAGATATTGGAATCAGGCGATTGACATACTATACTATTCAAGTTATCATGACAAGTATGCTATTCTTAGACTTATTTGTGATGGCCTCAAGTCAGAACAGAAAGAGATGTTTTTAGACATGGCTTGTTTATTCATAGGAAGAAAGAAGGAAAGTGTCATTAGCTTTTGGGAAGCTAGTCATTTGCGTCCCAATGTAGGCCTAACAAAAATGAAACTGAAATCACTCATTAGACTAGATGAAGATGATAGATTTGTAATGCATAGTGAATTTAGGGACATGGGAAGAGCTATTGTAGCAGAGGAATCATTGGAACCAGGGAAGCGTAGCAGATTATGGAAACCAGAAGAGGCTGAAATGGTTATAATGCAAGGAAAGGTGATGCTTTGAATCCCACCTACTTTATTATTCATTTTCCTTATCTTTTTCTATTCCTTGAACTTAGTTTGGGAAGAAAAAGGCTATGTGTTTCTTTATGTTGTAGACAAGATGTTTGAGATATGTCTCTTGTTTATCTTCGCACTAGGTTTTTCTAATGTGTTTAATTGGTATGCCATTAGGCAAAGCAGTTGTACCCTATTTTCTACAGTTCAATTCAATGTCAATATTGATGCTAATAAACTTTTATCAATTGGAATCTGATCAGGGAACAGAAAGTGTTAGATGTCTTACCTACCTTCAGCAAGATGTTCGAGTGCAAACTCATAATTTGCAAAAAATGTGTAATTTGCAATTGTTATGGCTGGATGGAGCTCTTATTGAAGGGGACTTTGGACAAATGCCTCCAGATTTGAAATGGTTGAAATGGGAAAACTGCCCTCTAAAATGCTTTCCATGTGAATGGAGTATGAAGCATTTAGTTGTACTAGATTTAAGCTTCAGTAAAGACATTGAGGCAGTGTGGCTAGAACTATCAAACATTGAGGTAATTTCCTTCTATTGGGATTGTGGGGGGGAAGGAAAAAGAGATTCAAGATAGGAACAGATACTTTTATTGATGCATGTAATTTTTTGAAAGATTAGTAAGTGCAGAGAGGCTTTTACAATACCAAAAGAGAAATGGATTTGTATACCTTCTTAATGAATCCTTAAATATAATTGTTACTCTGTTTGCAGGGGCCAACAAATCTTAAAGTACTCAAGCTGAATGGCTGCACAAATCTTCAGGTGCTTCCAGATTTAGCCAATCATACATCACTCATACAGCTGGAACTCTGTGGTTGTAAAGAGTTACGGGCTTTACCACAGTCCATTGGACTTCTAACAGAGCTTAAATACCTGGATCTGTCAAACTGCTGCAACATAAGCCAACTACCTGACACTGTAGCTAACCTCAGTTCTCTGGAGGTGCTCTTTCTATCTAATTGTCACAGCATAAGAAAGTTACCTGACTCGTTTGAAGAGCTAAGGGTTCTCAAAAAAATCAAATTGGATGGAATACCTTTGAAGAATTTGCCTAAATCCTTGAGATGGCTGTCCAGCTTGGAGATGCTGTCTCTTCATTGTTGCCATGATTTAAGAAGTCTTCCTTACCGGATAGGTGAATTGAACTGCCTGCAGTATCTGGATATACATGGTTGCTCTAGCTTACAGGCTCTCCCTGATTCAATATATAAACTCAAAAGTTTATGCCAGTTAGATATGGCTGGTTGCAATAGAATCATCCTAGGAACAGAGCTAGGGGACTTTGGTTGCATGGAAAGCTTGATTTTAAGTAATTGTGAAGCCATAAGGAGCTTGCCTATATCAATAGGCCAACTTAATTCCTTGCAACATCTAAACCTCAACCACTGCACTTCTTTGTTTCGACTTCCTGAAGAATTGGGAAATCTGGTCCATTTAGAAGAGTTGCTGCTCAACGAATGCTACAACCTATGTGAACTTCCACAGAGCATTGGGAAACTTTCTTGTTTAAGGACTCTAGAAATGGAAGAAAATTACAGCCTATCTGTTCTTCCAGCTGGCTTTTCTAGACTTACATCCTTAAAGCATCTAAAAGAAGGTGGTTGTCCTCTACCAGAACATATTGGAGAGCTTCTATCATTAGAAACTCTCCATCTTAAATCATACAAAATGTCCTCTTTGCCACCGACTTTTGGCACACTTTTGCGGCTAAGCAAACTCTACTTACATCACTGCACAGAGATTTTGGAACTTCCACATCTTCCAAAGAAACTCATTGAAGTATATATTCAAGACTGCTCAGGACTAAGGAAAATCTCAAACATGTCAGGTATGATGAGGCTAAAGATTCTGAGTATACAGAACTGCAGCGAACTTGTTGAATTGCCTGACTTTGGATCCTTGCAATCATTGCAAGAGCTCTCTCTATCAGAATGTAGGAGTGTTAAGCATATTCAAGGAGTGGAAGGGCTGAAATCCTTAAGAAGGTTGCATGTTATTGGTTGCAGATTGGCTAGATCAAAAAGTTCAGTGTTGAATCATCGACAATTAATCAAGGTATCTCTCAGCTTCCTCTCTACTGCTTATATAATATTAGCACCATATATAGCATAATTACATAACTCAGCTATTAGTTTTAGAATATTATAGGGAAAGAAAGATAGGGGAAACTGGAGTTTAATAGTAATATTCCTAGGCAACTTGTCTTTTACAATATCCACCTGAAACATGGGGTAAAAATGTCTCAGCACACTTGGATTATAAAGATAAATTCTCTGATTTGGGCTAGTGACCCCAACATCTTGGAGTAAGCACTAGGAATACAACCTAGAACTTTAATGATATCCAACATGGGATATCCCAAAATCCATCTTGAGACAATCCAGTGTGGATGGTGGGTGTGTTGCCAAAGAGCCTGCTTTGATTCTTTTGGCTGAGAACCCGTGTACACAAATGCAAAGTTATGACTCCCATTTTGATTGACATGTGGCCAAGATAGTCTATCAAAATATTTAAATTTTGAGAATATCTTGTATACTAATTACCATAATCTGCCATTGGAATTACAGGAGACCCATTGTCTAGAGTTATTCAGCTTTTCTGCAAATAATGCTCCAGAATGCTTACAACACAAGATAGAAGTGAATGGGCGTGATCTACTCTATGTTGCATTGGATAGTAAAGAACAATGTTCAGGGATTATATTATGCTTCATGGTGAGGTTCAAGGATGGGATTACTTTAGTGAGCATAGAATTAAGAACTTTAAGAGATGGCAAGGAGATTTTCAATACCAGGCTTGTGAATCATTCAAAAAATGTAGAGGGGGATCAGATTTTTATTCACATTTTGCGAAAAAAACACCCCATGGCTATGATGATACAGAGTGGAGATGTAGTACATGCCAAGACAGATACATATGAAGAAAGAAAATTAATAAGAAGTGGTGGAATGCAGTTCTTCTCTGAAGGAAAAGATGGGAAAAGGGAAGATATAATTCTGGAGAGATTAGGAAGGGGGTTGACTAAGTTAATGGAAGGCTACAAGGAAAATCTAGCCATTGAAGATGAAGAATAAAACCGAAGTTTGACCGTTTTAAATGGGTATTGCTTTAATTATTGAGGCTCAACATTAATAGAATGGTCCCCTTCTTCAGAAGCATCCGAAAATAGCACGGTATCTGTTATGTTTTGAAATATAAAAGGGTCAAGCTACCTAGATCCTACATCACATGTAAGTGAGCCTGCAACACACTTTACAGTTAAGTACGATATTTCAATAGTTTGCATAGCTCAGGAAACAAGTACTGAGAGTTTATGTGTGTCCTGCAGAGATATATTTCATGTAAATGACAGAAAATCTGCTTGTAGCAATTATGCAAATTATATACAAACTACAGAAAAGTCCCATGTAAAATCTTTTCTCTATCCCATTGACCCTACATGTACGGGGAATAAGCAAAAGTACTCTATTATATTCTGTATACTGGAATGATTACTTTCAGCTTTATAAGGATAAACTTCTAGTATCTGCTACTTCTTTCCCATTAAAACAAGAGTCATGTGACGTTTGAGATTATTCTAGTTCCTCAGTAATTTTGCTTCTACAAGGAAAATAGAATCCCCCATTTTATTTCATATAAATTGTACCATGGAAACAGTTTATATAATCTGTTTTAAACTAATCAGTGCCCTAATTAGACATGAATCTCTATTCTTGTTACAGTAAGAATCCCTAATAATTAAACAAGAGGCATGTAGACTGTTTCTCGTATAAATTAATAACATTTGTTAAAAATACATCATTAACAAGGCCAAAGGAATTGTAATCATATCAAAAGAGAATAAAAAATCATGGTTGGAGCATAGGTGAGGTATAGAAGGCATGTGTCATGCATACCTGCTCTGCATAAGTTGCAAGTGCTTCAACTGTTCAACATAGTCAACTCAAGCGTATGGGTTGAACATAGGAATGGAGTATATCCTCAAAGGAATTTGAGTTGATTAATGTCTTGTAGAGATGTCCGAAGTTCAAATGCATTGCAAATTTCTTCATTGATTTTTGTGTAAACTAAGTACAGTAGTCAGTAAACAAGTTAAATTTCTGCATACAGCCCAAGGTTGTTTCACATCATGGAATTCACCCCATTATTTGGCAGCTAGCGGTCTAAAAGACCCACTCCTTTACATGATTCATTCCTTTCTGAAATAACCTGAAATAGAAATCCAACCCTAAAAATAATTGTTTCCAATATTGTATGTTCAGCAAGGTATTAGATGCAGTAGTACCAATATTTTTGCAAGATAAAACTGCACCAGCTGTAGAAAATAGAAACTTTGCCACTGCTGCCTTTGATTGGGATTTCTCTTTCTGCCATCCATATTCAAGAAAATTTTCAGAGATTTCTCTCATTTCTGGGATTTCATTCTAGTCTCGAGTCTTTTGAGTGGAAATCTCAAGGCGGTTTATATTTTTTTGTTGTATTTCTAGTCAAAAGCATTGTATTAAAAAAATTTCATCAAATTAAATTATCAAAATTTAAAAATTAAAATCAGTGATCACTGACATATGAAGACTGCTAACAAATTTCTAACTTTTAAGTTCAAACAAGTCCACTCTAGAGTCTACTAGAATCAAATATATTGCAAAGCATCTAATTTACCGTATTTCAATGTGGCACTAACATATAGCTAGCGTATAGGTTTTAACTTTTGGGTGTTAGAGTAATAGGTTAATCGTCTAATTAAATCATTCATATTGATTAATTAATTATGTTTATTTTATTTTATTCATTTAAGTTAAATTTAAGATTTCATTTTTGCATTATTAAATTAGCTTTGTTATCTCATTGTATGGGATTGTAATACTTGTCATAGGCTAATTTAATTCTCTTTTAAGGTTTCAAATATAGGGCTTTTATCTTCTTTTCATAAGGATTGTTTTTTCATTGTAATTAATCATTCAGGTTATTTTGCATCAATTAATTTTCTAGTTGTTGAGCACTATTGTGCCTTTGATCTCCTCTTTTGTGATAGGATATTGTTTGCAAGTGATTTATGAGTATTGTGGAGTTGATTTTGCAACTTCAACATGGTATCAAAACTCCAAATTTATAGCTTCCTATTCAAAATTTGAGGGATCCGACCTTCAGTGAATTTTTGGTGTGTCTTAGAGTGAAACGAACCTCACCATTGAGTCTGCAACAGCTGAAAACCTATAGATTAATTGTCATTTTGCAAAAAATGGAGAAGTTGAAATTCGGTCAAAAAAAATATGACACATTTCACAAGAAAAAATTTGTACAACTCTATGCATCTATACGTTGTACTGGTACGATGCCATTAATTTTGGCACAATCACTCAGCTTAAGAAAATAGTAGGTTTATAAAAAAAAATTATGGCAAAATTGTTGTGCAGAGGCGAAGTTTTAAAAAAAATCAACAGTCTTTTGATTTGATAGTAGAATACATATTTTGAAGAATATTTCAACACCACCATCACCAAGTTGCTATGCTACATCGCCTCTAAGTTTGCTCTGCCCTGCTGCCCTCTGCCCCCTTCAACCCTCGATCACATCTGTGACCTCCATGAGCACCCTTTGCTCGCTACAACACCTTTATTTGTCCCTTGCACTCATGTGATTGACCAAGGCCCAAAAAATCAGCCCTAGGTCACCATACGACCAAGGGTAGAGTCAGTTTTAGCCCCCTTGTTTGTTGTTAAGGTAGATTGAGCAAGCTTCACAAAATCGGGTATATCTTGGGCATTGGTGGTTCATTTTTCGAAAAATTTATATCGTTGGACAAATGATTCCAAGCCTGATCCAATGGTGCAGATATGTTTACCTAATTCTATCTTAGAAATTTTGTACAATCAGTTGAAGTCAGATCTTATTTTCTACACTTCCAAGGCCATAACTTGGGCATATAGATTCCATTTTTGCAAATGAATAGGTGTCAAAAAGGTGCTTCAATACTCTATCCAGATCTATAGACATTTTTTCTCAAAAAATTTACCAAGTACATAGATAATTGTATGAAGTGATTTTTTCCTTTTTCCAACTTTTCTACTTTTAGAGTTGCATGAGGGTTTTCTTTTTTGTGTTATGGGGGGTATTTTTTCTTGATTTTCATATCTATATACATCAAAGAACAAAAAAACCTTCCAAAAACATTGTTTTGAAAACCTTAAACACCATGGCAGACACCTTTTTGGTTGAACGTCTTACACCACACAACTATCACATCTAGAAAGCTCATATGATTAGATTGCTCATGTCTAAGTGTTTGTGGTCCACTTTGGATCAAGTACAACCAACATTGACTCAACAGTTTGAGATTCTTCAGCATAGGAACAAGATGGATGAGGCTATGGGTCTGATTTCCCTGCATGTTTCAGACAGTCTCTTGTTTCATCTTGAGTCTTGCACCACTCCTAGGGCTATGTGGATGAAGTTCACTAATATTTTTGGTACCATCAATGAGTTTTGGGCACTTTAGATTAAGGCAAAGTTGACTTTTTTGGTACCTGATTCCTTCTCCCCCATTGAGGATTTCCTGGTGAAATTTAAGTCTCTCGAATCATCACTTTTGCAAGGTTGCGAGAAGAATAAAATTGTCACATAGTGCATTTACCAGATATTGTTTAAGCTTTGAGGCCCATTTCAGGTCTTATCTTCCACATTTTACTCTACCATGGATGCATTGGGTAATGCTTTTACCATGCCTAACTTTGAAGTTTTATGTGACCGCTTGACATGAGAACAATCAAAGTTGATTCAGTTGGATGCACTCTTAGGTTTGAAAAACCATGCCTTGGCAGCTCAACCATCTAAGGGGAAACAAAAGCCTAAGATAGATTGATTAGGTAGTGAGAATATTTCCAAGCCACCTCCAAATTCAGAACAAAAACCACATTCTAATCCCAAACATGATAAGTCTTCTCAATCTAGTGAGTCTTCCTCCAAGATGAAGAAGAAAGTAGGTGAACCTTGTAGTTTTTGTGGGAAGGAAGGACATCCCGTTACTAGATGTTCGAAGTTATTAGAGGCTTTAGAGGAAGCCATTCAACAACATAGCATTTCAGCTCCTCAATCTTCTTCTACTCATGCAGGAAAAGCTCATGCTCGTTCTGCATGGGCCTTACCTTCATCATCTATATGGATACTTGATTTTGGTGCACCTCTCACCACATGATACATACCTAGGATTTTGTTACCACTCTTTCACATTGTGGAACTTCACATATTGCAATTGGTGACTCCACTCAGCTTTCAATTTTGGGTTCAAGTATTGTCCCATTGGAAGGTGGTTGTATTTAGGATGTTCTTGTTGTTACTAAAATTTCAACCAACCTCCTTTCATTTTATTGGATTTGTCATATTAGCACTAGTAGGATAGTTGAGTTCTCACCACATGATGTGGTTATTTGAGACCTCCATGATCTTGATCTTGTTGTGGCTACTAAGAGTGTTGATTATGCATCACGACTATATAGATTTGATGGATTTAAGAGCTCAACTAGTTCCAATTCATCTCTCATAGCACATGGAGATTTAGTGAGTAAGCTTTGGCATGAGTGTTTTGGCCATGTCAATTACAAATATCTCTACTAGATGAGTACATGGGTGTTGGTGTTTGGGCTCCATAATATTTCTTGTACTGATGGTGTTTGTCGAGGATGTGTTCTTGGGAAACATCACTATGATTCTTTTCCTACGGGTAGAGTCAGACGTGCTACTTGGCACCCTTATAGTTGGTATATAGTGACCTCATGTCATTTTTTACTCTATTTTCAAGGGCCAAATATGTGCTCACATTTATTGATGACTTCTTTAGATGTACATAGGTGTACTTTCTTAAGTACAAGAGTGATGTCTTTGATTATTTCAAGATCTTTAAGGCATTCATGGAGAAGTAGTCTAGTCTTTCTATCAAGTGGATATGCATAGATAGTGGGGAGGAGTATGTCAATCTGTAAAGGAGGGGATTTGCTACTCCCAAGTCTTAAGATAAACAAGGTCTAAAGGGAGTGAATGGCCCTTGATCACCTCAATATATAAAGCTCAAGTGATGGAGGTACTTGGATGAAAGAGATTGCAAAAATGTAATGGAAGGAAATGCTAAGCTAAGAAGAGAAAATTGTAATTTAATAGACTGATAATAGATTAGCAAAAAGTAATTGAAAAAATAAAAATAGGATGAATCACATAATCTACTCATGGGAGGATAGAGTCACAACCAATAGACACAACACATCGTGTGGAAATTTGTGCCTCGTCTTGTCATCCTTGTCAAATTAAGAGCTAAAGGCCAAAAAATCAGCAAATACCCACCTCTTTGAATCTGGAAACCTGCACACAGTCGAGATGAGGAAAAGTGTTGGGGCTATTTCAAGGCTTACCTTCGTCAAACCCTCATTTTGGTTTTTCTACCTCCAAGGACAACCAGATAGATAGAAAAGTAGACATTCAATAAAGTAGATGAGACGTGTGATAAAGACAAACCTTGCTATGGAGGAGAATCCATATCACAAATAAATAGATAGACAAGAAAAATATATTTGTAAATAGACAAGAAAAGATAATGCAACAAGAGACATTACCAACATGTGTGGCTTCGTCTTGGCTTGATAGATGAGACATTGAGTGCTTGCAAGAGAGCCTTGGTTGTTGACGAGACATAAATCTAGTAGAGCTTCACCATAGATGATGTTGGATTTAAACCAAATAAAGATTTATTTAATTTAAATGAGATGACTTTAGGGATTAATTAAATAAAATGATTTATTTAATTAAAAGGGGGATTACAAATTAATTAAATAAAATTGATATATTTAATTAAGAGATGAAGAGTGATGAATTTAATCAAATACAGATTATTAGATTAAATGACTAGCAAAGGAGATGATTCAGGATGAAATGGTGTTAGTAAATAAGGATCCAGTGTGTCAGATCAAATTGTATATTTTTCATGTCTACAGAGAGAAAGTTGGGGAGACAAAAGGTAAGAAAGAATGAGAATGAAGGTGAAAGAGAGAGTTTTGTGAAGTTGCATGGGTGGGAAGGGTCTACACCCATGATTTTGCCATGATGATGCATGTCATGGGCAAGGTTTGCGAGATTCCATCATTTAAACTCAAAACTTTTAAGGACACTAGTGCGCTATGTGGACGTCTGCGTAGGTGTTTGACTCACAACTTTGCAAGAAATGAGGTGGAAAACTACTAACGCTTCAGCATTGCCACTTATAGAGTTGGAATCGTGAAATTCTGACTAATAAGGATCTTTTCATAAATGTGGCTAGGTGTCATAAATATAGTGGGCTAAATGCATAAGTGTGAAATTTCTACAAGGTGAAAATTTATGAAACTACATTTTCTCCCTACTTTAGCGAGCTGAATTTTCGGAGAAAAATCAGCTTCTCTAAATTAGTTGAGAAGATATAGATGCAAGATCAAAAATTTAAAAAAATTACAGATTTACATGCAAAAAGGATACTCTAGAGGTCGATTAGGCGGATACTGGAAATGCCCCCAGTGATCTAGCTTAGTAAGAAACTACATCACCAGATGTGAAGTTTCATTATGCAAAACTCAAATTTAAGTAAGTTCGAAAATCAAAGAAGCTACAATGGCGAGAAGAATTCTTAAGAAAAATTTGGTAGTTCAGAAGAAAAATATGGTGAAGAGGTGAATATATGCCCCCTCTTGTTTTTCCCCCGACTAGGTGGATTGAAAACAGGAAAGATGGAAGGACCACATCCATTGGGAAAATTGACCTATATATACCCAAGTGAACTCACAAAAGAGTCGTTTTCACTATTCACAGCAAGGAGTTTGTTGAATTTTTTGAGAGAAAATCTAGCAAAATGCCTCAAAAATGAGATTACATAGCCCCAAGGATCGAGCAGCTCTGCACATTCATAGTTGAGGGAGGCGAGGTCAATGAGGTATGAGGAATTTGACCCAACTTTGTATTTTTAGTGCATTTGTTTTTAAATTTTCTTCTCCTCGAGTAGTGCAAGCATCCAACCAGTGTAGAGGTGTCTGGCTGGTGCGTTGTCATCCCAAAAATGCGTCATCTTCCTCCAACCATGTTGGCATCTAACCTGCGTTCTATCATCGAGCAGTGTTTGGCCTTAGATTCTAGTGCGTCACATAGATGTTTGTGCAGTGCGCCTTTGTCCTAGAGGCTTAGGCTTAGATAAATTTTGGATGTAGAGATAGAAAATTTCTTGCTTATGATGTAGATGGATCTTATGTGAATTTTGTTTCCATTGCAAGAGTGGTCGATGATCAAAGAGCATGGGGGTGGGCATGTACAGACTATGCTACACAATCGCAATGAGTAGATGCACCCAAATGACCAAGACCTACTATGAAACGTGGGTTTGTGGTGGGCCTACATGATGTCAGAGATGTATCATCTATCGATGCTTATGGTACTCATGGAGCACTGGGATGCAGACACCTCCACCTTCCATCTACTAGTGATAGAGGTGATCATCATGTTGGAGGACGTGTATCGAACACCAGACTACCCATTCATGGATGACGGTGGCATATGACGAGGCGAGGATGGCATGGGACGCCATAAAGGGCTAACAATACTATGCCAGGTGGACAAATCTGGGAGATACCATCGACCACATCTACATGCGGTGGTTGGAGTAGGGTGAGAAGCCATTCCACTCATTCGTAGAGTGATGGTTGTTACAGTAACCCTCTGAGTCGTGATGGATGGGTGAGGCTTTCACCTAAATGGGGCCCTCGTCCATTGTATTTGAGAAATGGAGGAGCATCAGACTGTCTACACCTGGGGTCAAAGCATGCTTGCTCACCTATGCCACAACCTTGGGCATTATGTCCATTATGAGTATTTTAGTCTTAGAGCTTGCACACTCCTACAATTGTGGGGCTCACACATATCACATGTACCTGGTCAGTTAGGTTTGCCCAAGACATAACACATGGTACACCAATGGCTCACACATACCCATTGGTACGCGATTGGAGGTATAAGGAGCTCATTTTTTGGCATTTATAGTTTGATTCTTTATAGGTGTAGAATATTAGATGGAGCCCCTATAGGAGGATGGGGATTTGGTCCATGAATAGGTGGCAACTAAAGCACATGCAACGTGATCGAATCTTGGCGAGGCGATCATATCACATTATTGTTATGTATTAATAGCATTAGGCCGCTTGATAGTTTGGGTAAGTGGAGATGATCCCTCCAATGCCTCCCACATACGTTTGATCAATGAGGACCATTGCTCGAATAGGCAATCATTGTCATATGACCATTATGGATGTCACTATTAGTGATGATGGATCGAATAACGATGACCAACCTCTCATCATATTGATTGATGATGTTGGTGTCGCCTATGGTTTTAGAGCATGGTGGATGACAATCGGTCCGAACCTAATTTCTCAACACATTCCCCCATGAGAAATTTCGGTGCATAGGGGTCAAGAGGAGAGGATCATGGTGGCAACAATGGCAAGGTCGCAATGGGTGAAATGACAAAGAGGTCGAGATGATGATGGAGAGTATCATCACCTCCACATGTAGTCACAGTCTCATCGGTGCCACCTTCGATGAAAGTCATCCCTCCTACGGTAGTAGTAGCAGAAGGATATGCACTGGCAAGCTAGGGACCCAAGTACGAGAGTGGTTTATGTTATTTCCTTTTAGTACTTTTTATTTTAGTTTATCTCATATATATATATAATATGCACATTTTTTTATATGATTTGATACTGGTAGAATCTACTCATTTATGGTTGTAGTCAACACACAAGACTAGATTTCCTTCATTGGGCAGTGCATTTTTTAGGTTGCCCCAACCATGCCTATCTAGAGGAGTGTCCTAGATGCGTATAGGCTAGTGTTAGCGGGGTGACACACCCATCGTTTTGAGCCTATCGTGTTTCTATAGACCACTTACAAGGAGGCACACATGGAGATTGTTCAGAGGACTGTTGACCTCACCATTGTAACTGGGCAATGAGATCAGTGTTCGAAAGAGCTCTATGTTGCACCAACCAAGTGAGACCAGGTTGTGATGCAGAAAGATAGTGAACTAGTGACACATGATGCCTTGTAAATCCAACTCGATGACCTTGGTATGCATGTGGAGGTAGTGAGACCGATCGTTGATCCTTAGGTGTAGCAGCTTTAGGAGGATCTACGATAGGCCCATGAGTGGGAAGTCCTACTTTGGGAGGAGGCAACTGAGCTAGGAGGAGAAGTCTGAGGACTATGACAGAGTATATCTATGTCACGATCACATTAGTGTGGTCTATGACATTAGTTCAACATCCACCCCTGCCACCATCATCAACACTAAAGGGCTTAGGGAGCTATTCATCGGGCATCTAAAAGCCAATTTTGCACATGCCAAATTTTGTACACAAATTATATTATTTTGTATAACACTATTTTGATGTATAGACAAATATAGATATATATTCACCACATTTTGATACAGTGGTGTGATACATGTACATAAAATTTTGATATATATATATATATATATGAGATTTTTGTGTGATATCATGGTATTCTTTATGTGTATGTTTAATTTCATGTATGGTTATGTGATGGATTTATGTTTATGGATGTATGTTTAGATTAGATGCTATCATGATCTAATAAACACATATTGGATGTATGTTAATTAAATGCAATGATGATCTAATTGCCTAACGAAAAGACAATCAAATACAATGTATGAATACACAACATAATTAAACACATGTATATATGTAATATATAATTAAATAAATTAATTACATACACATTTTCACATCATAACACAAAATACAAATATAATGTGTTAATGAAGAGATGTCATAGCACAATGAACTACAATCCTTAAGGGACGAGTGCCATGTGTATGCCACATAGACACTACGCATAGTATCGATGGAGATATATTGTGTTAACGGGTTCTTTTAGAGATGTTACATCCATAGATGACAATCCATAGGCACCATAACCATACATGAAGATTATTATGTAAAGGCCTAACTAATTGGGGCTAAACTTCCCCTTTCGATCAGGTGACATATTTATATTCCTTTGATTCTCATAGAGAACGCGATCACGTACCTTGAAAGTCTGAGAAAGAACACCTTGATTTTAATATTTAGAAACAAATTGTTGATAAGCTTGGAGATGTTCGAGGGCCTACAATCAACACTCATTGAGCAACTCAAGCTGATACAAACGATCAACATGGTAAGTGCCATCATCAATCAACCCTTTAAGGGAAACTCACAAAGATGGAATTTCCAACTCTAAAGGCATTATATTCTCAACACCATACATGAGATTGTATGGGGTTGTACCAGTAGTTGTACGGACACTCATGTGAGAGGCCCACAAGGCATATGTTAATTGAGTATGCCAATCTTTACCATGTTTATTCATTATTTTTTGAAGAATCAAATCAATATTTTTATTGGATGTTTCAACTTGGCCATTAGACTAAGGATAGTATGGTGGAGAAAAGCAATGTTGATTATGAATTTTTTCCAAGAATTACTTCACTTTTTTGTTCTTAAATAAAGTAACATTATCAGAGACAAGAGTGGAAGGCAATCCAAAATGAACAATGGTATTATTTAGAAGAAACACTAGTACAAAAACAACAATAAACTACTAAAAACTGCTTATAAATGACTACAATTGGTCATGCGACCACTAGTGGTTTATTGCCAATCATTTATAACATGACTAGATTGATGACTAAACCATTTTTAGTCATTTATTGGTTGTTTTTATTGATCGATTTGGTAGTATATTTAGTTGTTGATCAATTTAGTCATTCATTGTTGTGATCTAGTCACTTATTTAGTCACTTATTTTTCACTGATATATTTAGTCATTGATTGTTATAATATGGTCACTTATTTAGTCATTTTTTATTCACTGATATAATTAACTGGTCACATATTTAGTTGTTGATTTAGTCATTGATTGTTGTAATGGGTCTGTGTAAGATCATGGGGGTCTAAAAAATGGAAATGTGAAAAAAAGATGTTTTTAACATGCAGAAAAATGCAAAAATTTCCACTTTGACTTTTTATAGGCTTGGGTACAATATCCTTTTGGTTTGGTAATACAAAACTGAAACGGATATCTGTTTTGGAAAGCGGGAACCCATTTTTTTGAAAAAATGGATATCCTTTTGAAACGGATATCCGTTTGAAACAAATATCCATTTTGAAAATCAAAATAGATATCCATTTTAAAGATCTAAAAAACTCTCTTTAGTAAAATGGGCATAACTTTTGCATTCTTATCAAAATTTTGACTTTTTACAGGTGTTGGAAAGGTGACAGAGAGCTCTACGCAATGGACTAGGTGGTGTTTCTAAATTATACACAAAAAATAATTATAATCATTTGAACTTCATATTTCATTTTTGAAACATCAAATGTTCACTACTTTCATATGCAAAGTCTTTTATTCATGATTTTTTTTGTAACTCATTTCAAAGTACTTGAAACATTAGAAAAAATAATGAATAATGAAATATTTATATTTTTGTAGCAAGGAGAAGAATTTTTTTTCATAAATCATCATATCTCTCTATCCCTTTCTCTACCTCTCTATATATCACTATGTCTCCCCTTAAGCTCTAGACCTATCCCTCCCTCCTTTCTTCTCTCTTTGTCCCTCTTTATACCCATCTTTCTTACTCTCTCCTTGATATCTAGACATATCTCTCTACCTCTCTCTCCATCCTTCCTTCTCTCTCTCACTCCCTCTCTCTCAGGTCCCCTTCCCTCTCCCTCCCTCTCCATCTCCCTCTCCATCTCCCCTCTCCCCCCCTCTCTCTCCCTCCCTTTGAAGTATTTCTTCCTCTTAAGTATCTCCCACTCCCTCTCTCCCTCTTAAGTCTCTCTCTCTCAAGTCTCTCCCACTCCCTCTCTCTCTCTCTCATTTTTTCACTCACACCCACACTCTATCCATCTCAATTATCTCTCTCTCTCTCTCCCACTCTCTCTCCCCCCTTTTCCTCTCAAGTCTCCCTCTCTCTCCCTCCCTCTCCTCCCTCTCTCCCTCCCTCCCTCTCACGTATCTCTCTCTCTCTCTCTCTCTCTCTCTCTCTCTCTCCCACTCTCCATCTCCCTCTCAAGTTTGTTTGTCTCTCTCCCTATATCTCTCTCTCCATCTCCCTCTTAGGTCTCTATCTTTGGTCCCTACCACTCCCTCTCAATCTCCATCTCCCTCTCTCCCTCTCTCTCTCATTCTCCATCCATCTGAAGTATCTCTCCCTGTTAGGTATTTATCTCTCTCTCTCTTTCACACACACACACACACACTCTCTCTCTCCATCTCCATCTCAGGTCTCTCTCTCCCACACACACTCTCCTCTCTCCCTCCAGGCTCTCTCCCTCTCAAGTCCCTCTCCCTCTCCCTCCCTCTCTCTCTCCCTCTCTCTCAAGTCCCTCGCACTCCCTCCCTCTCTCAAGAGAGAGACTTGAGAGGGAGAGTGAGAGGGAGAGGGAGAGAGAGTGGGAGAGAGAGAGAGACCTGAGAGGTGTTAAATTGCACAAGACAAATGAGAGGGGGGATGAATCAGTTGTATCAAATTACATTCACTTTTGATATTAATCAAATACACATATACTTTAATCTGTTATTAAGTATAATCATGAAATGTAGATAACAAAAAGAAAATACTATAGAGTACACCATATTTACATGGAAATCCCTATAAGAGAAAAACCACGATGAGGATTAACTCACAATATAATAGTAATGCAAAATTGGATACAAAGGCTCACTACCCAAGATAGGAATCACTGTCCAAATACAAGGCTCACTACCTATAGAGAGGACTCACTTTCCAGGAGGCTCACTGCCTACAAATAAAGATAGAAAATAGAAAATCCACCACAACAACTCGCACACATTCGTAGCCTTGATCAAAGAATCACAAACACCGTTGACTCATTGCTTTTAGGAGTCTAACACATTTCACTTTCACACACTCTTCTTTTCGCACTTGTTCGCACACCTCTCTTCCAATTCACAACATCTTGACTTGTATTTATACCAACTTCAACCTTAGAAAATTTCTCCAAGGTTGGCTATACATTCTTCATTTTACAAATTCAAACTAGGTTGATGACTTAACATTCCCACGGTGGATAAGAATGAGAGTGGACCAAATTAAGACTTAACCAAGACCCAAAAGAACATCTTGGATCAATCACACACTTCCTTAATTAATACTTATCCTTCATGTAACGTTTAGACACTAGGTCGGCCAAACCTAATGAAAACACCAATGAACAATGAAGCACATGCCTATGCAACAAGATGATAATATGTGGACCACTAAACACACTTCACCAGACATTGGAACACTTCTTAGATACCTTTAGATTCATTCACAAAAACTGCAACAACTTCCATATACAAAACTCTTTCCATTAGTCCAACCGGACTATGTAGACACACATAGTAACTCTAGAACAAGTCTTCCAGATCACCAAACCACGAGCACTTTTTCCAGAACACAAATAAAACTATTATTAACCTTCTTCCAAATCTGCAAGATCTGAGAAAAACCACCGAAGGACTGCAGAGTAGAAACATTTCTCCTAGTCCACAGATGAACAACTCTGCCAGACCAATTCACAAATCAGTGAACACAACTTTCACTCTTCATCAACCTAGAAGCTATAACTCAGGATATATCACCCAAAGATTCCCCTAATAAACACTATAGATCCGCACAAGCATAGGATCAACATAGAATAAATGTAGAGCACAATACTGAAGCACATTCAAAACACACACACAACTTTGTCTTCATTGTATATTAATTTTCTCAAAAGAAATTGATAACTCATCATATCAACACACTTGTAACAACATAAAGATAGCTCCATGTACTCAAAACATCTCTATAGTATCTCAACCATACATGTACCACTTGCAATCACTTGATTCCTTTCATTGCAACAACCTGTACTGTGTTGAATTCAATGACAACATTCATGCCAACACCACCATACTCATCCATACTTGCAACAATCTGCCCCTTTGTCATTAATGGCAACACATGATGTGAAAAACCATCAAAGACAACATACACACTCTCCTACTTATTTTTTTAGATTAGATAGCCTACACAACCTTCCTACAAACTCTTCTCCTTACAAGATTCTCTTTCTTGTTCATGTAGATATAGATAGGCTTTTTCACACGATTCTCTCTCCCCCTTTGACATCAATGGAAAAGAAAAGTTTTACATGATTCTTCAGCCATATAAAATTTTGATCACTCCCCCTTAGGAGTGCACCCATATCTCATACTACAACAATGATACACTCTACTCCCCTTGAGGATTAGGCCTCAATCATTAGTCCAGATAGATGATGAATTTGTAGATCCACTAGACTGATGCACCTCTATGTGCACCTAGTTCCAAGGAGGGATAGTAACCCCCAAATTCTCCCTAGGATACTCAAAAGTATCCTTAGGAAGAGCCTTAGTAAATATATCTGCAATCTGATCCTTTGTAGACACATATTCAAGTCTGATTTCATTCTCCAACACCTTCTCCATTAAGAAATGATATCTAATAGATATATGATTTGTCCTCGAATGCATTACTAGATTCTTTGAAATATTTATTTCACTTGTATTATCACAGAAGATGGGGATAGGCTCATCACACATCACTCCTATATCCTTCAATGTTTGCTTCATCCATAATACTTGTGTACAACAAGATGCTGCTACAATATACTCATCTTCTGCAATGGATAAAGAAACTAAATCATGTTTTTTTCTTAGCCATGAAACTAACCTACATCCAAGAAATAATGAACCACCATTTGTACTCTTTCGATCATCTACACAACCAACCCAATTTGCATCAGTGTAGGCATTTAGAGTGAAATCAATATCCTTAGGATACCACAAACCATAATTCAAAGTGCCTTTTAGATAACTGAATATCCTTTTCATAGCTGTAACATGTGTTTCCTTAGGTTTTTCTTGAAATATGGCAACTAAACATACTGCATGCATGATATCTAATCTAGTAGTAGTAAGATATAACGGTCCACCAATCATAGATCTGTACATGCTCTGATCAATTTTAGGAGAATCATCATTCTTACTCAGTTTGCATCCAGTCACCATAAGGGTACAGACCGGTGTGGAATCATTCTTTTTAAACTTCTTCAACAATTCTTTAACATACTTTGATTGTGAAATAAATATTCCCATATTAGTTTGATTCACTTGAATTCCCAGAAAGAAGTTCAACTCACCAATCATAGACATCTCAAACTCTTTTTGCATTTCATCTACAAATTTCTTGCACATACCTTCATTTCCTCTAAAGATGATATCATCAACATACACAACCACTATCAACAATCTATTTCCTTCAACTTTGAAATACAGATTGCTATCTACAGAGCCTTTACTAAACCTTTGTTGTGTCAAATATTTGTCCAACCTTGCATACCATGCTCTAGGAGCCTGTTTAAGTCCATATAGTGCCTTTTTCAACTTACATACCATATCTAGTTTATCTAATAACTAAAATCCTTTCGGTTGTTTCATGTACACCTCTTCCTCCAATTCTCCATTCAAGACTATAGACTTAACATCCATTTGGTATATTTTAAAATCTTTGTGAGTAGAAAATGCCAAAAACATCTAAATGGCCTCCATTCTTTCCATTGAGGCAAATGTCTCCTCAAAGTCTATTCCTTCAACCTATGAATAACCTTTGCACACAAGCCTTGCTTTGTTTCTTACTACTTCACCATCTTCATTCAACTTATTCTTGAACACCCATTTTATACCAATCACATTCTTGTTTATAGGTCTAGGAACCAGTTCCCATGTCTATTTTTTCTCTATCTGTTGCAACTCTTCTTTCATTACTCTAACCCAATTTTCATCCTTGCATGCTTTACACACTATTTTAGGTTCTATCTTAGAAAGTAGACAAAAATTTACCTGAACTGCTACCACTTTTCTTGTTGTTGTTACACCTTTGCCTTTGTCTCCAATTATCTATTCTTTCAGATGATTAGTTTGTACATATTTTGGAGTCTTAGGAGAAGGTTCCAGAGTCTCTTCTTCTTCAATATTTTCTTCTTCTTCCTTATCCTCTTCTTGTACTTGTCCGTACATAGTTTCAGCTGGTTCAGCTTCACTTATTTCAACTGGTCTGTGCACATCTTCATCAACTTTTACATTTGCAATTTCAACGATCTTCCTTAGTCTCTTATTGTAGCATCTATATTATTTGTTGTTAGTTGAATATCCAAGGAAAATACCTTCATCACATCTTACATCAAACTTTCCAAGGTTTTCATCATCTCTTTTAATATAACATCTACTTCCAAACACCATAAAGTACTTAATAGTAGGAACCTTGCTAGTACATAGTTCATAAGGGGTCTTTGTGATGTTACCTTTGATCTGAACTCTGTTAAGAATATAAAAATAGTGTGGATTTCTTCTCTCCATTATACATCAAGTACATTTGCCTCTTTCATCATAGTTCTTGTAGCCTCTTGAACAGTCTAGTTCATCCTCTCTACAACTCCATTTTGTTGAGGAGTTCTAGGAGCAGAAAAATGTCTCTTGATACCATGCTCTTCAAAAAATGTGTTAAACTCACTGGAAGTGAATTCTCCACCTCTATTAGACCTTAAACATTTTATTCTCATGTTCACTCCATTCTCTACCCTTTCTTTGAACACTTTTAATCTATCTAGAGCTTGAGATTTCTCCCTAAGAAAAGTAACCCATGTCATTATAGAATAATCATCAATCAAGAGAATAAAATACATGTCACCATTAAGACTTCATATTCTTGTGGGACCATAGAGGTCTATATGAATCAATTCCAACATTCTAGTAGTTGATTTTTTTTTTTCCTTTAAAACTGCATCTTGTTTGTTTTCCCATTTGACAACTTTTGTAAACAACATTGGTAGGATTTGTGATTCTAGGAAGATCCCTAACAACTTCTCTTGAACTAATCCTGATAATATTTTCACAGTTTACATGTCCCATCCTTAGATTCCATAACCAACTTTCATTAACTTGAGACACACAACACTGACCATCACCACTCTTAAGTTGATAGATGTTTCCATGTGTTCTTCTTCTAGTAGCTACCATAGTTTCAGACCCTTTTATGATCTCATAGGTGTTATCCTGGAACACAAGCTTAAATCCTTTGCTACACATTTGTTCAACACTCAAAAGATTATGCCTTAAGCCCTTAACATAATAGACATCATCACTACTATGTTTTCCATCAAAAATAATTGTTACTTTTCCAACAATCTTTGCACCAGAATCATCTCCAAACATCACTAATCCTCCATCATACTTTTCAAGTTTAGTAAACTTAATTTTGTCTTCGATCATATGATTTGAGCATCCACTGTCAATTACCCAATAATCTTCATCTTGTCTAGCATGAAAGGTAGTAACTAGAGTACTTTCGATCTCATCCTTCTTGTTTCTCGAACCACATTCCCTTGCACATTTTTCATGGTTAGTAGACACATATTTATTATACAAGGCTAGAAACAAGAATTCATCTTTATCATCCTCAAAATCAGATTCATCATCAAAAATTCTAGCATCTTCTCTAACATAATACAATTTCTTGAACTTTTTTGTCCTTTTTTTCTTTATTATCTTTATTCTTTTTGTGTATGGCTTTATTTGGACATCTTGAAGCATAGTGGCCAATATTTCCACAACTAAAACATTTAAAAGGTACATACCTTTGTATTTACTGGTACCTTTCTTCAACTTCCTTGTAAATTTTGCTTCCAATTCCTCTAAAGCATCACTATTTGGATCATCTTTTGTCTTAGTGGCTTTGAAGGTTGTTTCTATTTTCTCCTTTTCTTTTCCAAACTTCCTCATATCAAATGTAGTCAAGGTGCCAAATAGTTGTCCTTTAGTGAATTTATTTGGATCATACACTTCCTCAATAGCTGAGACCTTATCACTATAACTCTCTGGTAGAGTCATCAAAATATTCTTTATTACATCTTCATCTGTCAGAGTATCTCAACCATACATGTACCACCTACAATCACCTGATTCCTTTCACTGCAACAACTTGTACTGTGTTGACATCAATGACAACATTAATGACAACACCACCATGATCATCCATACTTGCAACAAGAGGGAGAGAGTGTGTACAAGTGAGAGATTGAGAGAGAGAGGGAGTGGGAGAGAACAAAGAGAGAGAGGGAGTGGGAGAGACTTGAGAGAGAGAGACCTAAGAGGGAGAGAGGGAGTCAGAGAGACTTGAGAGAAAGAACTAAGAGGGAGAGAGACTTAGGAGGAAGAGAGAATTCAAAGGGAGGGAGAGATGGAGAGGGAGAGGGGAGATGGAGAGGGAGAGAGAGAGAGGAGAGGGAGTGGGAGGGACCTAAGAGAGAGAGAGAGAGAATGGAAATAGAGGTAGAAAGATAGGTATATAGACCTAAGAGGGAGAGAGGGAGTTGGAGAGAACTGAGAGAGAGACCTAAGAGGGAGAGAGACTTAAGAGTAAGAGAGACTTCAAAGGGAGGAAGAGAAGGGGAGAGGGAGAGGGGAGATGGAAAGTGATAGGGAGATGGAGAGGGAGTGGGAGGGACCTGAGAGAGAGAGAGAGATGGATATAGAGGTAGAAATATAGGTCTAGAGATCAAGGAGAGAGAGAGTGAGAAATATAGGTATAAAGAGGGATAAAGAGAGAAGGGAGGGAGGGATAGGTTCAAAGTTTAAGGGGAGACATAGTGATATATAAAGAGGAAGAGAAAGGGAAAAAGAGATATGATGATTTATGAAGATTTTTTAATCTCTTTCTATAAAAAATATAAATATTTTATTATTCATTACTTTTTTAAAAGTTTCAAGTATTTTGAGATGAGTGTTACAAAAAATAATGAAAATGAGACTTTGCATGCAAAAGTAGTGAGCATTTGATGTTTCAAAAATGAAATATGAATTTCAAATGATTATAATTATTTTTGTGTGTAATATATAGAAACACCACCTAGTCCATTGCGTAGATCTCTCAATCACCTTTCCAACATTTGTAAAATGTTAAAATTTTGATAAGAAACACAAAATTTATGCCCATTTTACTAAAGAGGGTGTTTAGGTCTTCAAAACGGATATCCATTTTTTTTTCAAAAAAATGGGTTCTCGCTTTTCAAAATGAAAATCCATTTTGTTTGACAAAATTTGCAGCCTTGGGATTTCCCTCGGGTTTGCCTTGGTTTTTGGCTTGGGATTGCCTAACTTGGAAAGTCAACCAAAAAAATGTGTTTGTAAAATTTCCTTAATTTTCTGAAGTTCGTCCTTGTGGCTGATGACTTTTTTTTATCTGAATTTCATGAAACGAAAAGGGTTTATAGAAAAAATTGTCAGCTTTCCACCAATTTAAGTTATGCCTTATTTTTGAATTTAATAAATAATTATTATTGATTTTCTACATACATTATGACTAAAGTCATGATTGATAGGCTGATTGAAAAACTTCTATAACTTTCAAACTACTTAACATTTTTCAAACCTACAAGATGTGTCACATTCTATGCTTCACATATGATAGGATAAAAAAATAAATTGAATTTCATAAAGTTTTGACCAAGTTATGGTGGTTAGACATAGACATTTTAATAATTTTGAAAATTTCTAATAAAAAAATCATAACTAATTATTTACATGGAAAAAAATTACAAAAAAAAATATTACACATTCGGGCATGTGTCCTCTACTTATATTGAAAGATTCTATTTTTTGTTTTTGTTTTTTGTACTTAGGGTGGTTAGACATACGCCTACTTCTTATTTTTTTCCTGAAAATTTAGTACCACTACATTGAAATTTCAAATTTTCACAAAACAAATTTACTTTTCTCCAAAAAAAACTAGTAGCCTAGAAACTAAATTCAATTTTCTACAATTTTTGTTCTTACATATTTTTCAAATTATGTTAATAACCCATTCTATTTTTTATGTCAAGTTGCCTAACTGTGATTTTCTGAATTTTCATCGCCACTTAGAGGCCTAGTTTGGACCCCCATGATGCTACATTGACTCTAATTTGGTCACTTATTTAGTCACTGATTTATTTAGCCATTAATTTAGTCATTGATTGTGTTAACTGGTCACTTATTTAGTCATTTTTATTCACTGATTTCCTTCCATTAGTAGTTTATTTAGTCATTAATTTTAATAATCATTTTGATCAATTTGGTAGTTTATTTAATTGTTTTTTGTTCAATTTGGTAGTTTATTTGGTAGTTTTTGTTCATAATTTTAATCAATTTGGTAGTATATTGATACATTGTTTATTAAACATCGTATCACTAGTTGCAAAGAGAAACACAAGTCTTGAAAAATGAATACTATTGTCTTTATTAATTTGAAAAGAGTTGTTCTTACATAAGCAGGGTACATTTCCTTGTAATCTATTGCAAACATCTTATAATATTTGACTACATATCATAACAATTCCATATTTTGCCTTCTACAATTCATAGTCAAAACTACTTCCCTCAAAACCCTATGTCACCATGGTTTAAACCTTAATGAAGCCTTATTTCCAATCTTGACTATGTAGGGTTTCGATTTCACTACCTTGCTATTTGCTGCCATCTTTACACATTACAAACTTTACCTTGAAAGCATTTGAAACCTTCAATGTATACCTCAATTTAAAAATCCCATAATGAGACTAATACACATCAAGAAGTCCTTGTCTTAAAACCTTTAAGATTGCAAACTATCAAGTGAAACAAGGAACACACTAGGCACATCCAACATTCCTCTCAAGGTTCAACAAAATAGATGAAAAGCCAAGAAACAAAACACAATTACTAAGAATATATTTTGTATTTAAGACTTGACTGCCACCTATGCAAAAATTGCACTTGAGACTATCCTCCTTGATCACTATCTTTACAAACTTGTTGCTTTTGTGCTCTTTATTGTCATTGATAATTAGCGTCTACATCTCCCTCTCAGTTCTTTGAAGTGTATATTCATAGCCAATAATTCATTCCCTTAGCATAGTCACTTTAAATTGTTGTCACTTGTTAAAATGAATGAAATTGAATAGGATTACTCTTCTTTGTAAACTATCCCATGAAATGAAGCTACATTCACTATAAAAGCATTGTATTTTTTCCGTACTATCCCTCAAGATAAAAAATCCATTGTTATTACAGGGATGTCCTAAATCTACCCTAGCTCACTATCCTCTTTGGCAGTGTATTCATTACCCTTTTCACTATGTTGTGCTTTCAATAGGGAGCTTGACACCATATTTCTTGCATTTAATACCTCTGCCTCCCTATACATAAGATCATGTCTACATTGTATTTCATAGTAACCACACTGACTGCCTATTAATCCATTTATTCTACTATCTCCAAGTCTTTGCACATAGAAGTGCCTAAATGCATTGTCACAGTTTCCTCTTTTTGTATACTATCACTCTTTGAAAACACCTTATATTCATATGCACTCTAATAGTGAAGCATACACAAAACATAGAGCCTTTAGCTTCTGCTCCGTACAAATATTAAATGCTTCATATTCAAATGAGCCAAAATACTGAAACATCCACTTGTTAACTCAAGGACCACTTGCACACCAAAAGTTCTAATATGCAGTGTATAGGTTATCCATCAAGTGATTGCCACTGATTTAAAACCCTGTCCACGTATGCATAAAAAACCTATACCATCTAATAACAAATAACACTTTCCATGCATTCATTAAAGGTGCCTCACTATCATGATCTAGATAAAAACACAAACCCATAAAAGGCAACATATTACACACACAAAGCCTATGTCTTTGTCCATTAACACAAAAATCTGCCACATAAGGCTGAGATCAAAAGTTTGAACCATGCAAGATTGAACTATGATTTGCCATGTATTTGATAGTCTTTTTCAATCATGCACCTAATATCCTTGCTCATAGAATTGCAGAATACCACTTGACATGCCTTCCAATAACCTTAATGACCATCCTGTTACAAGGTTTTGAATAAGGACTGAAACTATCCTCAACATCAACCATAAAATTTTTGCCAGTGCTCTTTACAACCAATCACTTGGTCTACTTCTAGCTCCTTCAAACACTTGTTTAGAGTAGCATTTCCATAGGATCCTCAATATATTCTTTAAATTCCCCAAGCCATTAAGCACCGATTGCACCTGATAAATGCAAATAATTATCAAAATGAATAGGAAACTGAAAAAACACACAACTTAATAATATAAAGGGAAATTTCACTGCTCACATGCAAAGTAGAAGATACAAAATACTAGGAAGAATTTTACATAGAAACTTGAAGATGCAGGGGTGCACATGCTAGTACAAGAATGGGACAACATTTAAATCAAGCTACTAAAGTAAACAATGTTATATACAAATACAATCACTAGAAGTGGGTATGGGGAAAAAGACATGTTCATCATCTCTTTACTGGAGTTTCCTAGTGGCTATGATTTTACATCTTTGCTTTAGCCCATTAATATTTCTATAATAACTCCAATATTTGTCTTAAAAATGACAATCTATTGGTTTCCTTATTTAATAACCTTTTGTGTAAACTAATTTGAAAGAAGTAAAGAAAAGACTAGGGTCAGATATACTTACCATCAATGACTCGATGATCATAGCTAAGTGTTATTGACATGAATGAACCAACATCAAATTTTTCATCAGCTGATCCTGGGATAAGCCATTTTTTAGCTATTCAAACATATTAGGGTTCAATCAATAATCAATTTACCTCATCCAATAGTCAAAATTTAACCAATCTTCACAGCAACCAATGATTTAAATTTGCATCACAATCATCATTTTTTCATATCTTCAATTATCCCATATGACTTATAACAACATAGAAAATGCTAAATTTTTTTTACCTGAACCCACAACAAGAATTCATGCCTATGGAGGATTAATTATAGCACAAAATTGTTTTATTCCAAAAGGGCCTCCCAAATTTGATACTGTGAATGTGTGACCCTACATGATGAAAATTATTAGACATACATTCATCGCGTTCAGATCTAGGTCATCACAAATGTATAGTTTTTTCAGTATTTGTAACTAAATTAAAACAAAGTACCACATAATCAGCTGACTTCAAAGCATTCTCTTTTTCCTTCTATGCCAAATGATTCACATCCTCCGCACTAAGTGAGAACCTACATGATCAGAATTATTAGACATACATTCATCATGTTCAGATCTAGGTCATCACAAATGTATAGTTCTTTTAGTATCTGTAACTAAATTGAAACAACGTACCACATAATCAGCTGGCTTCAAAGCATTCTCTTTTGCCTTCTATTCCAAATGCTTCAGATCTGTAATACCCCTCCGTTTTGCTTCTACTTTCATGTTGTTTATGCTTTGCTTGGTTTACAACTACTGTGATACTGGACATATTTTTATTATGATATTTTGACCGCTACTCTTGAGCGACAAACTATTACTATGTGATGTGATTATCTGATTTGATTTTACATGCTTTGATGAATGAATGCTAACAGTAGAATTATCATGTGATTATTTATGAAACTATTGATATGATGTTAGTGTCAGTCTTTGATGAGTGTATTGGTGAAGGAGACAGAATTGCATCACTCGCTTGCGAGCGCCCTGCGATTCTGAGATTTCTTCTTCACAGTGTGAATTATATACTGCATATATTATGTTGATTATTTGATTACAGGTTGCAGGTACATGACATCAACTCCACCTGGTTCCACAGGTTTGAGCGTGTCGATCCAACGGTTAAGTTGAATGGGAGATAGTAACTTGGTAACATGTGTCAGGTCTACACCCTAGCCTTAGTGTGTCGTCAGCTCTGATGTTTGAGTCATGTTAGATCTTATTGGATGGTTTTTGTAATGTTTCAAAATGTGTTAACCCTTTGAATTGGTCTTTTGAATATTGCATTGGCTAGAAGAAATGTTTATTTTATAGTATATTAATGTTATGCTTATTGGTTATTTTTAAAATGATTATTGAAATTAAACTTAAATTAATTAATTAATTAAATTTAAATCTCAAGGATTAAATTTAATTATTAAATAATTTTAAGTAAGCTAATTAAAGTTAAATTATTTAATTATTAAATTTAAATCCCAAGGGATTAAATTTAATGATTAAATAATTGTAAGTAAGTTAATTAAAGTTAAATTATTTATTTAATTAAATTTAAATCTCAAGGGATTGGATTTAGTTATTAGATAATTTAATAATAATTAAGGAAGTGTATTTGATTATTATATTAAATTAAATCAAAAAGGGAATTATGTGAAATTGAAAATTTTCTTTAAAGTCAAATTAGGGTCTTCCAAAGAGGAGAAATGAAATTATCTTGTAAATTCAATTCTTGCATTTGAAAGTGAATTAGGGTTACATTAGGTTTTTTTGGGAATTATTGTTTTATAAGTTTAGGGCAGAAAAAATTTGGGGATTCTTCTTGCTTCATTTTTTGGACAGGCAGAAAAATTGTTGGAGAAATTTTGATGAAAGTTTAAGAAATTATTTCTGGTTGAGGAATTAAATTGAAAAGGGAGAGAAATTCTATGAAGAAGGTGGAACTAGTAGATTGAAGCTTGCTGGAAATTCCTTGGCATTGTGGGAAAAGAATTGTGAAGAGCTCAAAGGAAAGTCTGCATCAATAATCTTGGTGGCTGCAAATAACCAGGTTTTCCTTTTTATTTTCTTGTTTTAATATTCCTAGTTTAACCTAGTTTGTTTAAATTTGAAGAAATTTGCAAATAGGGAATTTTCTTGAAACCCTAGGTTAAACTCCATTAATTTGATATTCAGATTTATTTATTTTAGAAATGCAAACCCCTTTTAGAAAAAAAAAAATGGTAGAAAAGAAAACCAGATCATTGAATCAATATTCTTGTGTTTTAGGAATTTTGAGAACACAAAGGAAAGGGAATGGTTTCATTTGTTTTCTGAATTTAACCTTTGTTTGGAAAGTTTTCAATGGTTGTAAAAGAAAATTATTTTTGATTGTTTATACATTTTTTCTTCAATTACCCTAGTATTGAAAATTCTGGAAAAAAAAATTACATATATAATAATATACATTGCATATACCATTTTCTGGAAATGATATATGCAACCTATAGTATTATATATATAAATTTTTTTGTATTTTAAAATTTTATTATGCCATTCTGTTGGCCGCGTACGGCCTGGGCATATCGTACCTGTGTACGAATTTTATTTCGCCCGAAATTTGTTTCATCCGCTGAAATTTACTTTTGAAATCAAAAAAAAAATTAATGTTTTGTTTGGTGGGGGGCTCGGCCCCCACCCTTCGTGGTTTATTGTACAGTGTGTATGCAGTACCCACTGGACAGTGCGCCACCCGTACGGGGGACGCACTGTCCATTGGGGACTGCGGCCCCTATGACACATGTCGACCGACTGTACATGCAGTGTACAGTCGGCACTTACGCCTTGATGGGACTACGGGTACCGGCGGTACCGTCCGTCGGACAGGTACCGTCTGGACCCGCCAGTAATACTTGCGTTTGTTTTTAAAGTTCGTTTGTTATTTTCATTTTTATGAATTAAGTTTTTTTATTTGTTTTCAATTTTTTTTTATTTTGTTTTATTTTATTTCGGTTTTAATGTTATTTTTATTTTAAATTTAATTTTACTTTATATATATAATATTTAATTTGTATATATATATATATTGTATGTATTTTTTTATATTATATATGAATATATATATATAATATTTTAATATATATATATATATAGAATTTAATTAATATTATATATATGGTATATTTAATTTTATTTAAAGATTTCGTTGTATAATTAATTTCGTTTGGATTACGATAAACGTATTGATTTTAATAAGTGCTTAGTAAATTTAAATATGAGATGATTTTTCTTGATAAGTATGGATTTAATATTTTGTTAAAATAAGGTTATGTAATGACATGGATAATCAAATTTTGGTTAGGTCTAGTATTAACCATGATTAGCATATGTTGCGAAATAGTTATGTTATGGAAATTTATTGTTACAATAGTAAACTTAGAACGACATTATTCTAAATTGCTGCGAAAACACATTAGATTTGGGATATGGTTTTAGAATAACCAAATATAGTGCTTTCTTCTCCAATGCATGAGTTCATTGATGTATTCGTTAATGTTTTATTTTGTGAATGATTATTGTGTAGTGGGTTGTAAAAGTCTTCCAGTTACACGTGGGTCATTCCCTTGTTATAATATTGTTTGATTTCCCTTGGGTAGTGTTACATTTATCTTGTCCTCCTAGTATTGGAGTAGAATTCTTTGTGTTGCCTCCTAGGATTGGAGAGAGTCTTTTTGGTTCAATTCTGTAGCACTTGAGTAACCCTTGGAGTTAGTTTCGTAGTGTGTTATCCAATTAGAAGAGTGGCTTTTGTTAGGGGCCGAAGCCCAAAGAGGTAAACCGGGAAACCTTCAGAAGTGATTTTAACAACTGAGAACTAAAGTAAATATACTTAGCATATTAGGATGTAGTTCACATTAACCAAGATAAATTAACCTCACTCACAGGCACAAGGGTTTGTTTAGACTTGGGGTGAGTGAGAAGGCCTGGAATGGCAAGATCACTACCTTGTCCTTATGAGAGGTAGTTGATTTCGCTTGAGTTAGTATGAGTGCCGAGATTCGGTTGAGGCCACCAGGATTTCTGGAGCCTATGAAGAATGCCCAGAGGATATCTCATGACAAACCTTGCGATGACACTCTGTCTAGGATAACACCGTGTTTGTGTTGTGCGTATGTTTTCTTTAGCACACTTGATTATATTATGTCTGGGAGCAATGTAACCTTGATTAGTGTTTGTTTTATTGTACATATGTGTGGTTGAGTCAGTTTGTATCAGTATGAGTCTGCCTTTGGTTGAGGTGGTAGGTTTCTCATCCATGTTACTTGGTTACTATCTCCTAGCATGGGGGTTGGTCCTTCGGGCACCACATGGTTGGGTGGAACATGCACCATAACCGTTGGGTCCCCTTGATCTTCAGCACTTGGTGGCGAGACTTCTTGATGGATATCTCACTTGTCTTGCTTTTGGATTCTTGTATTTTGTATCTCATAATGTAATGATATTGTTTTACCCCTCTTGTGTATGAGGTGGACCTTGTAATAATCAGGCTTATGTATTTGTACTCATTCCGGGAATGAGGATTGTAATAGATCCTTTGTAATTTATTTATGTAAATGAATGCTTTATCATATCTCGTTTCTTTCTATGATGTTGAATGTTATTACTTGTGTTATTTACTTTCAATGTATTCTTGTTGATGTATGTTATTGGGGTTTAGGTAATCTTAGTTATGTAACCCTAGGGGATGTTGTCAATTTAGTTGAACATGTGGGTTTAATTCACTTCTTTTAAAAAAAAAATTAGTATGCTTGTTTAGTGAATTGAAACTTCCTCTAGGGTTGCGTGGCAAGGCATTACAAGATCCTCCGAAATGAGTGAGAATCCCTTCTTATATGCATCCTGTAAATAAATCCCATTAAGAATTGTTGGAGTTGATAGATCTATCTAAATTAAAAGTTATGTATCTAGTTAATGAGGGCACTCATGTATGTATATGAAAAAACCATTAAATTAGAATTAAAGTGTTATGGGACACTAGATTTCATAATTCATCAACTGGGACAAACAAACCATTATTTGTTTGTACTGCAATAATTTTATGTTATTATACCTGCAATGAAAAACATATATTTCAATTACAAGTGAGTATTGTATCTTCTAAATCAGGACAAACAACCATCAAATGCATTCCTATTATGTTCTCTTTTAAAGAAGAAATTTGATAATGATCAATTATACCTATTGTATCTACTCTATTGGAACAAAAGACAATGAAAAGCATACATGTTCTGTTCTTTTTTTAACAAAACAGCTAATGCATTCGCCTGTGGAAGGTATGCTTTTGATTAAATAGCTAACCCATTGTATAATACATTTTGATATTTAAAATCTAGTAATGTATTGAGGAAGAAATGGATCTCTATATGATTGTAATTCCTCCTAACCATTTCCTCATTACAATATTGAACCCTTGATGGTACTATCAACAGTCTTGTCATGAATGATACAACCTTACCCATGACTATTAACAAAAACTTCTACACAAAATTCA
This sequence comes from Sequoiadendron giganteum, assembly GCA_007115665.2. NCBI lineage: Eukaryota > Viridiplantae > Streptophyta > Pinopsida > Cupressales > Cupressaceae > Sequoiadendron > Sequoiadendron giganteum. The sequence goes on from CM021105.1 coordinate 127,624,679, forward strand.
ATAATGAAGAATTTATGCACAAATCCTCTTTTGAATGATGTGGTGGCCTCCATCGCAACACCACATGGCTTGTTGTTGGGCCTTGTAGTGACATGACTTGTTGGTGGGCCTTATGGTGATGTGATGAATCACTGCATCACTGTAAGGCCCACCAACAAGTTGTGTGGTGTTGCGGTGGAGGCCACCACATCATTCAAAAGAGGATTTATGCATAAATTCTTCATTATTGTAAAATTGCAAGATTTTGACAAACTATTGACAAACTAGAGGACATTTCTTAAAATGTCTAGTTAAGCTACGCAAAAAGAATATGTTGAAACAAAATCAATATTATCACTTGGTCCACTGTAGAATCATTATTATCATGTAATATTACTTATAGTTGGTCTTCATAGTATCATTCATGAGGCATGTTTTGTCCCTGCATTGAAAAGATTCTAATCTCACAAGCTAAAAAGCAATTGCAAATACAACTAACAAAGTAATGACGATAATGGAATTTTAATCAATTTTTTTGTTTTTTTCAAATGATATTCTTAGTATTTATCAGTTACAACTAAAAAATAAGTTCGAAATCAATAGATGTTCTTTCCAAAATGATTTCTATATTCCATATTTTATAAGGATTACTTCTACGTATCTCCAACTACTCAATTTACATGACTAGGAATTTCACTGCGTAAAATATATGAATTTGTACAGATGTTCCAATAGAATTGACTGCTTCAATGATTCTCAAAGAATTGTTCAAAACTGCAGATAGGTGATCAATTAAAAAAAAATCTTATAAAAAAGTTGAATCATAGCTCACATATGAAAGGTACAAACCACATTGTTGAGATGATGACATAAGCTGAAATGCAAGCCATTTTTGATTGACCAACACATATAAATACAACCTCACCCCCAAGTAAACTACATTGTGCTGCAACAAATGGGTGTTTGGAGGCTAAAATATTAGAAACTATGGCCTTTATAATTGCTTTGGTCTTATCTCTAGTAGTCTTGGCAACAACTGAGTATGATCATTACCCACCCCCTATTTACTATCATATAGTTCCAATTTCTAAATATTATCTGAGTTTCATCCACCATTTCTATTTCCTCTTCCTCATCATTATTCTAACTCACCTCCACCTCCATTTCTTTCACCTCCTCCTTTGTCTCATCCTCTTTGTCCATACCATTCTAAGTCTCCACCTCCTCCTTTGTCTCATCCTCTTTCTCCATATCATTCAAATTCTCCACCTCCTCCTTCGTTCCATCCTCTTTGTCCATACCATTCTAAGTCTCCATCTCCTCCTCATCATTACAATTTTCTTCCACCTTTGTCTCATCCCATTCTTCCATATCATTTTAAGTCTCCACCTCCACCATCCCCCTCATCTCCTCTACCATATCATTATAAATCTCCACCACTTCCTCATCCTTGTTATTGCAAGTTCCCTCCACCACCATCTCCATTTTCACTACCTCCTTATTACTACAAATCACCATAGCCACCATCTATTTCAGCTCCTCCTCCATACTACTATAAATCTCCACCACCCCCTTCTCCATCTCTTCCTTCACCATATAATTACAACTCTCTACTACCACCACTCCTATCCTTGCCTCCCACATACCTATACAAATCTCCACCACCACTACCATACTTATCTTTCCTCCTCCTTACTACTATAAACCTCATCCACCACCCTCACCATCTCCTCCTCTTCCATATTATTATAAATCCCCACCACCGCCTTCTTTATCTCCTCCTCCATGCTAATGCAAGTTTCCACCTCCACCATCTCCTTTTGCTCCACTATATCTTTATTAAAACCCGCCACCATCCCTCTCTCCATCTCATTAATAATATTACAAATTCCCTCTACCACCATCTCCATCATTACCACCACCATACTATTATAAATTCTCACCGACCCCTCTCCTAAATATACATACTATTACAAGCCTCCACAACCCAAATACTAATTCTGAGTGATAAGTAGTGTGTGTGAGAATATGTGGAACAACTAATAATTTAAACTAACACATCAATGAAACATTAAATCAAAGGAAACTAATTAAAATTAAAACAAAACTCTAAACAATAGCTCCTTCAAAAGCATTCCATTGTCCTTTATCTCCAAGGATCTGTTGTAAGTTGTTAGCTCTCAGTTGATATATGCAACAACTTTGGTAGAATGACAACTTAGAGAATGAGTTTATGCAACATGCATGTCCATTGCTAAATTATTTAAGCTATGATATGAAACTAAAATGCTATGAACTTGAAATGCTATGCTAAAATGTCGATTCAAATGCAACTATAATAACTATGCTAAATTCACAAAATCTAGGATGAAATCTACTCACTAAAGGGTTGAGTTTATAGATTTTTGGAGGCAAGAATCTAGTTGGGAAAGATCAACGGTCAAATTTGAACCTGTCAAGATGAACGGTGAGAGATTTTGGAGGTTGAGAGAATAATGAAAGAATGTTTTCAACCCATAAAACCATTCTCATTAAAAAATGGAGACATATTTCCATTTGTCATTTCATTTATGAAAGTTGGTTGAAAGTTTGAGGATAAATTCCTAATTAAATAAATAAATTTATTTAATTACATGTGACATGGATTTTAGAAGCTTCCATAATTAAATAATTAATATTTAATTATGTGAGGGAAGAAAAACGCGTGTAATTAAATATTTACAATATTTAATCATGTGAGTGGTGAAAAAGGTGTTAATCAAATAATTACAATATTTAATTTAAGTGTGAGATGAAGAAAGTGTTTGGAGGAATATTCCATTATTCGAAAATTCAAATTTAGAATAACATGATAATTAATATAAATAAATAATGAAATTTATTTAATTTAATTAAGAGGAAGATAGTAATAATTAAATAAACTTATTTATTTAATTAAACTAGAAGAATTAGAAAAATGAACGATATAAATAAATAATTAAACTTATTTATATGTAAATGAATTTTAGAATATTAATTAAATAATCCATATTTAATTAATTAACAGGTTTTACAATGACTATTTTTAGATGTATACATTTTTCCCCTCTTTGAAGTGATGTGTTTTACACATTGCTTCAAAGAAAAATTTAGATTTTGAAAATTTTGCCCCCTGACTTTGAAAAATTGACTGATGATACTATATGCCCCTTGGGATATAAATCGCGTTGATGAATGCTATTGATGATGATTCGAAGATTTGAAATGATTTTAAAGGAAATTTGTCGATTTATCTCCCAAAATAGTGCTCTGTAGGGTAGAAATAAAAATAACCTTACCTTATTTACCCCCTTAAAAGGTGGAAAAGGTAAACAGTCATTGTCATTTGAACAATAGCCTTTTGTGATTTTCAAAGCTCTAAGAGAGAATTTCGAGGTTCTGATCCACTATGAGCACCACTGATTCAAGTGATCCCACCGTCATCAGAGACCAACAACTTACGGACCTCTGGTAAGATTGCACGATCCTCCTTTGAAGGTTTTTTTTTGAATTTTGCATGATTTTTTTGAGTTTTGGAAATTCTTGTTTAGCGCATAGGATTTTTATTTAGCGCACGCGAGCCATAAATTAGCAAATAGATTAGGAATATTAGCACATTTGAATTAGAGTATTGATGTAACAGACTAGCACATAGATGATAAATTTAGCGCATAAAGTAGAATAGTGCTTAGGATAGATAGATTAGCACATAGGTGAAGACCGCACATATGTGATTCTCGATTAGTGCATAGGCTAGATAATTTAAAGCATACCCTTGATAGAATAGCGCAGTGTAAGTTTAGCACTTTGGTTCTCTATTTTAGCGCATCCATGGATAAAGTAATGCATTGACTGATTTAGCGCATTGAATGACTATTTTAGTGCATCCATGAATTTTTTGTTGTATTTGAAAATTTGAGACTGATTTGCTAATATCTTGATATTTGTTGCTTTATTAGATAACTGATTTGATGATTTTGAATAACAATAAGGATAGATTAACTTGATTTTGGTGATGATCTGATAAATTTTTCTTCGTGCTTGAAAACAAATTGTAAGATGTTGATGTTGACTATGATAAATTTGCATTCTGAATTGTAAAACAAATAGTATAGATGTTGATTTTGAGCTGATTGGCCCCTAAATTTGTTTCCATGCTTGATGAAAAAAAAATTGTAATGATAGATTTGCCTACTTGATATGATTATATGATTTCCTGGTTGATTTATGTTCCTTGCTGATGATCTGATTTGATTGCTAAATTGATGTTATAGGAGGATTTTAAAATCCTCACGATCATAGAGAGGTTCCCTCGTACATGGGAGATGATTGCTAGATTGACCTAGCCAAAGATTGGGGTCATTGTTAGATGTGGGTTGGGTTCCCTCCTAAGGATCCCTCAGTATAGGGTCAATAAGGCACTATTGACTATGTTAGCCGAGAGATGGCATAATGAGCATAATACTTTTCACTTGTCGACTAGAGAGATCACTGTTACACCAAAGGACATGTACAGGATTCTAGGCATCCCTGTGGTTGGCGCACTTGTGATTTATGATCACAAGGAGATCAGAGGTACAGATTCCTTGTGACGAGTCTTCCAAGATCCACATGCTGGTGGTTATGAGATTGCTTGGAGAGATATGGTAGAGGGTTATGCCCCACTTTCATCAATATTGGCAGGTTTCATTAGTGGCTTCCTTTGCCCTGATCGCAGGTCAAAGGGACTATCAGTAGGTTGGGGTCGGATATTGGAGGACAATCCTTCATCAGACTAGATATGCATGGGGATCTTGCATGCTTTCCAATCTATACCACAATCTTCATCAAATGGTATATACAGATGGGAAGAGTATATCTTTTGGAGGTACACTGTTATAGATCTGGGCATGGGAGCACATCGTCATTAATCCCCCTATTGTATGAAGAGATCCTCTGCTCAACCATCCATATGTGTATGCATATACAAGTCCCCTTGTCTAGCCTATGTTGGAAAAGTTAGAGTACTGGTGGCGTGTGCTAGATGACATGGATATAGTCATCTAGAGACCATATGTTGATTGTGAGGCATGGGATGAGGATGACATAGAAATGCCCTATTGTGGCATATTGAGATACTTGATTGGTCATACCCCTTTTATCATTGAGCAATTTCTGGTTATGTGGGCACTTAGATAGTATGGGCGAGTTCAGATGGTGCTGCAGGGTGTGGCTCACTATGCTAGACATTGAGAGGATGTTGCAGAGTGGGGTACCTTCATCATATTTGAGGTAGCTAGAGCGGAGTACACTGAGCTACAACCAAAATTTTGGGCTATCCATCCAAAGGTGATAAATGCACATATGACTGATGATTATGCTGCATATTTTTATACTCATCCATTCCCTAGATGAGCCTACCCCACTATTAGGTGGACCAATTTTACAACGGGCACGACAATAGCCACAAGCACAAGCAGAGGTGAGGGCACATGCAGAGAAGCCACATGGAGGAGAGGAGGATATAGGTGGGGTGGCCATGGATGTTGATGAGGAGGAGGATGATGACAAATTTGATGATGATGATGATGATGATGGAGGTGGTGGAGGGAGAGTGTTCTTCGATGTACCCTTTAGGACTAGGCCTCGTATAGCCAGAGTGGTGGAGCAACCGAGTACTTCAGCACCACACATTACCATCAGGCATCCATCACACAGATAGGTTGACACACTTTAGGGACAGGTTGACACACTTCAGGAACAGGGCCAGGCTCTTTAGAGCTATCTTGCACAAGCACAAGCCACCATCAATGAGCTATAGATATAGATAGCACAACCACCACCTCTTGACCCACAGATAGCCCAACTTACTATAGAGCGGGATAGTTTTAGAGAGCAGTGTGTATAGGAAGAGGGGGTAGCAGAGAGACTCCTAAGATCAGTTGAGAGTACCTCTATTGGAGAGGTTGTTGCAGAAGGACTAGAGACTACCCGCTAGGTGGAGTATTATAGGATGAGATACTTTGAGGCGGTACCCCCTAAGTAGAGGATAGCCTATACACAGTCAGGCTACCAATCACGTACTCACTCACACACTCATACCAGGAGTGCCACTAGGAGTGTGCCACAACTTGCCAAATGATAGATAGGTGCGTTAGGCAGTAGAGATCCGCAAAGATCCACCTCCGGAGGAAACAATAGTTATGATCCCCATCCAGATACCCCTAAGTGATGATTATGTATACACCCCTTTTATTGTACTTATATATCTTGTTCAAACATTTGATATCCTTGTACCCATGGACATTTATTTTTGATGAGATTTATGATATGCAGTGGTGATTTTTGATATGCATGTGTCTTTGATGATTTTATGATGAATGGTTATGTATGCATTTTTATTTCTATAGGTTATGTTGTTTATGATTATGCATGTTTATGGTTGATGATATCTTAATGGATCCATATGATATGAATTATGATGATGATTTATGGTTGGATGATCCTGCAAATGAAATTCTTTTCTAGAGTTTAATATGATGATGCAATGCAAATGATTTGATGGTTCTACATGATGTATGTAGTATGTATGTAATGAATGCAATGGTGCGCTTTTTTTTTCTCAATGTATGATTATGCAAATGATGTTTGATATAAATTTATTGTGAAGATGATACATGCAATGATATGAAAAATGAGGTAAACAAATTGACATAACAATGATGAGATGAATGATTTAAAATAATAATAAATGAAAATGATATGTAAATGATGATGCATATGTCAATACTAATATGTAAATGATGTGATGCAAATGTGATATGAATAATGATTATGATAATGAAAATGAATGCTAACTAATAATGATAATGTTGATAATGAAAATGAAAATGATATGAAAGTCAATAAATGGAAATGCACGATGTAATTAATGTGAAAATGATCATGATAACCTAAATGATGATATATAAAATGTGAATGATATGATGAAATATGAAAATGATAATGAAATGAGATATAATAAATGTCCAAGTGTACTCATTCGATGTCTTAAAAAGAGATATGTATTATTTCCAACCTCCAAAAATCTTTCATACAACCATAAAAATAAAAATGAATGCAATCTAAATGAATCATGCAATCCTAAAATGCCAAAATGAACCATTTCATTGTTGTCATTTTGTAAACCAATTATGCGCTTAATTTTCATCATTGAGCCTTTTGATATGTTGAAATTTTAGTACAAGCATCAATGGGTATGTTAGCACTAGTGATGACCCGAGTACAAATTTTATGATTTTTTATATATCAAGTTAATACAAGCATTGAGGTATAATTGAACCAAGATGACCTGAGTATTGTTTGCATAAACAGACAAAAGTTAACCATTTTCTTATGCAAATCCTGAAATGTCACTATGTTTTGTGACAAACTCACACAATACTAGTGATTAGCTTACATACAACAATCAAAGAAAAATCATATTCCTTCCTTGTGATTGTAGTTCAATACATCATTAAACCACTCTAGAGATATGATGTCATCAAATGTCAAAAAAAAATTCAACTTATGCTTTAATTTTTTCATTCATTTTAATTCAGATTAAGATCATCCAATTTGTTCAATCTCCTATCTAACAGTTGTTTTAACCCAGTCTAATTGGACATTTTGTTTGTTGTTCTGATATTTTGATACTTGACACATATTGTCGTTTTCCTGCCAAAAAGGTTCAAGAGCTGACTGCCCCCAATGACATTGCACTCTGACTCCGGATAAGACACAACCTAATGCTAAGGATAACACTAATCATCAAGCCATGATGAAATCCTTGTCATTTCAAGGAAATTTTGGGTGCATGATGCAGATATGATGGCTAGGCATGCCTGTAATGCTGATGAAAAATAGATATGAATAATGTAGAATGTATCTAAATAGATGGGAGAGCCAACTAAATCACAAACAATGTCTATTTTCCAGGTTTTCACCATTTGTTTTAATTGCACCTTTTATGATTTTATGATTTTTTTGTTGTTACCAAGATGCTTGTTTTGCCAGGTTTTCATCAAGGCAACAATTTTTTTATTTTTTTATTTTTTATACTATTTTTGATATTTTTCCAGGACTTTTTATACTATTTTTGATATTTTTCAAGCATAAAACTTCTTTAGGTGGATGATGTTGGTCATAGCTTCAAGCAGGTCCCCTTTTGGTGTTGATAACTGGTATGCCCCCGATCCATATGCTGCAATGACGAAGAATGGACCCAACCAATTGGGCTCAAACTTTCCTTTCTTTTCTCGATCTTCCTGATTACAAGGGTTTTCTTTGAGAACTAAGTTACACACTTGAAAAGCTAATGGTTTGAATCTATGATTGTAACTGTAGGACATAACTTGTTGATACACCTTTAAATGATTAGCTACACTTTGTCGTTGTTCGTCAAGTAGTTCCAGCTCTTGCAATCTTGATACTCTGTAATCCTCATCATTTATGAGCCCCTTCAACGATATTGAAAGTGAGGGAATCTCAACTTCTAATGGAAAAATGGCTTCTGCTCCATAAACCAAAGCATATGGGGTAGCACCTATTGGCATGCGAATGTTGGTTATGTATGCCCACAAAGCTGGGTTTAATTGGACATGTCAATCACGATCGACATCATTCACTATTTTCTTCAAAATATTTAAAATTTTTTTGTTTGAGGCCTTTGCTTGGCCATTTCCCTATGGATAATAAGGCATAGAGAACTTGTGTTGGATGTGAAATCTTTCACAAAGTTCATCAACATCTTGATTTTTAAAAGGTCTTCCATTATCTATTATAATAGAGTTGGGAATGCCATATCGACATATGATATAGTTCAAAATGAAGGATGAAATTTGTTTCCCGATAACCGTTGTTAAAGGAAAAACCTCAATCCACTTAGTAAAGTACTCAATGGACATGATAATGAACTTGTGTCCATTTGATGATGATGGGTGTATCTTGCCAACTAGATCCAATCCTGACTGAATGAAAGGCCATGTTGTGGTGAAGGTTTGCAATTCTTGAGCATGAGTGTGAATGAGATTCCCATGAATCTGACATTTCAAACACTTTTTACAAAGATGAATGATTCTTTTTCCATGGTTGGCCAATAGTAACCCATTCTAACAAGTTTCTTAGCCAAGGTTAGTCCACTTAAATGAGTCCCACAAATACCACCATGAACCTCTTGTAAGGCATTTTCTGATTCATCGTGTTCGAGACATCGAAGGAGGGTACCATCAAGACTAGGTCGGTACAAGATGCCAGCAATTAGGATGTAACGAGAAGATTGGCTTATGAAATTCATGTTCTAATTCCTAGACAAATCTAGGGGCAAAATGGTATTTTTTAGATAAGCATAGATTTGGCCATACAAGGGAGAATCAAAACTAGTTAGGTGAAAAATGATTTGGGTTTCTGGATTATCATAAGCAAGAGAAAACAATTGTTCCACCAGGAAATCATACTGTGCTTGGTTCTCTAACAATTGAAGTAGTGATGTAATTGTAGCCATGGCATCTGCAACCTTATTGTCAGTATGTGGAATTTGTGTGAACTTGATATCAACAAAGTGTTTCTTGAAATCGTCCACCATGTTTTTTTAAGGCATTAAATTGTCATATTTATTTTGATATTCATCATTTATTTGATTTATGACAAGTTGTGAATCACCAAAAACTTGCAATTCTATGATTTTCCAGTCTAATGCAATTCTCATTCTAATAAACAGTGCTTCAAACTCAACTATGTTATTTGTACAAGGAAACATCAACCGATGAGATTTTGGAATTTTATGTCCTTGAGGTGTGATGAAAAGAATACCTACCCCCGAGCCATGTTTAGTGTAGGAGCCATCAAAATAAAGTGCCCATGATTGTTTAGCGGTTGCTGTGAAAAAATCAGCATTAGGAAAATCAATGTGTATTAGATGTTCTACTTGCATTGGTGCCTCTACCAACTGATTTTCTATGGCCCATCCTTTGATGGCCTTCTGATCAACATAATGAATGTCAAACTCACTTAGGATCATGACCCATTAAGCCAATCTACCAGTTAGGGTTGTCTTACTTAGAAGATATTTTAAAGGATCAATTTTAGCCACAAGTTTTATTGTATGACCAAGCATATAATATCGTAACTTTTGAGAAGTAAATACTACTGCCAAATAAGATTTTTCAATGAAAGTGTAATTTCTCTCATGGCTTGTTAATGTTATGCTAATGTAATATATTGCTCACTCCTTTCCTATTTTGTCTTCCTATACCAATAATGCTCCTAAGGACACTTATGTGGTAGAAATATACAATATGAGTGGTTCACCTTGCATTGGTGGAATCAACACTGGTGGAATCATTATATAATGCTTTATCTGATCAAATGCTGCTTCACACCTATCTTCCCATTTAAATGGAACATTCTAATGTAAGAGATGAGTGAATGGTAAACTCTTATCTGCCAGTTGTGCAATGAATCTCCTGATGGATTGCAAATGTCCTTGTAATGAGCGTAGTTGACTAATGTTCCTTAGCGGTGGCATATCGAGGATTGCTTGTACCTTAGCCGGATCCACCTCAATTCCCTTTTCTAACACAATATAACCTAGAAGCTTTCTAGATTTCTCCCCAAAGACGCATTTCTTAGGATTAAGTTTGACTTTAAATTTTTCCATTTTGACAATTTTTTTAGATAAGATAGCTAAATGTCCTTCCCTTGTGTTTGATTTGGCTAAGAGATCATATACATAATCCTCCATGAATGTGTGCATCATGTCATGAAAAATTGTTGTAATTTCCCATTGGTATGTAGCTCCTACATTTTTTAGTTCAAACGATATTACATTCCAACAATATGTACCCCAAGGACATGTGAACGCTGCTTTATCTTGATCTTTAGGCACAATCTTTATTTGGTTATATCTAGAAATTCCATCCATTAGTGAATACATAGCATGTCCAATAGTCAAATCCATAATCATATCTATGTTTGGCAGAGGGAAATCATCTTTTGGGCATGCTTTATTTAAATCCTTGAAATCTGTACAAATTTTGATAATTCTATAGACCGAATGAATCCTACATCTAACAGTTCCTTAACTCCTCTTTGACTAGTAATGCAACATGTGGGTGCATTTTTCTGAGTTTTTGCTTCATAGATTTTCCCCTTGGCCCGATGGATAAATGATGCATGATGAGATTTGGATCTAATCCAGGCATATCTGCGTATGACCATACAAAATTTATTTGATTATTCTCGAGGAATTATGTGAATCTTGGGATTTCCTCTTCTATCGGGGATGCAACAAGTTGCAAGACTTTGGGTTGTTCTATAGTACCCATATTGAGTGCCTCTGTTGGTTCTATCAAAATAGAAGACTGTTCCTAATAGTACTCAAGAAGAGTGTCAAGTTTCCCATCCTCTAGTGCCTTTGAAAGGTTTTCACTGTTAGATACACTCTTTATTTTTCTCTTTTCATGATCTAATACTGCCTTTGTTAGGTTTTCACCATTAGATCTTTCTTTTATATTGTTAATTTTGTAGCTGAGAAACTTGGCACTTTCCTATCTAAAACTTTGATCTTGTGATTTGCTGGTGGAACCTATTTTCGAGTTGGATGAACAAAGAAATTTTACAATAGTTTCATCATCGGGAAAAGTTGGGATATCGATTGGTGCAATTTATTCCCAATCAATGAGTTCAGGATGGACTAAGGTAAATGGACCATCAAGTTGGATAAGGTCACTAGCTGTTAAGGTCATGATACTATTATCATTTTCGCTAAGGGGAAGATCTATGACGATATCCTCCTGTCAATTATCTATATCGTTTTGAATCAAATCATCATCACTTGAGTCATGGGTGCTTTGTAGGACATAATCAAGTGGAGGCCTTGAGCTTTGCCCTTGTGTGAGTGTGGGTGTATATTTTTGTACAACATCCACCTGTTTGTCCCTCTAGAATTTATCATCGAAAAGGGTGTCCCATTCATATTCATTGGATTCAATGTCATAATTTTTTTCTTGTATTCTAAGAATTGTTTCAACTAACTCCTCATTGAATTTTCTTTGTACCGTTTCTTCCTTTGCATCCTCATTGTTGGAACTGTAAAATTTTGAAAAAATCTCATTAGCCATTCATGCTCATTAGTCTCCCAAAGAGTCCATACTGCAAGTATAAATTTTTCTTCACATAACATACTCATTGAGGTTTAGGTAAATTTTTATCATATGATCCCATAAAATTTATCTAACCTTGAATATTTAAATATGAAACATATCAGCATAAGATAATGCAAGTCTCATCGATACTAATCTCTTTCAGAATATTGACAAGAAACAGTAATGTCATACCGATGAGGATAGATGTCGAGAGAACATGGGTGCACAATTTCTATTGACAAGACAAAGGTTATCGACATAACAGTGTGAGGTCATATCGAGCTTGTATACATTTCACCACTTGGAGTACAAGAAAAGGTATTGACTAGACTGGAGTCATCGGGTTGAGGTTTCAAAAGGCAGCCCAAAACATTCACCATCTCACTAATAAAACAAAAGGGATTCGATAGATGAGACAATATTTTCGGGAAGAGTTTGGGGAGTCTTGCCAACCTCCCATGTTATACCGACAGTATTAGGCATGAAAACATGTATGAGATAAAAATTGTTAGAGGGACAATGTGCGTGGTCTCGCCGAAGAAAAGATGTATCGGTAAGATAAGCCTCAGTAGGGAGAACTAAGAAAAGTCACAGTGAGTATTATTCCATCAATAGGACAATTACTTTACCTCAGCGATTTAAGTTGACAAAAATAATATCTCGGTGAGACAAAGAACCTTCAGAATGAAACAAAGAACTATTGGCATGATTTGTTAAGTCATGATGATAGGTTTTCTTCAGTGGGAGTCATGGTGATATAAAAAACTAAAAGGAAAACTGTTGGGGAGACTTGAGGTGTCGGGGGAACTACAAGATGTCTTAGCGGGTGTGTGAATGTTGAACAAAAGGATCGGCCAAAGATTTCAAATTTCTTGCCGATATGCTATGTGAAGTGACAACGAGAATTTTGAAGAGCCTGCTTCATTTGTGTCACAACCAAGAAATTAATGGTGCCATGAAACATAAATGATTTTATGAATTAAAACGAATCCAGTTGAGAGCATTTTTGTGGAATTAACAGTAGAGGAAAGCAAAAGAGCGAGCAGAGGATTGGGGCATTCTTTCAACTCAAAATTTCGGGTGAAATAAAATAAGTTCCTCATTCCTTAAATATTGTAAATTTCAAAGAATGGAAAGCACTAGTTCAGAGAAATCAAAGGGTAGAAAACATGGCGAAAGTGGTCAATCAAAAGAAAAAAGGCAGAAAACTAAAATTCAGCTAGAGGACACCAAACGAAAATTGAACCAAGATCTCATAGACCAACTACCCGATTCTAGAACTAAAGCTAGATGTTCTGCATAGCTTAGGGTAAAAGTAGATAAATTGGATGATAAGTGTAAATTCATAGGGGATGTTTGGAATCCAATTAGAGGCTATGAATTGTTCAATTTCCACTACTATAGAAGGAATCATTTTGAGCCAGTACGTAACCCATGGAAGATTAATTTGGGAAAGCTGGTTTGCCCTAATGTTTTTGTCAATGTTGAACTGGTGAAGTTATTGGCCAATCATTATAATCCAAAACATAAGGCCATATATGACCTTTCTGGGAACCCATTAATACATTTATTAGAAAATGCAATATGTGAGGTTTTTAAATTAGAAGGGATGTGCAACGAAAATATTGTAGGTGAAGAGCTTGAAAATGAATTCAGAAGGATGGACACCATTTATAAGGGTTGGAGATTACCCTTTCACAAAATTAGGCATGGTGGCAAACCGATTCCAATGGAAGACAATGAGGGACCACCATTCCATGTAGATATTTTCAAGCCTTATATGAAGTACACCTATTTTTTGGTAGGACAAGTACTGGGAATGGAAGTTCCCTAGTATATGGCAACTATGCCTATGGTGATTGCAGTAGATATTCAATATCATAACTCTAGGTCTTTTGATTATGCTTCATATGTGTTTAAAGAACTTGATGCTGGGTTGATGACGATAAAAAATGGAGCCTCTATCATGCACCTTAGGAATTATTCATTATTGATGCACTTGGTGTTATACTTCGAATAGGAAATAGGGTTATGGCCCTAGGAGCTGACAATTTCACAATTTGATAAAGAAGGTAAGCCATTTCCTATTCGATCATGGACTACCATTTGGGATAGTAGGTTTGCTAATGCTAGTTTTGTACATTTTGAGGAAAAATTTGTGAAACCCCTGTATAAATTCTATAATGATCCATGTGACTACTCCTTGTCTAATGAGATAAAAAGGTTTCTTAGACCTAAATATTTTAATGGATCAATCAGCCACAATTGGTGGGATTGGTATTGTCCAGAGAACACCACCATGATTAGGGTCTATGGATTTGAAGATGCTCCATTTATTTTGCCTAGCATAATTCCAGACTGGATTACCTACTTAAAAATTGTTAGGCAGATGGATTTCTCTAGTGTTATGAATTTAAGTTCTTTCGGATGTAGGCTTTTATGACCAGTACACCATGTTTTGGTGACTTTACCATGTTAGCAAAGGAAGGATATAACCTAATTCTTGATAGGTTATTATAGTATAACATGAAAAGAGGGCCATTGAGAAAAAAATTCGATCCAAAAGGGTACATTCACTTGGCTAAATAAAAGATAAATTTTGGAGGATATCATCATGTGCATTACCAGTTTGATGATATGATAAATAACCTGGAAGCAGAAGAGGCGAAGATGATGATTGAGTGGCATAATCAGGAGTTGTTGGATATAGAACTGTTGTCCTCTAGTGAAAGAGCATCAAAGGCTAATATATCATAGGATCCACTCGGTAAGGTATCAAGGACAAGAACTCAGGATTTCACCTATTATGCTAGAGAATTAAATATTGAGGAAAGTGAAGATGCCGATACAAGACATGAGGAAAACAAATATTTTGTAGCAGATGATGAGTTCATAAAATCCTCAAAGTTTAAATCATTTTTATGTAAACAAAAGGGGAAATAAATTAGAGAATTGGTTGATAATGTCACAACAAGAAATGAAGAACATTTTTTGAAAATTTTGCGAGATGATGTAGAGAAAGAGATGAAAAACATGACCCCTGAGAAAGGGAGGGAAATGTTGGAAAGAGCCAGTGTCATGATTTTACTAGGACTAGACCTCAATTCTGCACTAGTGTTCAAAAGTTTCTTAAAGGATAATAATACTACACACAAGCTCAGCATAGCAAAGGTGACAAAAGTTTATACAAGATCAAAATACAATCCTAATGAAGAGACATTGACGATTTGGGCCTTATATCCACCTCAAAAGAGGTTAGTTGTCATTGATACTGAGAAAGAATTTGGAGATGTCATGACTTTGAAGGCTGGGGAGGCTGATCTAGTTGCAACAACAAAAATTGGGATTAATGTAGCAAAATTAAATAAAGCCCAAATACATGCATTGATCAAAGAAAAGTAGATGTACAAAGCAAATAATGTAAGAATGCTGAGAGAAAATGAGCGTCTGAAGGACTTAGTGGATGTTACAATAGGGCGAACAAAGCTACTCACCCAGGGTGAAAGTTCACAGATAAAGGACCATTGGGAAGGATTGAGTACATACTCTCAAGGGAAATATGACACACTTACAACAATAATCAAAAGGAGCCAGGCTAGTCTAGGCATTTGGTTGAACAAACTTTGGGGAAAACATTCACTATACTTTGATGCAATAAAGGAACATAAAAGGGTGGATGGTAGAATCCAGGAGAAACTCGAGGATTTAAAACAATGGGGTACTTCTAAAAATACAACAATTGATGATGCTAATCATGTTATGGATAAGCACAGAGGATTCTTTGAAGAGTTACAAGAGGATACACAATGATTGATAGAAGCCATCAAAAATGGATTGACTATGTTCCTTGATGATGGAGGAAAATTAAAAGAAATGGCTATGTGGAAGAGCGAAAGTGAATTAATACTCTAGGAGATTTTAAATACAACCACTGTGAAAGATGCAAAATTGGATGATGCATGTGGCAAAATGAAAGGATGGTGATTATAGAGATCATGATCCATAATGCATTAGGAGATGCAGATACACATAAGCACCGAGACTACACTGATCACATGTCGAGAGTTCATTTATGGCTTAATAGATCTTAGTTAATTTTAATCTTGTTAGTGTTTCATGCTTAAGACATTTATGAAAGGATGCATCTTTTCAAGTGGTTGATATATATAAATATCCCTTTTGTAACATAAAGAAAAAAATTTGAAATTTTTAGAATAGGAATAGATTGCTGCAAGCATAATATTTTCAGAATGTTTGCATTCAAGAAGACTATGTTGCATGTATAAATTTTGAGGAAGATAATGAAATACTGTTGATTTGGTGGCTTCATTCTGGTATTAGTTATTTGTTGGATTTTTGCAGTTATTTGATTGTCTCCAATATAATATTTCTTGATTATTTAAATTGAAATATCAATTGTATGTTCAATTTATCAGTACAGGTTTGTTGTATCTGTGTGATTTGATTAATTGGGTTCTTTAAAGAAGAATTAAATTCCTTTCAGTTGATTACAGTAATCTGGGAATGTTATTTGGATTATTAAGAAGAATCAAATAGTTATGATTGATATTTTGCCTCAAGTAGGGTTTGTCAATCATATTCTTGCATGTTTATACCAGTTATAAAATCATATGTATGCCAAAAAATTAGAGATTTGCTAGATAGGAACCACTCATCTAAGACTTTCATTTGACTCCATTTTACCCAACAAGGCATTGGTCTTCCATATTTAATTATTTAATTTTATTCATTTCATTTAACATCCATTAAAATGAACATATCAGGCTTTACCTTGATATTGCATATACAATTTATACCAAATTTAAATCATATGTGATATTTCTTATACTATTTATACCAAATTTAGATCATATCTCTCCACTGTCAAATTTCCATTGTGAATAGTTTGGTCAAGTAGGAAGCATAATTCAAAGTCTACAACATTCATATAGGTACACCTACCTAGGTTTAGCAGAGCCTTAAGAGTAGAAGGTTCAACTGTATTGGTTGGCCTGGTTAGTTGGCTAATAGTGTTGTGAGAGTTTGGAAACCTCTCGTGGTTCAAACCTTTGTTTTTGTGACCTAAAAAATTGGAGACTCTATTGGGGAATAACTTGAGAAGAGTCTCGTGGTAGGAAAAATTTCCATATAGGGTCATTGAAGAGATTGACAATTAAGAAATTTGAAAATTAACTCCTTTGGGTGAAATAATAACATTTTTCTCACTTTAAAAAAAAAGTGGGTGGTGACTTTGAATGAACAAGTGCATTGAGATTGATAAAATAAAATATAGATCAAAAAGAAATTGTCCTAGAGTTCAGACTATCATGATTACTCACAACATGCAGGGAAGAAGATTTTTGTACAAAGGTAGGGATGGTCCTAATGATAAAAGTAAATGGACTTAGAAAAATGATTAGGGCAAGAAAGTGTCTGATGACCTGGGCCCAACAACTAAAAAAAAAACATCCAAACCACCGGTGGAAACACATAATTCATATGATACATTAACAAATGAGAAAAACCCATCTAAAGAACTTCACACTCCAGAGGAGAAGAGAAACCCCCTATGGAAAATGAACCATGAGAAGGATGACGAATTCATGGCTGATTTTAAGGCTAAAAAAAGGAGAGAGTTTGAATATGAGCAAAGAACAACACTTTTTGAGGAAGGACTTGAATATGAAGAAGTATCTGAAGAAAATCATGAACCTATGACCCAAAATGAGGTAGATGCAGAGTGGGAACGCATGAGGAAAGAAACAAAAAGATCAAGGATAGAATATGAGCAAAGGCTTTAGGAAATGAAAGAATTTGAGAAATTGAAGTTGCAAAAGGCACAGATTAAAATGCCAATTTCTAACTCACCTAAATATATACCCCCTCATAAGATAAAAATATGAGACCATCAAATTCCCCATAGGCCCACCGAAATCAGCCAAGGAACCAATGTGGACATCAAAATGCTCCACCACAACATAAGGGTGTTCAACCACCTCCTTATCAACAACATGTACCCCCACAAGGTCAACATTATGTGGCAAATAGTAATCCATTGTACCAACATCAGCATTATGAAAATCCTCCTCCACAATATACAACAATGATTAGGCAGTTTGATTTGGCCGGATTTCAGATATACCCTTACCCTCTGGATAACAATTGGAGAAACCTAGTCCCAAAATTCACAAGAAGTAGTGAAGTCACAACCGAGGAGAATCTAAGAAACTTTAAAAAAATTATTCAAGACCTGGATATACAATATGAGGATGTACATATGAGATTATTTATGATGTCGTAGATCGAAGATGTTAGGGACTAGTTTAATAGTTTACCGACAACATTCATTGATTCCATTCATATATTTTATGACCAGTTTCTCCAACAATATGGGAATCAATGTGCATCAGAATTTGCTTTGCATGAGTTGGTAACTATCCAAAAGCATCAAAATGATTCAGCTTATGAATTTAATCAAAGTTTTTTCAAATTACATAATAAGATACCTCGTGGATCCAAGTTGGTTGATCTTGCTGCATTGAGCATCTACTTGAAAGATTTTGATCCAAGGAAAAGATATGAGCTTAGGAACAAAGATCCTAGGAATTTGGCTAAAGCTTAAAAGATAACACTCACAATTGAGAAGAACAGGAAGGCTACAGGGATGATTTATAAAAGGGAAAACCCTAGGAATCCCCGATATGCTCCCCCAAATAGACAAGAAAATACATATAAGAATGAAAGACCAAGGTTGCATGACATGCCTTAAATTACAAAATGTAAGGATGGGAAGCTGATAAGTGATAGACCAAGGAATAAAGAAACCTTGGATCCATTAAAAAGGAAAGGAGCATATATGGTAGATAAGAGTCCCTGGTGCTCAGTTTGTTACACACCACATTCCCTAGAGCATTGTGTTACAACTCAGTGAATACCAGAAGAAGACATATTGGAAAATTATGGTGGTGAAGACCATACTATCTATTTAACTTCCCACACTCTTAATTATTTGGAGCATGAATATTCATCTTCAGAGGAGGAGGGATATGAGTATGATGTTGATCATCAAAAATACAATATTCATATGGTAGAGCAACAGGTTTTTTCTGACTATGAAGAAAGTGAAAATGAGAAAAATCCCCCTATTGCATCATGCCAAACTAATAGATGCAGTATAAGGAGACTGAGTGAAGAAGAGATTGAAAGGTTGAATATTGTAGAAGTGTAGGAAGCTAGAAGAAAATATTGGTTGAGGAACAAAACAATGAACGAAGATGAGGGTGTCCCGAGAGGAATGTTTGTAAAAAAAAAAAGTATCGAAAGAGACATCTAAGAGGACAGATGATAAGCAATCTGAAAAAAAAGAATAGAAGTGGGCTCCTAAAGAAGAAAGTAAAAAATCCCCCATCAATAAACAAAATCCAAGTCAAACATGCAAAGGGCAAAAGGAAGAAAGCAAAGGAGAATTGATAGAACCAAAGAGGGTGATCAAAACTGAAGGTACATCCTTTGATTTCATACAAACCTTATCTCAACTAAAAATATCTGTACCATTACTTGAAATGATGAAGATTAAGGAATATAGGGAAGGTTCCATTCAATTTATGTCTAATGGGAATCAAAATATAATCCTTGAAAATAGGGAAGTCCCTGAAACCACTAATAAGAGGAAGGAGATAAAAGTTCCAAAAGCTTGCTTAATGAATACACCACAAATTGACCCATTTTTTACCACCCTGCTCATAAGTGGCAAGCTAGTGAGAAATTGCATGATAGATTCAAGTGCTTCCATGAATATTATGCCAGTAGGGGTAATGAAGCAGCTTGGTATGTGGGTAGATGTGGAAGGAGGTAAATGCTATGCCATGGATAGTAGGCATGTTCCGGTTGTGGGAGTAATAAAGAACATGGAAGTAAGATTAGAAACTTACTCGCAAGCTACCTACAATATTGATATAACCATAATTGACACACCTCCTCAGTTTGGAATGCTTTTGTCAAGACAATGGATTGCAACAGTAGGGGGTAATGTGCAGTTTGATTTATCATATGCCACTATACCAGTAAATGGTGAAGAGATCAAGTTATATAGGGAGCCAAGAATGAATCAAATTACTGAGTGTGTTCCTCAAGAGCAACTTAATTGTTTCTGTGATGTAGATTTGGGGGGTTTTAGAGTAGAATTATCACATCTTGAATTAGTGAACAAAGACCTAATTGATAAACATATTTCTGAATATCAACGAGGGGTATGGAAAATGTACTTTGATGGGGCATGTAGCCAAGAAGGTAATGGAGCTGGGGTAGTTTTCATATCTCCTAAAGGTACTACATTTAAATATTCATTTTTGTTGGCATTTGAATGTACAAACAATGTGGCAAAGTATGAAGCCTTGTTAACTGGTTTGAACATGGCTGTTAAGCACAAGATTAAACTGTTATCTAATTTTGGAGACTCTAAGTTGGTTGTATCACAGGTCAGATCAAAATATGTTGCAAAGAAAAAGAGGTTGAAGAAATATAGGAATGCTATATGGGATACAATCGAGCTATTTGATTCTTTCTCCATTGATTGGGTGGATAGGTCGAAAAATATAATGGAAAACTTCCTAGCCAATGTAGCACTGAAAAAAGATGACATCATGTTGGCAGGAGTGTCTCAAATTGAGTTCAAAACAAGACCCGCTATGCCTGAAAATATATATAGTTGGTAGGTTTTTGATGAGGACACTGACCTCCTGAAGTTTCTTCACTATATAGACCAATATGAGGCCCAAGAAATTGAATTTAATGCCTTTGTAGAAGAAATAGATGGAGAGCAGACAATATTCAAGAAGAAGGTCTTATAGCTTATAACTAATAAACTCCCCAAAGGACAAGTAGCATTGGAGAGGGTATATGATGGAAGTGATCGATCCCTCATGAAACAAACACCAGTTAAGAAAGAAGATATTGAAGAGGTAAATTTAGGGACTAAACTGGCACCAAGAAAAGTGTATGTTGGAAAGAAAATAAGCTCGACAGTTCAGAGAATGTTGATTTCATTACTAAGAAAATATAAACATGTGTTTGCATGGTCTTATGAAGATCTCAAAGCATATAGGGAGGACCTATTTCAACATGAAATTCCATTGAAACCAGATGCAAAGTTGTTTAGGCAGAAACAAAGACCTATTAACCCTACATTGGAACCAAATATGTAGGAGGAATTATAAAACATTAGAGATGGGGGTATGATTAAATTGGCTAGATATTCAATATGGGTGTCAAACCTAGTTCTTGTGAGAAAGAAGAATGAAGATATCAGACTATGTGTGGACTTCAGAAATTTAAATGTGGCATCCCTCAAAGATAATTACCCTCTACTTAATATGGAGGCTATACTCTATAAAGTGATAGGGTGTGAGCTGTTATCAATGATGGATGGTTTCTTTGGTTATAATCAGGTTAAAGTTAGGGAATTTGAGCAGTACAAGACAAATTTTACAACTCCATGGGGAACATATGTCATTGTGAGAAAGCCCTTTGGTTTCACAAATTTAGGAGCAACCTTTCAAAGAGCTATGGACTTAGCATTTGCAGACTTGATTAATGCTATAATGGTAGTATATCAAGATGACCTTACCACTTACTCAAAAAGGGCTGAAGATCATTTAGGACATCTAGAAAAAATATTCATTAAAGCTTTAGAATATGGCATTAGTTTGAACCCTCAAAAATGTCATTTTGTAATCATAGAAGGAAAACTATTAAGACATATTGTGTCAAAGGAAGGAGTTAGAATAGATCCTGAGAGAGTTGGGGCCATAGATAAGGTTCCTATTCCTAAAACTGTCAAAGCCATCCAATTATTTTTTGGACAGATTAACTTTGTTAGGAGGTTTGTGTCTAACATTGCTGAAATTATTAATCCCATGTCAAAAATGCTAAGGGACAAAAAATTGAATGGACTCCAGAAGCACTGGAAGATTTTGTATCCATCAAAAGGGCCATTAGAGAAGCCCCTATCCTCAAATCTCCCGACTTTACAAAACATTTTCAAATATTTTCATTTACTTCCTTACACACTATAGCTATTGTTATGTTACAAAAAAAATTAGGATGGTCATGAGCAGCCTATGTCCTTCTTTAGTAAATCATTGCAGGGATCAGAATTGAAATACAATATAATGGAAAAAAAAGCCTTTGCACTAGTAAAAGCCACAAAATATTTTAGACTGTATCTTGTTGGAGCCAAAGTAATTGCTTATTTTCCTCACACAACTATTAAAGATATCCTAACACAGTAAGAGTTAACAGGGAAGAGATGTAGGTGGATTAATAAAATCCAAAAATTTGATATGGAAATACAAATTACCAAATTGGTAAGAGGCCAAGGTTTGGCCAAGTTAATGATAGAAGAAAATATTGAAGCAAATCAAATTTGCAATGTGGAAGATGAAGGAAATGCAATTGCAATTATTGAGCATACACCTTGGTATACAAACATCATGTATTACCTTAGAAACATGACTTGTGCCCTAAAAAAATTAATGATACCCAGAGAAGAACTTTGAAACTACAAGCATCTAAATATGTATTCATAGAAGGTGATTTATTTTGGAAGAACAAGGATGGGATGTTGCTGTTATGTTTAGATGAGTCACAAGCTAAATATATTTTGAATGAAATGCATGGAGGGGTCTGTGGAGGCCAATATTCTATAAAGGAAACTACACATAAAATTCTTAGGGAAGGTTATTACTGGTCAAAAGTCTTTAATGATTCTTTTTCATATGTAAGAAAGTGTTAGGCATGTCAGAAGTTTTCAAGCAAAATGAAATATCAAGGAGCTTTACCACTTAGACCTATGCAGGTTGAAGCCCCTTTTCATCAAAGGGGGATTGATTTTATTGGGGAGATACAAGAGAAATCAAGTGGAGGACATAGATGGATACCGGTAGCCACTGATTACTTCACCAAATGGGTAGAAGCAATCCCAACCAAGCAAGCAACAAGTAAAGTTATGATCAATTTTTTGATGGATAACATTATTACTAGGTTTGGTACACCATTAAGATTAATCACATACAATGGGATGTGTTTCAGATCGGATGAGTTTAATAATTTTTGTAGTACGCATGGTATTACTATTTCTTATTCTGCTCCTTATCACCCGCAAGCTAATGGTCAGGCAGAGTCCAACAATAAAAGACTTCTAAAAATCATAAGGAGAATACTAGGCGGAAGTAAAAAGGTATGGGATTCAAAATTAAAAATGACTATATGGGCTGATAGGATTACTGTAAAAAAGGCAATTGGAAAATCCCCATTTGAATTAGTATACGGAACACAAGCGAGAATTCCCTTACAAAATTTGTTTCCAGTTTACAAATTTATCCTTCAAGAAGACATAGAGGTTCTAGAACCAATGGAGGAGAGAATGGAACAATTGGCACAACTTGATGAGATGAGAAGACTAGCTCAAAACCAAAATATGAAGTTGCAAGCACAAATGAAGTATTTATTTGATAAAAATGCAAAAGATAGAAAATTTGAAGAAAATGATTTGGTATTGATGTGGAATGCTAGGTGCCAGGAGAAAGGAGAACATGGGAAATTCGAAGCTTTGTGGTTGAGACCTTTTTTTGTTGTTGGTAAAAGAGGAGAGGATTCATATTATTTACAAAACATGAGTGGTGAAGAACAAGAGTTTCCTGTACATAGGCAATTTTTAAAGAACTTTTTCTCTTAAAGGATACAAAGGATTAAGGGCTGCTAGTGCATGGACAACTCTTAACAAACCTTTTAGAATTTTTTCCATGCACATTAGTATAGGAGATAAAAGGTACAGGAATTGCTAGTACATGGACAATCCTAGGATTCCTTTATTTTATTTTTTCTCCATGTACAGAAGTGCAGGATCATGTTCATCTCCATTTTTTTTCATTTCATCCATCTCATAAATCCATAAATAATTGGTTTGCTCACCCAAAGATCTGGATCCTTGCAATGATCTCACAATCATTCATCCCCAGATGGAGGCACTGTTAGAACTATAAAATTTTGAAAAAATCTCATTGGCCATTCATGCTCATTAGTCTCCCAAAGAGTCCATACTGCAAGTATAAAATTTTCTTCACATAACATACTCACTGAGATCTGGGTATATTTTTATCATATGATCCCATAAAATTTATCTACCCTTGAATATTTAAATATGAAACATATCGACATAAGATAATGCAGGTCTCACTGATACTAATCTCTTTCAGTATATCGACAAGAAATCAATAATGCCATACCGATGAGGATAGATGTAGGGAGAACACAGGTGCATAGTTTCTATCGGCAAGACAAAGGTTATCAACATAATGGTGTGAGGTCATATCGATCTTGTATACATTTCACCGCTTGGAATACAAGAAAAGGTATCGACCAGACTAGAGTCATCGAGGTGAGGTTTCAAAAGGCAGCCCAAAACATTCACTGATCTCACCGATAAAGAAAAATGGATTCGATAGATGAGACAATGTTGCCGGGAATATTTTGGGGAGTCTT
Organism: Sequoiadendron giganteum; assembly: GCA_007115665.2. Taxonomy (NCBI): domain Eukaryota; kingdom Viridiplantae; phylum Streptophyta; class Pinopsida; order Cupressales; family Cupressaceae; genus Sequoiadendron; species Sequoiadendron giganteum. Next base: position 127,649,377 of record CM021105.1, read on the forward strand.
GCCAACCTCTTGTGTTATATCGACAGTATTGGACATGAAAACATGTATGAGATAAAAATTGTCAGAGGGGCAATGTGTGTGTTCTCATCGAAGAAAAGATGTATTGGTAAGATAAGCCTCAACGAAGAGATCTTAGGAAGGTCACAACGAGTATTATTCCATCGGCCGAGAAATTAATTTGCCTCGGTGATTTAAGTTAACAAAAATAATATCTTGGTGAGACAAAGAACCTTCAGAATGAAATAGAGAACTCTTGGCCTAATTTGTTAAGTTATGATGATAGGTTTGCTTCGATGGGAGTCATGGTGATATAAAAAACTAAAAGGAAAACTGTTGGGGAGACTTGAGGTGTCGGGGGAACTACAATATGTCTTAGCGGGTGTGTGAATGTTGAACAAAAGGATCGGCCAAAGATTTTAAATGTCTTTTTGATATGCTACGTGATGTGATAGCCAGAATTTTGAAGATCCCGCTTCATTCATGTCACAACCAAGACATTAATGGTGCCATGAAACATAAATGATTTTGTGAATTAAATTGAATCTAGTTGAGAGAATTTTTATGGAATTAACAGTAGAGGAAAGCAAAAGAGAGAGCAGAGGATTGGGGTGTTCTTTCAGCTCCAAATTTTGAGAAAAATACAATAAGTTCCTCATTTCTTAAATCTTGTAAATTTCAAAGAATGGAAAGCACTAGTTCAGATAAATCAAAAGGTAGAAAACATAGGGCAAGTGGTCAATCAAAAGGAAAAAGGAAGAAAACTGAAATTTAGCCAGAGGGCACTGAACGAAAATTGAACCAGGATCTCATAGACTAGCTACCTGGTTCCAGACCTAAAGCTAGACATTCTGCATAACTTAGGGTAGAAGTAGATAAATTGGACGATAAGTGTAAATTCATAGGGGATGTTGGGACTCCAATTAGAGGCTATGAATTATTTAGTTTCCACTACTATAGAAGGAATCATTTCGATCCAGTATGTAACCCATGGAAGCTTAATTTGTGAAAACTGGTTTGCCCTAATGTTTTTGTCGATGTTGAACTGGTGAAGTTATTGGCCAGTCATTATAATCCAAAACATAAGGCCATATATGACCTGTTTGGGAACCCATTAATACATTTATCAATAAATGCAATATGTGAGGGTTTTAAATTAGAAGGGATGAGCAACAAAAATATTGTAGGTGAAGAGCTTGAAAATGAATTCAGAAGGATGTACACCATTTATAGGGGTTGGAGATTACCCTTTCACAAAATTAGGCATGGTGGAAAACCAATTCCAATGGAAGACAATGAGGGACCACCATTCCATGTAGATATTTTCAAGCCTTATATGAAGTACACCTATTTTTTGGTAGGACAAGTATTGGGAATGGAAGTTCTAGAGTATATGGCAACTGTGCCTATGGTGATTGTAGCAGATATTCAATATCATAACTCCATGCCTTTTGATTATGCTTCATATGTGTTTAAAGAACTTGATGTTGGGTTGATGACAATAAAAAATGGAGCCTCTATCATGCACCTTAGGAATTGTTCATTATTGATGCACTTGGCGTTATACTTTGAATAGGAAATAGGGTTGTGGCCCCAGGAGCTGATAATTTCATAATTTGATAAAGAAGGTAAGCCATTGCCTATTCAATCATGGACTACCGTTTGGGATAGCAGGTTTGCTAATGCTAGTTTTGTACATTTTGAGGAAAACTTTATGAAACCCCTGTATAAATTCTATAATCATCCATGTGACTACTCCTTGTCTAATGAGATAAAAAGGTTTTTCAGACCTAAAGATTTTAATGGACTAATTAGCCACAATTGGGAGGATTGGTATTATCTAGAGAATGCCACCATGATTAGGGTCTATGGATTTGAAGATGCTCCATTTATTTTGCCTAGAACAGTTCCAGACTGGATTGCCTACTTAGAAATTGTTAGGCAGATGGATTTCTCTAGTGTTATGAATTTAAGTTCTTTTGGAAAGCAGGCTTTTATGCGTAGTACACTATGGTTTGGTGACTTTACTATGTTAGCGAAGGAATGATATAACCTGATTGTTGATAGGTTATTACAGTATAACATGAAAAGAGGTCCATTGAGAAAAAAATTTGATCCAAAAGGGTATATTCACTCGACTAAACAAAAGATAAATTTTGGAGGATATCATCATGTGCATTACTAGTTTGATGATATGATAAAAAACTTGGAAGCAGAAGAGGTGAAGATGGTGATTGAGCGGCATAATCAAGAGTTGTTGGATATAGAGCTGTTGTCCTCCAGTGAAAAAACATCAAAGGCTAATATGTCATAGGATCCACTCGGTAAGGTATCAAGGACATGAACTCAGGATTACACCTATTATGCTAGAGAATTAAATATCAAGGAAAGTGAAGATGCCAATACAAGACATGAGGAATACAAATATTTTGTAGTAGATGATGAGTTCATAAAATCCTCAGAGTTTAAATAATTTTTATGTAAACAAAAGGGGAAATAAATTAGAGAACTGATTGATAATGTCACACCAAGAAATGAAGAATAGCTGTTGAAAATTTTGCGGGATGATGTAGAGAAAGAGATGAAAAACATGACCCCTAAGAAAGGGAGGGAAATGTTGGAAAGAGCCGGTGTCATGATTTTACTAGGACTAGACCTCAATGTTGCACTAGTGTTTGAAAGTTTCTTAAATGATAATAATACTTCACACAAGCTCAGCATAGAAAAGGTGACAAAAGTTTATACAGGATCAAAATACATTCCTGATGAAGAGACATTGATAATTTGGGCCTTATATCCACCTCACAAGAGTTCAATTGTCATTGATACTGAGAAAGAATTTGGACATGTGATGAATTTAAAGGATGGGGAGGTTGATCCAGTTGCAACAATAGAAATTGGGATTAATATAGCAAAATTGAATAAAGTGCAAATACAAGCATTGATCAAAGAAAAGGAGATGTACAAAGTAAATAATGAAAGAATGCTAAAAGAAAATGAGCATTTGAAGGACTTAGTGGATGTTAGAACAAGGCCAAAAAAGCTACTCACCCAGGTTGAAAGTTCATAGATAAATGACCATTGGGAAGGATCGAGTGCATACTCTCAAGGGAAATATGACACAATTACAACAATAATCAAAAGGAGGCAGGCCAGTCTAGGCATTGGGTTGAACAAACTTTGGGGAAAATATTCACTATACTTTGATGCAATAAAAGAAAATAAAAGGGTGGATGGTAGAATCCAAGAGAAACTCAAGGAAATAAAATAGTGGGGTACTCCTGACAATAGAACAATTGAGGATGCTAATCGTGTTATGGATAAGAACAGGGGATTCTTTGAAGAGTTACAAGAGAATGCACAAGAATTGATAGAAGCTGCCAAAAATGGATTGACTATGTTCCTTGATGATGGAGGAAAATTAAAAGAAATGGCTGCATGGAAGAGCAAGAGTGAATTAATACTCTAGGATATTTTAAAGACAACCACTGTGAAAGATGCAACATTGGATGAAACATGTGAGCAGAATGAAAGGATGGTGATGATAAAGATCATGATCCGCAATGCATTAGGAGATGTAGATACACACGAGCGCTGAGACTACACTGATCACATGTCGAGAGTTCATTTATGGCTTAACAGAGCTTAGTTAATTTTAATCTTGTTAGTGTTTCATGCTTAAGAAATTTCTGAAAGGACACATCTTTTCAAGTGGTTGATATATATAAATATCCGTTTTGTAACATAAAGGAAAAAATTAGAAATTTTTAGAATAGGGATAGATTGCGGCAAGCATAATATTTTCAGAATGTTTGCATTCAAGAAGACTATGTTGCATGTATAAATTTTGAGGAAGATAATGAAAGACTGTTGATTTGGCAGCTTCATTTTGGTATTAGTTGTTTGTTGGATTTCTGCAATTATTTGATTGTGTCCAATCTGATATTTTTTGATTATTTAAATTGAAATATCAAGTGTATGTTCAATTTATCAGTACACATTTGCTATATCTATGTGATTTGATTAATTGGGTTCTTTAAAGAAGAATTAAATTCCTTTCAATCGATTAGAGTAATCTGGGAATGTTATTTGGATTATTAAGAAGAATCAAATAGTTAGGATTGATATTCTGCCTCAAGTAGGGTCTATCAATCATATTCTTGCATGTTTATACCAGTTATAAACTCTTATGCATGAAAAACAATTAGAGAACTTGCTAGATAGGAACCACTCATCTAAGACTTTCATTTGACTCCATTTTACCCAACAAGGCATTGGTCTTCCATATTTCATTATTTAATTTTATTCATTTTATTTAACATCCATTAAACTGAACATATTAGGCTTCACCTTGATATTGCATATACAATTTATACCAAATTTAAATCATATTTGATATTTCTTATACTATTTATACCAAATTTAGATCATATCTCTCCACTGTCAAATTGCCATTGTGGATAGTTTGGTAAAGTAGGAAGCATAATTCAAAGTATGCAACATTCATATAGGTACACCCGCCTAGGTTTAGCAGAGCCTTAAGAGTAGAAGGTTCAATTGTACTGGTTGGCCTTGTTAGTTGGCCAATAGCATTGTGAGAGCTTGGCAACCTCTCGTGGTTCAAACCTGAGTTTTTGAGACCTAACACTCACCATATCCTAACCTGGTTTTATCTCTAGGGTGCATTGTTTTTAGTCAAATAGGTCCAACAATACCTTCTTTTTTCTCTTGCCTATAGGGCCATTTCCTTCATAACCCATTTGTTGCATTATTGTATAACCCTTTCCATATTGCTCAATGGGTAACATGACATGTTGGACCAATTCATCTTCATCTTTATAGAGCCAATCAAGGATATCCCTGTCTTCTATTTCACTTTCTTGAGTATTTACCTTGATAAATCTTCCATCAAACTTGGTGTGGGAACCGAAGCTTGTGTCCTTGATGCTGAAGCTGTTGTAGCCTGTTGTATGGATATTGATGGTTGACCATGGGATCTTGGGGACACAGGTAGATTAGAGAGACATGAAAAATATTCGCCCACCTCATTATCTTTTAATTTTAGCTTGGTGCCAAAATTCTTTATCCTTTCCCCTACTTGTTCACTGTGTTTAGAAGTAGAAATTTCCAAAGCCTCTCTATTATGTGGGACAAATGTGTTCTGAGTTTCTCTAAGGTTAGAACAAGTCTGACTGCTAATATGTTCCATTGGTATTGTTACTTCTTGTTCGTCATATGGAAACTTTAAGCATTGATGATAAGTAGATGAAACTGCTTGCATCTCATGGATCCATGGATGACCCAAGAGTATGTTATAAGATAAATCCCAATCTAGAACCTGGCAAAAGGTATTATTCACAATAGGTCCCACTTTGATTGGTAGCATGATGAGGCCTTTGGAAGCTCTTTCCTCATCATCGTATGCTTTGATTGTAATTTTACTTCGTGGATCTATAGATTCCTTTGAATATCCCAAAGAAAGGACCAATTTTAAAGTACAAATATTTAAATTGGCTCCCCCGTCTATTAAAACATGTCTAATTCGGGCTTTGTGAACCATGACATCCAGATAAAGCGATGAATTATGGGGATGGGTCATGGAGGAGTCATCATTTTCAGCAAAGGATAAACATGTGGGTGAGGATAAGTGTCCCACCATGACTTGAAATTTATTGATATCTAGATGAGGAGACACAATTGTGTCAATGAGTGCCTTATCTATAATGTCCTTATGTGCTGGTGATATTTTGAGCAGCTCCAAGATAAAGATTTGGGCTGATGTTTTTCACTGTTGATAGACCAAATTGTACTGAATTGGAGGGGGAATCACTGACTTAGATGAACTTCATTTTATAATGATTTTGGCTTGTCCCCTTTTTGTAGCATTAACCTCTCGATATTCTTTCTTTCCTTTGATTCTGATAGCATTGAATTGCTGATCGTCGGTGTAAATATGATTGATGATGGTGTTGTAGACATGATTCACATTCTTGTCTTTATGACCCGAGGATTCCCCTTTTTGATAATTGGGGAGAGGATCCTTGAATTCTCGATGATGATCATTGGCATTATGTCCCTCAACCATTATGGTACATTTATTAGTCAAATCTTGAATGAGATTCTCTAACCCTTGGCAATTACTTGTCTTATGATGTTTGCATCTATGATAATCGCAATAGTATGAGTCATTCCACGATTGTGGTTTAAATCGAGGCTCATAATCTCTTTGTGGTGGCAATGTGATAGCATTTTGATTCAACATTTTTGTAAGAATTGATTCCAAAGACTGTCCCAACGGAGTAAAACTCCATCGATTTGAAAAAAATTGAGATCTGGGCGCATTTGAATTTTGATTATTTCTAAGATTACTACTGCGATTGTTGGTCACATTTCATTGGTTGGAATTATTGCTTTGGTTACTAGAATTTACAACATTATTGGTGCATTGGACACCTGATACATTAAAAACGATAGGCTTCATATTCACGTTGTTAGCATCTACCACCCCATCATTCACAACATTTTTATTGCAAGTCCAAAATTGTGACTTGTCATTATTGTTGCTATTGTTGTTGTACAAATTTGGAATTTCTTTATCAAGCTTTAAAACTACACGCTTGACAAAGGCACCTTCAATGGTAATTGCATTTTCAATCAATTTTTCAAAGGATTGGGGACAATGGAAATTTAGTCTATAACTCATCTCTTGATTTAGACTGTCGATAAAGATTTCCATCTTTTCCTTTTTAGGAATAGGACGGGAATATCTTGCAAACAACCTTCTCCACCTTTGTAAGAATGTGGTGAAGGGTTCCCCCATCTTTTGTTTTACTTCACATAAATCAAGCATGGTTATCTGGTGTTGTATATTATAGGAGTACTGTGATATGAAATTATTTATTAACTCCTCAAATGTTTTGATGGGGGGAGTGATCTTGGAAAGCCACTCCATGGATTGTCCACCCAGACTTCATGGAAACAATCACATTAGGTAGGTATCTTCATGAGCAAATTCTAAGCTCATATTTCATAAATCCATCACATGATCAATGGGGTCCATTTTCCCATTATACCTATCAAATTTTGGGATCTCACAATATTTTGGAAAAGGAATTATGCTAATAAACCTATCAAATGGATATCGGCAGATATCTTCCAAAAAATATTTCTTTGTTGTACCCCCTTGTATTTCCTTTATTTTCCCTTGTAATGCTCTTATTTGCTGAGTAAGAGCACTAAAATCATTAAGGGGGGCCTCAGGATCCTCTCTAATCCCTTCCGTGTCAAAATCGATAGGTAAGTTAGCTCCTTGATTGGCCAATGAAAGGAAATATATTTCTTTGTTTTGTTCCAAAACTCTATCCACGAGAGTATGGAATTGAGGATCCTGTTCTACTTCTTGAAGCATTTCTTCTATTATCTCATCATTATTTAGATTATTCCTAGTGCGAAGTCTGTGAAAAGGATTTTCTTCTTTATCACCACTATTTCTTTTTATCACCCATGTTGCTTAATGTACTTTCCCTTTCGTCTCCTTCTATGTTCTTTCAAGATCTTGTGACTACAGGCATAAGATTTTGCCCAATTTCAACTAACCTTGATCTAAAGATGAAACAATGCAATTTTAATGGATATCCAAGTCAAAATGAATGAAGATTCTATTGATATGACTTATGAAATTTCTAATCTTTAGCTCGTGATTCCCTAGTTGAAAGGATTATAATCTTGTTGTGGGAATTAAACCAAAAATAAAAAATAAAGATGATGTTGCACTTTGTGAGGTTTGATCATAGTTTTGTAAAAATAAGGATTTTTGATAAATGCCTAATACTCCTAAGCTCTCTATTGCAGAACTTGATTGGGATGATTAGAGTACAAAATTGCTGGTTGGGGGATAAAAGAGGAACAAATAGGCTGACTGTGATTATGCCTTTGAGAAAGAGCTCTTCTTTGAGAGAAATCTCATGAATATAATGGTTCTAAGGAAAAATCGTCAATAAAACCTCTAACAAAGTCGTGATATCGATGAATAAAAGTTTTGTGTTCAAGCAAAACATTTCAAATTTGGTATAAAAACTTTCTCCTTTTCAATAGCTTCTTATAACTGAGAGAATTCTTTGGCTTCCTAATCTTCTTCTCTAGGGACTTCTTAGAAAAAGTTGCAGACTTCTAGACCCTAAGCATAGAAAAAAGACTAGACTAAATGGCAATTTTTTTTGGGTGTCAGAAAATTACCTAGTTTCGGAACAAAAATGCACTAATATTTTTAGGAGATGCGCTAAACTATCCAATCTATGCACTGGACTATTGCAGGTATGCGCTAAAACAGAGCATGAATGTGCTGAAATAGAGAAAAAAATGTGCTAAAACAAAGCATGAATGCACTGAAATAGAGCACAAATGCGCTAAAACATAGCATAAATATGCTAAAACAGAGCATAAATGCATCGAAACAGAGCATAAATGCACTAAAACAAACCAGGGATGTGCTAAACTATCCTATTGCTGCACTGAGATAGACATGTTTTGACAATTTGATGTTTTAAGATGATCTTTATCTGATTTAAAATTGGAAGAACATGACATACAATAGAAAATAGTTGCTTTGCAAATCTTAAAAGTCTAAACAAAGAGTGCATGATCTTGAGATTTTCATTGGTATCGAAAAAAATAAGCAACTCAGACAGACTCACTCTTATTTGTCAAAAAGGTCATCATAGCAACCACAACCCACATCTTAAAATTGCGTCGACTCACACAACCGTGTCACCCCCTAAAAGGCGCCCATTTTTTTGTCTTTTCTAGGTGTGTACTCAAGGTTAGATTTCTCTGTCCCTTGAGCAAACAATCCATTGAAATTATATGGTAAGTGTCTTGGGGGAAAATTCTTCCCTCCCCTTGCACTGTGATTATTATGATGTTTGGATACTGAGACAGCTGGATTTCTACACTATGGTTTGTAGTAAAGGTATCCCTTTGACACGACAATAGATAAAATCCCTTAGGAGACCTCCCAATATTTAGAACAAATATTTTGGGGATGGTTATCTTTCTCACTTTTGTTGAATATGGGTTTCTCCAAAATTCACTTGTGATTAGAGTGGGTCGAAAAACCTGGCTTTGGTTGTTCCCACTTAGGTCGTTCCCATAGGATGAGTAAATTTTCCCACTATGCGAGGCCTTCTACAGGATTTAATAAAACATGAAATGCAAGAAATGAAAAAGGTAAGTTTGGTGTTTTGGTCACCCAGTAAAGGGGAGAGCATAAACCTATATTATCCAACAATCACAACAAACAAATGGTTCAGTTTTAAATCCAAATGACAATTTTCTACACTAAGTGAAGATGTTGCTTCACAACAAGCATTGGATTCATTTTAACCAAGATGAAATAATGTTTGGTGACTATCCTAGGATTGATTAATTCTAGGTTTAAGTGTTTATCTTAGGATTGCTTCATTTTTACTTAAGGCAGAAAAAAAAAAATCCATGTCTGCGGTTGGCCTCAAAATCAAGATTTATTTTTACACTCCCTGTATGCACTAAAAGAACTAGTAAATGCGCTAAAACAATTAATAAATGTGCTAAAGGAAAAAACATGGATGCTCTAAAAAAATTAGTAAATGCGCTAAAGGAACTAAAAAATGCTCTAAAACAGTTCGTCGAAGCACTAAAAAAGTCCTCGTATGTGCTAAAACACAGTTTTTATGTGCTAAACTATGGCTCGTATGCGCTAAACCGCAGCTCCAGTCCGCCACCTATCCAAAAATCTACAATAAAAAGATTAAAAAAGGGGCAAGGCCCCACGATGGGCACAAAAAATGTGTGTGAGAATATATGGAACAACTAATAAGTTAAACTAACACACCAATGAAACATTAAATCAAAGGAAACTAATTAAAAGTAAAACAAAACTCTAAACAACAACTCCTTCAAAAATATTCCATTTTCCTCTATCTCCAAGGATCTATTGTAAGTTGTTGGCTCTCAGTTGGTCTATGCAACAACTTTGGTAGAATGACAACTTAGAGAATGAGTTCATGCAACATGCATGTCCATTGCTAAATGATGTAAGCTATGATATGAAACTAAAATTTTATAAACTTGAAATGCTATGCTAATATGTTGATTCAAATGCAACTATAACAACTGCGCTAAATTCACAAAATCTAGGATGAAATCTACTCATTAAATGGCTATACTTATAGATTTTTGGAGGCAAGGATCTAGTTGACAAAGATCAACGGTCAAATTCAAACCTGTCAAGATGAACGGTGAGAGATTTTGGAGGTTGAGAGAAAGGTGGCAGGTTGAGAGAATAATGGAAGAATTTGTCATTTCATTTATGAAAGTTGGCTGAAAGTTTGAAGATAAATTCTTAATTAATTACACGTGACATGGATTTTAGAAGCTTCCATAATTAAATAATTAATATTTAATCATGTGAGGGATGAAAATGGTGTGTAATTAAATATTTACAATATTTAATCATGCGAGAGGTGAAAAAGGTGTTAAATCAAATATTTACAATATTTAATTTAAATGTGAGATGAAGAAAGTGTTTGGAGAAATATTCCATTATTCGAAAATTCAAATTTAGAATAACATAATAATTAATATAAATAAATAATGAAATTTATTTAATTTAATTAAGAGGAAGATAGTAATAATTAAATAAACTTATTTATTTGATTAAACTAGAAGAATTAGAAAAATGAACGATATAAATAAATAATTAAACTTATTTATATGTAGATAAATTTTAGAATATTAATTAAATAATCTATATTTAATTAATTAACAGGTTTTGCAATGACCATTTTTAGATGTATACAAGTAGAATTTCTTACATATCTACAATGTTTTAGCAGTTTTCATATTAAATTTGTGATATAAATTTATATACTCACATCTGTATATTATGCCTCTCACTTAATGAAGTTTTTAGTTGGCATTCACAAGAATATGTTCTAAAGAGCTACAAATATGCATAATTGTTGTTGCAATAGCTATTGACAGCTATCCATTTTTATTTGAATAAAGATTCACTATTTCTTTTGAAATAATTATGTAATTTAAGATGTATTTAATTGGAAGGGAGATGAGCATTCAACTTAAACATTATATTTTTAATTATTGATCAAATTTATTTTTGATTATTAAATTAAATATAATTTTAAAATAACAAAAAATAAATAGATCAATGATATAAAATATAAGACTCTAGGAAAATTCACCGTCAACAATTCACCCAATAAATAGCCAACATTTCAGCATGGGAAAATTCACCGTCATGACAAATTCTAAAAGTTTGCAATTAGTGATAAATTTTCCTCGAGGTGAATTTCTCATGGCTGTGAATTATCTTATGATGAATTTTCCGACGGTGAATTTTCCTGATGCCAAAATATACATATTACAATGAAGTCATTTCGTGAACATTTTTAATGATTCAAGGGCAGACCTAAACATATTTATCTTAAAAATGCTTTGTTTTAAATTTTATCAACAAAAATATCAAAGCTATAGTGCATGATTCAATTAACATGCTTATTCACATAAAATGAGTTATTAACTAATATAATGATAAAGATAATGGTAACAATCTTGTGTTACATCCCTGGGAGGAAATACAACTAGCTTTGAACGATGAATGCTACTGCAAAATTCTTAGCTTTCATTCAAAGAAAATGACATTAACTGGTGTTTGTTTAAAAGGTCCCGCGTTTAAATCATATTCATAGAAAATCTCTCTTAATGACATGTAAGAATAGAAAGTTTATAAAATTACATTTTCAATTTTGACTTATAAAAATCAATGTGTTTCCAATGTGTAAAGATCCGTATCTTTTTCTTCTTTCTCCTGCCCCGTTTTCTTTACTTATTTCTCTTCCTCCTCTTTACTTTCAATTTAGAGACCAATTTGAGTATGTAAATGTTTTATGAAAGTTTAGAGGAAATATCTAGTTAAGCTACGCTAGTATTGGGTGTTTGATTTAGATTATTTTCATTATTTGAAACTTCACATTAAAGATTTGCGCTTTGTTTACATCTTTGTGAGTTATTTTGGTTAAGGAAATATTTATTGTGGATCTGTTTGCTCTTAACTTTATTATATTGCAATAGAAATTCAAGTCATAGGATCTTTCTAAAAGCTCTTCTCTTCTCACCCTATCTTCTAAAAGAAATAAATTATATACCAGTTGTTAGATTAGGATAAAGCATCAAAGCATATTGAAATATTTGATGATAACAATTTAAGATCAGGAAACATTGATTTCAAAAATAGAGGTTTATTTCATAAGATTTCATAAGGATCCTTGTGAAACAAGAAACAATAATGAACAATTGATTTAGCTTGCAGGTCAAGACCTAGTTATAAAGACCTTGGGGTAGTCATCTTCCATTCTTTAGGATTTTATTCCTTTTAGGATAGGTAAGATACTCAACATCTTACCTAAGTTATGAGTGTGTCAATACACCCATCAACAGGTCCAAGATATCTTCAATATCAACTTTCATTCTTTTAGTATTCCTAAGTAACAAGACAACTACAAAGGCTACAAGGTGGCAAAAGCACTACTCTAAAGATCCAAAATTTGTTCACCATGTTTTATTTTATATTAATTTCCATTTGCAGACACTGACTAATTTATTGATAATCTTGATTAATGAGTGAGAAAAGCTTCTAGAAGTTTTATTTTATTTTTGTTTGCATTAATTTATTTTAATCACAACCTATGATATGAAGAAGAAAAGATAATAGGATTGCAAAGTTAGAACAATAATTTTTTTTTTATGCCAACGAGGAGTGTCCTCTTGATCCTTACCACGTTCTATATATTTGTCTTTCAAATAGATTAGGTTAGCATTAAAATTAAGACAAAGAAGATCAAATTTGTAGATTCAATCCCTTCAACTTTATTGTTTTTAACTATAGATGAAGCCCTCAATTATTGGATACATGATTTAATCAACTCCATTCCCCAACCATGGGTCATTGAATTAAATGGAATTGAGTCATTGAATTACTAGGCTCCTTATCCACACAAATATTTCTGAAGTAGCCATAGAGAATTCTATTTGTACAATAAGTAGTTTTCTCTCTACCTTAGTGATTTCCATATGTTGAATATCTGATTGAAAAGAAAGAAGACCAAAAAATCCTCACTTTAGTTTAAATAAGAAGATTAAAAAGCTTGAAAATGACTCAAATTCAGCACAAACACTTCAAACTTTTGGAGAACAAAGAAAATCTAGGAGCACTAACCTTTGGTAATGAAGTATGCTTGGTCACAAAAAACCTAGATATTGTATGCAACTGATAAAACTTCACAATAAACATGATATCATGTTGTGCTAGAGTCCTTTGCAAATAAAGATCAGGGGCATATAGGAAATAACATAACCATTACCTAACTTTGCAAATGTGTGAAATGAGAGTCAAAATAAAAAATTAAATTCATTTTTCTAATTGGACCTGTTGTTGGCAGATGGTTAGTGCTCCCCTCAGGATTCGTGACATGGACTAACCGCCTCCTGTGGATCCGTTAAATCTGGAAGTTGTATCAAGCATTAATAGGTCAATCTTTTGGTGCAATGATAACTGTGGGCCAACAAGTGGTATTAGAGCCAAAGGTGTCGGGTTCGAATCCCCTTGGGTAACGCTGAAGGGGTGTTTTTGGCAGATGGTCAACGCTCCCCTCAGGATTTGTGAAATGGACTAACCACCTCCTGTGGATCTGTTAACTATGGCAGTTGTATCGGGCATTAACAGGTTGATATTTTGGTGCAATGACAATTGTGGGCCAACACCTATATGCTAACTCAAACCAAACAAATCCTATTGAACTCTTCCATGTAGTTCCTAAAGTTTGAGTAGATTTATAAAAGTATACATATAAAAATGTGAAAAGTAACAAGAATATCATTGATTCATTGCTAGAAAATATTAAACAACTTTCAACAATTTATATCTAATTATAGCTAAACTTACTGAACGTGAAATTTTTGCAAAAAAGAGCTAATAATCTTACACCTAATAGCTAAAACTGACCAAGTGTAAAATATTTGAATGAAGGCAACTATGCTAGATTATTGATGCAATTGTCACAATGTTGTTTAAAGAAACAAGGCATCCATGGACCACCTAGAACAAAACCAACAACAACACAGTTTCTCTACACACTTTAAGAAATTTAAAAAAATACAGAACATTAGTTTTTCCAATTCCAACTTCCTCTAGTCTCCAAGCGCTACAAGATGACAATGCCACCATCTAGACCAACCCTAAGCCATCTTTAAAAACTATAGAATAAGCCTTCAATTATTGTTATATCCATACACATAATATAGTTTGATAAAAACCTACAAACATTCTATTTATGAATCAAATAATTAAAATTGGGATTCATCCGCTTCATAACAATAAAATAAAATATACTACCACATATTTGAGTCCCTAGGGAAAAAAAAACTTGAAATGTTCTTTAACAATTCATTAGTTTGAACAAGACTTGTTCTAGTCAGAGCTAAAAAATAAGTCCAAAATTTTGTATATCCAGGTATGAGTGGGATTCATACAATCAAGTTTATGTATTACAACATCCACTTGAGAATACAACAATTAAAAAGGATTGGCTCCTATCCTTGATATGTCAATCTGGAGAATAATTGATTTATGATTCTCTTACTCACCTGTCATTTTTAAATTCTATTTTCCCATGCATGTCCATTTTTGACCCTTTCATGGGTTCCATCTATTTACCACTTGAAAACATCATTTTTATGATGTGCATAGTGTAATATGATTGAAAGGAGAATGCATAATGCATGGTGAACAAAGTTGTGAGAGACATAATGTTCACTGGACTTACAAAATTCTTCATCAAACCAAAATTCAAGGAAAAATTCATCAGGAAGGGAAACAAAGTGAACTCAACAACTAAAAAGAGAGTGGTTAGATTTGAAAAATTCAAATGAAAAAGTCTTCTATGCAGAGTAATTAAGAAATAATGAGTGTCCTTGAAGCAACAATGAGAAGTTTTGAGTGCCTATATACCCGTTTAGTGATATTATTAGTAGAGATACATGCCTACAAGTGGAAACTACCCTTTAAGTGACACATAAAACAAAAAGGCACACCTAGGAAAATGGAATGATGCCTTAAGTGGCCACTGCGACGTCCCAAAGCACCTAGCAGAAGGTTAGGTGGCTAAGATGGAAAATATAGGGGCCTAACACTACTTGATAATCTAAACAAGGTTCTCATCATGGAAAAGGGGGGAGAAATGATTGAAAATACAAAAAGTTGATACAAAAATAAGAGGAGAACTACTAGACCTTCTTATCAGGTACAAAACAACCTCAAGGATTTGACCTCCATTCACACAAACTCATGGAATATAGTCACAAAGCTTAGGAGGAGAAAGGTGCAACTACAAAAGGAACTGATATCCACAAGAGAAAACTACAATTCTTTAAGAAAACACAATGGAACTACACAAGGGAAAGGCAATAATCACTTCTTTTATTGATTGCAATGCAAAATTGGTTGCCAACAAAAACCTGCTTTTATGGCTCAAAAGTCTGAGGTTTAAAGTTATAAACTCAAAATATAGATAGAAAGGTTTTAATTTGAATACCAAAATATGATACTAAGAGTAAACCTATTAATATGTGTGTTGAAATAAACACTGGAGTGTGAGCTAAAAAATAATTAATTCTAAAAGCAACTAGAACTTGAGGATTTAACCAAAAGGCCAGGATTTGATTATACCAACCTCTATTTGGGTTTTATTTATTCATCAACTAGAATGTAAGTTCTAGGTTATTTAGTTTTAGAGCTTCCTATGGTTTTTCCCGTATATAAATCCCTTAAGCACAAAATTCTTTTTTCTTATTTTTCAGAATGCATCTAGCTTAGACTATAAAAACCCTAACTGTTTCTCAAAAGATCTCAAAGCTTCATTGGTTAAAAAGACCTAGATCTTCATAAAATAGATGATTTCATAAATATAAAGGGCGTACCATTTAGAAACTATAGTTTTTGGGCCTTGAATGCAAACTGAAATCTGTCAAGCTCCTTCACATGGGACTGGAGATGATGAATACTTCACTCACTACATGCTCCTTTTATTCTTGGTCATCCTTTCTCACTCCTTTTACTTAGCCTTAATCCATGCAACTACACAAACCCCCCTCCTTAGTGTGAGATTTCTCATTTTTTCTTTCTCTCTTCCACCATTTTTTGGCACCCATCTCAAGTTTAATTTTTTCTTTTCAATGTGAGTCTTTCCTTAAACTTTTAACTTTGCATGACTCAATTTGTGTGACTAATTATTTATTCATTTTTATTTGTGTGACTAATGTGTCTTTTACCCACAATCAAATTAGTCATTTATAGCTGTGTTGCAAAAAATGAGTAGAATTTAGTCATTTTTAGTTGTCATGACTAAAAGTTTTAGTCACATACTCATTTATTTGCCAAATTCTACTACTAAAAGCTACAAATTGATTCAATTTTTGTGGATTGAAGTAGAAAAAATTCAACCCATTTCATAAAGTAATTAATAGCAGTAATGATGAAGGTATGTCCTTTAGAAGAAAGAGGTGATATTTTTCCAATAATATCCAACCCCCATTTTGAAAACGTCAAGGAGAGGTCTAATTTTGAAGCTCTTAGGCAGGAGCATGAATAAGATTGCTATGTTGTTGATATTGAGGATACTTCTTGACAAAGGAAAAGGAGTCTTGCTCCATTGTTTTCTGAAAGTATCCCATGTGGATCATTTTATACACAAGGGATTTACCACCAAAATGTCCACCCCCAGAGCCCGACTGGGCTTCGTGAAGGGAAAGGGGTATTTCCACCTTAGTGAGACACCAAAAAAGAAGACCGCTATAATATTTTTGATAAAGAACAAAGATAGTATAATGTATAGGACTGGAATTTTTCTTATCTAAGTGTGAGCATTTTTAGTCACATCATCGAGAAGATTTCAGGTCTTCAAATAATTCTAAATGTGAGAATACCATTCCCCCCAAGTCTATGTGAAAACATATTAGAATATCGGGTTCAGGCTGATCTGAGACAATAGGAGAGTGGAGAATGTAGACCATAAAGTGGTATTATTATATTCCATTGTTCAAATACACAAGGGAGGTTGTACTCACCATTGCATTTGCATGCTAATTTTCTCTCCTAGGAACACTATCTATTGTGAAAGAAGAGAAATGATCAAGCAAGGATAAGGTTGAATCTTGATACTGAGATAGCTTATTCTGCTTGGCTCGATACATTCCTATAATTTGATTTATAATAAGTTATGAGTTACCATAAATGTGAAGATTTTTAATGCTTAATGTCATCATGACACACATCCCAGTGATAAGGGCTTCGTACTCAATGATGTTGTTAGTGCAATGAAATTCCAATAAAAAAGATAGAGGAATTAGCTTGCCTTCGAGTGATACTAAAACTACGCCTGCCCTTAAGCCAACTTGACATCTCGATCCATTTAAGTACATATCCCACACATGTTCATGATCTGTTGCAAAAAAAATTTCATCTAGAAATAGGTCCAAATTACGGAAGGAGTGAGATGAGGGAGCTTCTGCCAATTGATCAGTAATAATTTGATCTTTAATTTCTTTTTGAGTTAAAAACTTGATGTCAAAATCACAGAGTAACATTACCCATTTCATCGACCTTCTTGAAAGACCGATTCTAGTAAACAAATGTTTAAGATTACTTTTCACAATAACATGTGTAGTAATGAAACCTTTTTCCCTTACTTGGTTAGGGAATAATTATCATTGAATTAAATTAATGGTGTCTTGGAATAGTGTTTTAATATACACATTCACATAATTCTAGGGCCCTTATTTGTTTAAAATGTACCTTAATTTATCCTTTACAAAAGTGTTGTAACACACTTTCACACTTTTTAAAGGTTTATTCAATTAATTAAGCCTAATGGGCACCCTTTTTAATAAAATGTACCTAAAGTGTACCTTATTTAAGTGTTTTTAACAAACTTTCACATTTATCTAGGGTCCTTTTAATTAATTATGGCTAATTAGAGTTAATTAACCCTTTTAATTCAAATTTAAGCGTTATTTGTGACAGCTCCCGAAGATCTTTCCCAACACTCATAATTCAAATTGCATAACATTTAATTGGAAAAAATAAAGGTCCTTGAAATTGGTGCTAGGACCCATTCACCCTAGGTGGCAAAACGGTCCTCCCTCTATATGAACCCCCTTTATCAGTTTATTCAAAATGAGATTTTAGTGTTTTTCATTCCTTGAAGGAACGGTCTTGGAAAACAGTGCCATGATCCATTCACCCTAGGTGGCGAATAGGTCTTCCCTTAATGAGGACCCCCTTTTTGAATTTTATTGTGGTGGGAATTTAATAATGTTTATCTCTAAATCTGGTGTCGGTTTGAATTGATTGAATTTCGATATTAATCTCCTAATTTAGTATAAATAAGGGGTTAATTCACATTGTTTCTCCTATAAATTCATTCTAAGTCTCTGAGAATTCGAGTAAATACAAACATTAGAGAATTACAAAAGCATTTACAAGGCATTTCAAGGTAGATTATCAAGTTTTTACTGCAGCAATTCAAGATCACATCATCATGTCTAGGGTTTAATGTATTCATGCATGTTGTTGAGCTAAGAAAGTGGATGTAGTATTGAAGATCTAATTGCAAGCATTGTTCACATCTTATTCAAGGATCAAGATCTACATTATTCATGGCCACTACATGTTAGATTTTAGATTTGCATTACAAGATTACATCATTTCATGTTTCATGCTTCAATTTCATTATTTCATCATTTGGTTTAATTACCTACAAGGGGTTTGACTTAGGAAAACACCAATTCACTAAAAATGAACAATTTTTCCTTCCCTTGAGTGTCTGTTTGCAGATTTATAGGTTGAAGATCAAGTGGAGAGAAAGTTTAGAGAAAAATCAAAAAAGTTGTCAAGTTGCAAAGTTGACTTTTAAAGTGTAAGAACAAAGAATTGAAGCTATAAGATTAAGTACAGGTTTTTGTGAGATGACAATCAAGAATCTAAGAGTACATACATCAAGGAAAATAACTCAGATCTTAGTTTCAGAATCCTAACATGGACCCATTCGCCACTAAAGGAAAATGAGTCCTTTGTGGCCTAAAAATAGGCTTCTTGTAGAAAGGTACACACCTCTTTGAGCTCTAAAAACTTCCGTCATAGTTGCTATAATAGTTAGGTATCATTTTTTATTGTTATTTGCATATTTTGACCCTCATAATTGCATGAATTGTAGTGTTTAGGGTGGACAAGTTTAAGTGGTTCATCATCTTGTTGATTCATTTTGATGAACCCTATTTTCCAACACTTATTTTTAATGGTGAACCTGACTCATTGAATATTGAAATTTTATAATTTTGAAGTCTTTAATTGCATCCTAGGACTAGATATTGCATTAATTTGCATCTCATTAGAATTGAATTAGATCTCATTTATAGTTTCTCGCATTGCATTTACAAGTGCATCTCATTTAGGGTTTAAATTTGCATTTTTTAAAATCTGAAAAATATAAAAAACAAGTCAGTAATTGTGCACCTCATTTAAGTTTCATTTATTTTCATTTTAAAATCAAAGAAAAATTGCATTTCAACCTAGGTATTTTCATTCATCTTTTATTCTCATTTTCACCTTGCATTTCTGGAAAATTTGAAACTGAAATTCACTGCCTCAGACTTGGAACTGGAAGACATTATTGGAAGCTTGCAAATCATTAATTTTTTTTTAAAATAGCTTATAGGACCCATTCACCCTTAATAGAGAATGAGTCCCTAATTAGGTCAAACCTACATCTTTTGGCATCTAAAAAAGCACTAAAAATCACCTTGAAATCCACAAAAAACATCTTAGAAAAACTTAACCAAGACGCATTTGACCTTAATGGCGAATGAGTTCCTGTTAGTTACAAACCTACATTTGTTGGAAGTTAAAATATGAGTTTTAGGCTTTTGTTTGGTGTTGTTACTTTCCTATTTCAATTTCCCGATTTGTTGTTTCATCAATTTCATTGCATTTAGCTTAAATTGCTTCATTTCAATGCATTGTTAAAATTCAAAATTGCATTCAAACACTTTGTTTCCAGTTTATTGCATTGTGAAATTAGTAAAGTGCATTAATTAGAATCTAAAAATTGCATTTCATTCTAGGTTGTTGCATTGCCTCTTTGCCATTTTAGGGTTTTCACACTAGGGTTTGTAAAACTTGTATGGGATTTACAACTTGGTGTCCTATTCATAATACTATTATAAGACATAGTTTGAGGCTCATGTCATCTCGCAATATCTCACTCGTCATGGATCTTGGGTTTTTTGACTCTCTTTCTGATAGTGTTGAGAACCAACCCTCCATGGCTCATAGTTTGCATACTTCATTACCCATGACTTCACTTCCTACAATTAATGTGCATGATGTTATTGACAAGCTAGATGAACTAGAAAACTTACAAGCCCATATCCTTAGTGAATGCATAAACATTAGCATGGTTCCCATTATACAAAATATAAGAAAAGTGCTTAAAACTCGAAATGAAACACAAATAATCTATAGCCTCAATTGCTTCTTTCATGAGTACTTGAACATACAAGACAATAATAAAAAGTACATGCCATAGTCAATCCTCCTACTCACGCTAAGAACAATGTTAACATGGATGATTATCATATGAAACCACATCTCGTAGATAAATTGGTAGTATTTATTGAAGCTAAACCTCGTAAGGGTTCAAATAAAAATCCACTTGCCATTGATTTCTCACAAAATGACATACTTAAACGTGCACCTGGTGGTCCTCTTTATATAACTAGTTGAATCAATAAAAATCCCACTAATTGGATATTGATTGATCTCGTTTGTGGAGAGAATGTTATCACCGAAGAATTCTTATATGTGCATGAATTATATCAAGATACATATGACAAACCAAAAGCATGGATCAAGATGCACAATGGGTTTTCTTACCCTATGATAGGCTCAATAGATCTCCCTTTAAAGGTTGGATTGAAAATAATGAATATGTCATTCTCCATCATTCCACAATTGGACCAATTTCGTGTAAAGCTAGGCTATCCATGGCTTCGCTCCATAAATTTCATCCTTTTGGTTGTGGATAAATGTCTAAAGTTTCCATTTGGCAATGATATAGATTTATTGTGCATCATAGTGGATTTAATCCTATGTTGGCCTAAGGGAAATTTTCACTAGATTTATTTTGGCCCGAGCCTATGGAACTCATCAAGCCTCCTGAGGATTTATTTTTTAAGTCATATCAAAATTTCAAGGAAAAGAATATAGTAGAATAATCCCGTCGAAACATGCCTCAACCTATAAATGAAACACCTATCCTTGATGAAGCAATGATTGAACCAAAAGAACTTATAAACATACAAGAACAACCTATAGAAAACCTCCTACAATTTTCTACAAGAGACCATGAGATAAAAAAAATAATCTTGTTGTCCCTCCTAGAGTCAAACAAGTTTATAAATCCAAAGAGAATGTGGTTGAACAACCTACTGTTGTTTCTTCTATTCCTCCCACAAAAGAGAAGGAACCTATGATTGAAAAACCCACTCTTACAGAAACACAAATCGATAATAAAATTAAAAGGAATCAAAGTGCTAGAGAGTGTAGGAATCAACAACATGCTATTGCTCATAGATTACAAACTCAAGAAGACAAGAATAAAATAAAAAATCAGAATCCAAACTTACTTGAAGAAAATCATGATGATCCTATAACTTCATCGCAACATAAAAAAGAACATTGCATCAACATTATTATTCAACCTCTTGTTGTGATAAATCTAGATGATGAACAAGTGCATGATGAGTTGAATACTTGTTTTCTTATTCTATGAGATTAAATGAAAAATCTACTAAAAAGAGTGTTGAACCTAGTGCTTCCACTAGTTCGGCACTTGCTCTTGTTCCTTTGGCTAGTTGTTCACCTTTTGTTTATACCAACCAAGATTGGGATGTGGACGACCTACTTTAGGTTGACTCACATGTGTCTTATTAGTCTTTTGATTTTTTTTTATGTTTTCTTTTTGCATGTGCATAATGCGATCCCCCATGTTGTTTCATTTGATGTACATCTCTCTTTTTATGCATTCTTCTATATGTACCTTTCATTCTTCTATATTTCGTAATCATTTCATTTGTCTTGTGTTTTCCTTTTGGGGATGACACAAGGCATCAAGAAATTCATGTCTCTTCCAAGTTGACCCAAAATATTTTTTTTATCTTTTTCATTTGTCTTGTGTTTTCCTTTAGGGGATGACGCAAGGCATCAGGACATCTAGGTCTCTTCCATGTTGACCCGAAAGGTTTTTCCTTTGTTTTCGCTCTGTGTCATTCTTCTACTTTTATGAGTATTTGGGGAATGATGAAAATTCCATTCTCTATGAAAACATTGTGGAAAAAAAATAATGAACCCAAATCCATAGATCCCTTATGTATTTATGGGTGCAACCCTTCTTTCCTATTTCATGACAAAACTTATTTCAGAAACATATGACTTAGCATAGGGTTTTTCGAGGAAAACTCTAATGTCTTAGGAATTTTTTTTGGCTACTTTAAATAAATTGATCCCAATGATGGTGTAGCAACCACTTTAAAGTGGGGGTATACATTGTTGACATCTTTTGACAAAATTTCATAACATGATTTTTCTTTTTTCTTGTGATGTTTCCTCTTCTTGGTGGTGTCATTGGGTTTGATGCCATCCAAAACTGTATAATCTACCATCATGGCATTATTTGAATGAGGCATCCCATGAATGATGATTTTACACCTCAAATTTTCCTCTCTTGGAGAAATTAGGCACAATTCTCCCTAAGAAGAAGACCTTTACATGAATAAAGCAAAATCCCTTTTAACAAAATTTTACATTACAAAATCATTTACAAAAGCATTACATTGTGGTGCCTTATTGAAGTTGTCAGGAGGATGACTTAGGAATGGTATGAGAGGCTAATATGATTCTCTCATTTTCCACTTCATTGGGATAAATCACCTAGTGGATAGACTGAGGTTCCACTACCCCAGAGTGAGCAACATATATTATGGAAAAACAGGCCCATTCCACATCATGGTGGGATGGTTGTGCTTGATCCTTTTGTTTTTCTTTACTAGCCTTTGATAGGGTATGGTTATATATATTTTTTATTGTTGCATACTTAAGTGTCTTGAATTTCTACTTTAGTGTGTGTTTGACATGGTGCATCCTCTCCCTAAAGTGGGGGCAAAATGTAGTAATGAAAAAAGTATCCTTTTTCCCTTACTTATTTTGGGAATAATTATCATTGAATTAATTTAATGGTGTATTGGAATAGTGTTGTAATGTGTTGTACACATTCACATCATTATAGGGCCCTTATTTGTTTAAAATTTACCTTAATTTTTCCTTTTACAAAAGTGTTGTAACACACTTTCACACTTTTCAAAGGCTTATTCAATTAATTAAGCCTAATGGGCACCCTTTTTAATAAAATGTACCTAAAGTGTACCTTATTTAAGTGTTGTAACACACTTTAAAATTTATCTAGGGTCCTTTTAATTAATTAATTTTAATTATAACCCTTTTAATTCAAATTTAAGCCTTATTTGTGACACCTCCCGAAGATCTTTCCCAATACCCACAGTTCAAATTGCATAACATTTAATTGGGAAAAATCAAGGTCCTAGAAATTGGTGCTAGGACCCATTCGCCTTAGGTGGAGAATGGGTCTTCCCTCTATAGGAACCCATTTATCAGTTGATTCTAAATGGGGTTTTAGTGTTCTTTCATTCCCCAAAGGAATGGTCCTGGAAAACAGTGCCATGAACCATTCGCCCTAGGTGGCGAATGGATCCTCCCTTAATGAGGACCCCTTTTTTGCATTTTATTGTGGAATTTTTTTAATAATGTTTATCTCCAAATCTAGTGTTAGCTTGAATTTTTTGAATTTCGGGGTTAATCTCGTAATTTAGTATAAATAAGGGATTAATTCACATTGTTTCTCCTAGAAATTAATTCTAAGTCTTGAAGAATTCAAGTTTACAAACATTAAAGCATTACAAGAGCATTTACAAGGCATTTCAAGACAAATTATAAGTGTTTATTGCAGCAATTGAAGATCATATCATCATGTCTAGGGTTTAATGTATTCATGCATGTTGTTGAGCTAAGAAAGTGAATGTAGTATTGAAGATCTAATTGCAAGCATTGTTTACATCTTATTCAAAGATCAAGATCTACATTCTTCATGGCCACTACATGTTTGATTGCAGATTTGCATTACAAGATAACTTCCAAGGTATCTACATTACATCATTTCATGTTTCATGCTTCAATTTCATTATTTCATCATTTGGTTTAATTACCTACAAGGGGTTTGACTTAGGAAAACCACTATTCACTAACAATCAACTAGTTTTCCTTCCCTTGAGTGTGTGTTTGCAGATTTACAGGTTGAAGATCAAGTGGAGAGCAAGTTTAGAGAAAAATCACAAAAGTTGTCAAGTTGCAAAGTTGAATTCTAAAGTGAAAGAACAAAGAATTGAAGCTACAAAATTAAGTATAGGTTTTTCGTCAGTTAACAATCAGGAATATGAGAGTGTAGACATCAAGGAAAATAACTTGGATATGAGTTTCATAAACCCTAAAAGGGACCCATTCGCCACTAAAGGAGAATGAGTTGCCCTAAAAATAGGCTTCTTGTAGCAAGGTACCCACCTCTTTGAGCTCTCAAATATTTCCTCATAGTTTCTATATGTGATACCCATCTTTTAATACCAAGGATTTTATGATTTATGTCATGATTTGAATAGATAGTTTTGACTTTGACTATTTTGATATCATGGATTCTAGCATTGATACACTGATGTTATCATAGACATAGTACACTTCTACATGTATGTTGATCTTTATCAATTGGGTTTTACGATGCTGTGTGGTTAATTATACTAATATGATGTTTTTGTTGTTATTACCTATGGGCATATGATATGTGATTAGACGGATTTGTGGATGTCGGATGTAATGCAATTATGTTTCTCTTCTTGGAATTGATTTTTTTAATAATATGCTAATTATGCCATAAGGTGAATAAATGTGATGATGGATTTACATTTTAAAATTCTTCTACATAGATATCATGTTGCAATCACATGCCTTGTTTTATTATGATGATGGATTAACATTTGCAGTTGAGTGTACAGGTTAGCCATGACCAGTGGATTTGGGAAACACCAAGGTGGCATGTGTTGTGTTAGTTCATTATGTGTTATTTTGCGTTGTGTCAGTAAACGTAATATTTTATCGTCCAATATCATGTATAGTGCAATGGCATTAAAAAATCAAGTCTTAGTATGATTTAAGAGGTTATAGTTATGTTTGGTGGTATTTTCTTGACCTTAGGTCATAAGGTCAAGTCTTGGGAGTAACTTTTTAAGCTTAAAAATTAATTTGGAAACCTTAGGCCCCCTTTTTGGAACCACTCTCTCCAAGTGACGAAATTCAAAAAAAGCTTAATGCATGTTCAAGAGCTTACTCATCAAGAGGGGTGAAGTGTGTTCAAGGGGGAAGAAAACACATGTCATAAAATTAATTTATCATGAGTTTTTAGAGTCTTTAGTGGGGTTTCCTTTTTGGGGGAAAAAATATATTTTTTTGGGGGGGATACTAGTCTCCCTCTCTAGGGCTGAGAGGAGAGAAAAAAGGAAAACTATTCGTTGTTGGTATTCCCTGATTCATGTAATCTTTGCCATCATCATTTGGAGGAAGAAAGAAGACCTAAAAAGAAGGAATTGGAGAAGGGTGTTGTTGGATGTGATCTTCATTGCAATTTTTGAAGGTTCATAGGTTGGTGATCCTATTTCTTTTATGTTTAATTTTATGGAAAAAGAATGTGATCATTTATTTTTGGTAATTTTATGTGAATTCTTTAATTTTCTGGAAAAAGAATGTGAGCATTTGTTTTTGGTAAGTTTATGTGAATTGTTGTGATTGTTTGTTGGGGGTGTAGTCATGATTGAATTAATCTCCATGTTTCTTGAAGGTTCATTGTGTGTGGGGTCTTGAGTGGGAGAGATGTACAAGGAAAAGGGAGCTATTACATGGGTATGAGTACCCTGGTTAGGAGCTTGGGCTGTGTAAAATTATCTATTGAAATGATAATTGAAGTATGGAGGAGATTTAGAATGGGATGGAAGCTATTTAAAATTATCTATTGGAATGCTAAATGAAGTATGGAGGAGATTTAAAATGGGATGGAGGTTGGAAGGAGAGTATGGAGTTTGCTTTGTGATGTGTTCAAAAGAAGTTGGTGGCTCGAAATGCCAGAATTATGTGCTCTCCCTCTCCCTGTAGATGTTGTGTGTGTGTGGGGAACATAGTGTTAAAGAAGAGAGAGTTTGTAATGTATCTCTGGAAAGAGGTATCCATTGTCAAGTGTGTAATGGGTTGTTTTCAATGTTGCTATGATATGTGCATGTGTCATGGGTGTGGAACTTTGTGTTGTTTTAGAGCTTGTCACCTTGGGTTCCCCTAGCTCTATGGTTGGGAGGAGAGCTCCCACTAGGAAAGTGCTATGTGTTTTACCTTGTATGCAAAAAACTTGCTTTAGGACAAGGTTGCTTTAGATGAAGATTGTAGCTGAAAAAAAGTGGTTGTCCATAGAATTGCTAGGACTATCTCCCTTTAGAAGGGATTGAAATTGCAATTATGGTGCATATGAGGAAGTCTCAAGCTCTCTGGGGTAATATCCAATTGTTTGTTATCTAGTAGAATGGCCATTGGTTGAATGTAATTCTGCAATAAAAAAAATAGGAAAGAAAATATTCAGGAAATTTATAGAAAGAGGAACAAAGATGTATTATAGCTTAACTCCATATGTTCATTAGTTATTATGTTGTTTTACTCTCAACTTGCATATGCCTACAATATAGTTTGCATACTTTGTTTTGGTTGGAAAACATAACAGAGCTGTTCTTACCTAGTGACTGCTGGAAAGTATGGTTTTTCTGTTATAAAGATTTTTGATAATAAAGAGAGAAAAACCCTACAAGAAATTTATGCTGCATTCTAAAGTTATTGGTTCTGGTAGTTAGGAATAAAAAAAATAGGTTCATATTCTAGTATATTAGAGAAGTGCTTTGTAATGTAGCATCTTTTCTTTTAATATCTTGTGGAAAAAGGAGTATGTTGTAGCAGGCTAAACATTGATGGAAAAAAAGTGTTAAAAAAAAAGAGTTACCGTAGTTGCTTTCTTAGCAAGGAAGAAGGGACCTTATGCAAATCTGTATTAAATTCGTTGGCACTATTTTATGTTTGTTTTTTTTTTTTGTTATTTCTGTTTTCTATTTTGAGATGCAACTTGTAAAAGGAAATATACAAGAAAAGAAAGTTAGTATTACAGATTTGTTGAGGTTACATGTTGCTGTATAAAAATGAGCAACAAAGACCATTTTGTTGAATCTCACTAAGAAATTTGTGCTTGAAACACATTAAACAAAAATAAAAGAGAGAAATAATAAACTAGAGTTGCTTGATGGAGGCTAGAAGGTGGCTCTCTATGGAGGCCGCGACCTACCACAGAGAGGTCACGGGCCCTTGGTGAGTAGTAACATAGTCTATGAGAGCAAGGCTCCACATTCCATGAAGAAAATGAGTAGAAAACCCTCACCAAAGGATGCATGGAAGTATACAAGAAAATAGATAAATATGATACATAATATTTTGTACGCCATAAAAATCTGTTGGCTGCAGAGATAATTGAGCTAAGAAAAATTTCTCCCCATCAAGCGCCTGAAAACCACATAGAATTATAACCAATAATTACCTACAACAGTGAGCAAGAAAAACCAAAACCAAACAAGCTAAAATGAACAAGGGATTCATAAGAAAATGAAGGGAAAATTTATGAAGGGAAAGGCAGAGAATAAACAACATACACAAAAAAAATAAATTTTAAAATTATATTTAACATAGAACAACCATTAACATCCTTTGCTATTTTAGGGAAAACTTCGTAATAAAAAAAAACTTCTCTAAACCAAAATGCAAATATGCTAGTATATAAGTTTTTTGGCTGGGTCCAAAAAATAATACAAACTTAATGGAAATTACAAATGCCAGCAAAAAATCATCCATACAAAGTCAAATCAGTTTAACTATACATCCTTCAGACTTAATTAAACATCCTTTACATCCTACCAAGCTTCTAGCACAACATGCACAAACAACCGCCAAAGGAAGGTCAACCGAGGTCAACCATTGTGCTACCACTACGGATCTTGGAGAGGTCATGGTGACTGCGGTGAACAACAAAAAATGCTACCCCACATTACCACAGTGAGGGTGGAAGCCGGTCACGGTGTGGCGGTTGGCACTCTGGTAGTTAGCTAATGGTCCACCGCAGTACCACCAACAATTAGCAAAGGGACCACGGTAAAGCGATAACAATTTGAACGAATGGAGAGAAGAGGAATGACTATCACCGCGATACTGCACGCGGTTGGAAGGGAGACTATGAGAGTGCGGTAACAACTGCTTGGTGGTTAACCGCATTGCCACATGCAACATGTGGTTAGACCGCGATAACAAGGTAAGAGTTGAAGACTGCCACCATGTAACCGCTGATAGTGAAGTGGATGACCGTGGTAAGGTGGTAGACACTGGAGAGCTAGACCGCAAAGGCGTGAAAAAGAGAGAGAGTGGGTGCGGTAGCCTGGTAGACTTCACCACACCGTGAGTACGTGAAATAGAGGGTGTGGGGGTATGATAAGGGTAGGAGACTGATGTGGGAGTGGAGTGAAAGTCCAACACTCCCCCTTGAATGAAAAATCATGCAGTCAGAGACACCCAATCTGGTTCATTGGTGGATTAATTCATCTCAGCCTAGTGGCTTCATGAGAAGGTCTGCGACTTGATCTTCTGATCTACAAAAAACTAAGGAAAGCTCCCCATCATTAATTAGTTCCTTGATAAAATGAAATCAAGTGGCAATATGTTTTCTGCATTTATGAAATACAAGATTCTTTGAGAGAGTTATGGTTGAATTATTATCACAGAAAATCTTTGTTGCCTTTGTCTACTCATTCTAAATTTCCCGTAGTATTCATCTCATCCACACTACTTGGCAAGATGAACTCGTGGCTGCAACATACTCAACTTCAGCTAATGAAAATGTAACAATAGGCTATTTTTCTAAAGCCCATGCAACTACACCACTGCCAAAATGAAAGGCATAGCCATATGCGCTTTTCCTGTCATCAACACTCCCAACACAATCACTATCAGTAAAACCTGTTAGTTTGAATTCATCAGTTCTTGAATACTGAATGCCATAATTCTTTGTTCCATTGATGTATCTTAAAATTCTCTTTCTAGCCATCCAATGTGACTCCTTTGGTGTTTCCATGAATCTAGAGATCAAAATGACTGCATACATGATGTCTAGCCTTGTGGTTGTTAAATACATCAAACTCCCTACTAGCTACTTGTACAAAGTTGGATTAACATCTGAGCCTTTGTCTTCCTTGCTTAGTTTCAGACCAGTCACCATTGGAGTAGGTGCTGACTTACATTTCAACATATTAAATCTCTTTAAAACATCATTTTCATATTTAGACTAAGAAATAAATATTCCATTGTCATTTTGTGTTACTTAAATGTCTAGAAAATACTTCATCAGACCCAAGTCAGTCATTTCAAACTCTTTCATCATTTCTATTTTGAAAAAATCAATTGATAGATTCCCAGTCAAAATTAAATCATCAACATACAGACATATGATAAAGATTTTACCTTTATCATTCACTTTAGTATACAATGTTGGTTCACTGTCACATCTAGGAAATCCATTTTTTGTGAAATAACTGTCTATTCTTCTATACCAAGCTCTTGGGGCTTGTTTCAAACCATACAACATCTTCCTCAGCTTGTAGAATTTATCTTCTTGACCTGATATCTCATATCTTGGTGGTTGTTCAATATAAACTTCCTCTTCAAGATAGCCATTGAGGAATGCTGATTTAACATCCATTTGATGGACTAACCAACAATTATGAGCTGCTAAAGCCAATAACATTATGACTGTGTCAAGCCATGCAACTGGTGCAAAATTTGCATTGTAATCTATTCTAGGTTGTTGTGCATACCCTTTTACCACCAATCTTTCTTTAGGCTTTTGTACTTCTTCATTTGTATTCAATTTTGTTTTATAAATCCATTTAACACCTATGACATATTTGTCTTTAGGAAGACTTTGTAATTCCCATGTCTGATTGTTTTCAATTGAATCTATCTCATCATCCATTGCTATTATCCACTTTTCTTCCTTGATTGCATTTTCATAATGAATCGGATCTTCAACTTGTGAATAAAAGGAAAAAAGTGTAAATTGCTGAGAATTGTTCTCACCTTCATTTTGATTATAAATATCAATCATGCTTCTGATTTTTTGTCTTCTCATGCTTGCTAAAGTTGGATTTGAAAGATCACTTGAATCTGCAGAGTGTGAACTTGAAGGTCCTACGCCAGAAGTTCTTCCTGTGGTTGGCATCTGCAGTCCTCTTGTTGCTGCTCTTGTATTACTTGCTGGTGTGAATTGTTGACCACTTTCTTGAGGTTGAATAGGAACAATAGGCAGATTAGTTGGAATTGAAATTTCACTTTCTTCTTGAGGGATATTGACTGTAACATTTACTGTACTCTCTTTACTTCCATCCCATGCTTCATCTTCAACAAATTGAACATCCCTGCTGATTATAACCTTCTTAGTTGTTGGATCGAACAATTTATATGCTTTGGATTCTTCACTATATCCAACAAAAATGTATTTCTCTCCTTTGTTATCAAGTTTTCTTCTCAACTCATTAGGTACATGTGCATATGAAACACATCCAAAAACTCTCATGTGAGACACACTATGTTTTTTACCAGACTATGCTTCCTCAGGGATAATATTCATCACACTTTTTGTTGGGCATCTATTCATGATATATGTTGCACAAGATACAACTTCAGCCCAAAATTCATTTTTTAAATGCTTTGCTTTCAACATACATCTAGCCATCTCCATTATGGTTTTGTTTTTTCTTTCTGCTATACCATTCTGTTGAGATGTGTATCTTGTTGTGAAATATTTGTGTATTCTGTGTTTCTTGCAGAAAATTAAAAACTCTTTTGATATGTATTCACCTCCTCTATCTGTTCTCAGCACTTTGATGAAACAACAACTCTATTTTTCAGCTAAAGATTTGAATTGACAAAAAAAATTAAACACTTCACTTTTCTTTTTCAGAAAATAGACCCATGTCTTCCTTGAATAATCATTTGTGAAAGTCAAAAAATAAAATATACCACCTATTGAAGGTGTCTGCATTGGACCACATAAGTCTAAATGAACAATTTCCAATGGAGCTTTTGCTCTAATGGATTTCCTTGTTGGGAAAGATTCTCTATGTTGCTTTCCAAGTATGCAACCTTCACAAACTCTCTCAGGTTTTTGAATTAATGGAATTCCCTTTACCATGTTCTTCCTATGAAGCAAATTATGACCTCCAAAATTTAAATGACCAAATCTTAAGTGCCAAAGCCAATTCTCATCCTTTACCTCTGCCTAAAAGATAGTCTATATAACTATTGATACCTCTTGTGCTTGTGCAAAATTTGTGCTCAAAGCTGGCTGAATTCTCAAGGGAATCATTCTGTTGTTTGTCATATGAATTTTTGAAATCAATTGGCCACTTGGGGTATTTGTCTAAAATAGTGCACAACCCATTCTTGAAGGTCACTCTATAACCCTTTTGAATTAACTGTCCTACACTCATCAAGTTACTTTTAAGACCAGGCACAAAATAAACATCAAAAATATATTTTTACTCCCCCTGCTTGGTTAGAATATTAACATTCCCTTTTCCTTTAACTGACACTTTTTTGTCATTACCCAGGGTGACATCTGACTTAATATTCTCATATAAACTTGTGAACAACTCTAAATTCCCCATCATATGATTACTACAGCCTGAGTCTAAAAACCAAAATTCTTTCTCACTAGCTTGAGCTATATTATAGGCTAAAAACACTATGCTCTTATCAGGTCTATGGTCTTGATTCTCTTTAGTAAAATTTACATTTTTCCTACTCATATCATACTGCTTCTTTCTACACTCATTCATCTAATGGCCAATTTTTTTACAATAATGGCATTGGACCTGAGATTTATCATACCTTTGTTCTTAAGGAAAATTGAGATGGGTTTTGGCTGCTGCCTCTTCCACTTGAACTTGACTGGTTATTTCTTCCACCTTTGTTGAAGCCTCTTCCTCTTGCTCTGAAAATTTTTCTACCTCTGCCTCTTCCTTGGTTAATTGAAGATTGTGACTTGAATGCATGCTCCAATGAAATATTTGTTGTTTTGCTTAGTCTATGCTCATGAGAAATGAGTGAAGCATAAAGGTCATCAACTGAATACTGTGTGAGATCCTTTGTCTCTTCTATTGTGACTGAAATTGACTCAAATCTTGTGGGTAAGCTTGTCAAAATATTTTCTATAAATTTGACATCTTCTAGTGTCTGTCCATGTGTTCTCATCTAGTTTACGAGTCCCATTATTTAAGTAAAGTATGAATCTAAAGACTCATTTTCTTTCATAAACAGAGTCTCAAACTCTCTTCTCAATATTTGCAACTTTGCAGTTTTAAATTTGTCCATTCCTTGATATGCTATTTGTAAAATGTCCCATGCTTGCTTGGACTTGGTAGTGGCTGAAATTCTGGGAATGATGCTTTCATGTACACCTTGTAGAATGAAGAAGTGTGCCTTTGAATCTTTCTTCTTGTTATCCCTCAACAAATCTTTCTCTACTTGAGTTAAAGCATTATATGCTGCTACATCTGCAGGTTCTGGAAACCCATTCTCTACAAACTCCCATAAATCTTGTGAACAAAACAATGCTCTCATTGTTATAGACCAATAGTCATAATTCTTTCCATTCAGCTATGGAATTTGGGAATTACTCAAGCTTGTGCTTGCTGCCATGATTTACAAACTCTCTTCAAATAACCTTTGGATTTGATACAACGTGAAGGGAAAGGCATAGAATAAACAACATACACAGAAAAAATAATTTTAAAATTATATTCTAACACAAAACAACCATTAACATCCTTTGCTATTTTAGAGGAAACTTCGTAATAAAAAAAAATTCTCTAAAACAAAATACATACATGGCAATATATAAGTTTTTCGGCCAGGTCCAAAAATAATACAAAATTAATGGAAATTACAAATGCCAGCAAAAAATCATCCATACAAAGTCAAATCAGTTTAACTATACATCCTTCAAACTTAATTAAATGTCCTTTACATCCTATCAAGCTGCCAACACGACACACACAAACATCTGCCGAAGGAAGGTCAACCACCATACTACTGCTGCTGATTTTGGAGAGGCCGTGGTGATCGTAGTGACCAACAGAAGATGCTACCTTGCATTACCGCAGTGAGGGTGGAAGCTAGTCGTGGTGTGGCAGTTGGCGCTCTGGCAGTTAGCTAACGGTCCACTGTAGTACTGCCGATAGTTAGCAAAGGGATTGCAGTAAAGTGGTAACATTTTGAACGAATGGAGAGAAGAGCAATGACTGTCACCACGGTACTGCACATGGTTGGAAGGGAGACCACATGAGTGTGGTAACAACTGCCTGGTGGTTAACTACATTGTTGTAGGAACATGAGGTTAGACCACGGTAATGAGATAAGAGTTGAAGACCGCCATTGTGTAACCATTGACAGTGAAGTGGATGACCGTAGTAAGGTAGTAGACACTGGAGAGCTAGACCATGAAGCCACGAACATGAAAGAGAGTGGGCGCGGTAGCCCAATAGACTTCACCACACCGTGAGCAAGTAAAATAGAGGGTGTGGGGGCATGATAAGGGCAGGAGACTAACACAGGATTGGAGTGAAACTCCAACAATTTAGCCCTACAAGTGGCAACGCAGATTGCAGAAAAAGTCATGATAGTAAAGCGGAGGTCATGGGAGGCAAACAAACATTAGTTGTGCAAGTAGAAATGAATGAAGGATGAACATTTTGAAAAGATTTAGAAAAATGTGGGATATTTTAAATACCACTTCATCCGCCAACTTCTGCAGCTTCACTTTGGAAAATAGTTTTCCCATCGTGGAACAAAATATTGGAGGTGGGGCTTAGATGATTGCTGTAGAAATTATAAAAGCTCCGATGATTAAAATGGATGACCCAAATGAAGCATCCAATGATGTAATTTTTGCATTGGATGCAAAGAATGAATGAGGGATGTTCCCTCACATCTCAACCTGCACAATCCCTTCTTGGGTGTTTGCACTACACTCTTTGTGCAAAACAAGGGGAGAAGAGGAAATTTTTACTGTTTCGATGGATAAATACGGGACTCTCATCCTACGAAAAAATAAGAGAAAAATGATGTACCATAAATAATTTATGAATAAAAAACTGATTAAAATCTATCTCAACATGTCCGCCCAAAATGGAAACTGAAATTTTTCTCAATACTTACCTATTCCAATGTGGATGGATATAAATATGTCAGATTGAGATGTGTATTTAAAAAATTGGCATACAAAAACTGTAGAAAGGAAAAAAAAATACAATTTGGTAAATCTTACTACATAACAAAATAATTACTTTAGGAAAACTAATTTCAAAGGTCTTGGAATATAGAAAAGTTCCATAAAAAACAATATAAATTCATTTAAATGCACCAAAACTGTCTAAATAGACTTTAAAGAATTCATTGATAAATATGATTATATCTTTGGATCCTGGCTTTCTGCTAGTACCAATAACTTTAAGATAATTCTATGCTTAGATCTTTTATTGTCCTTAAATACAACAATTTGTGAATGCATATTCTTAGCATAAAGCTCAGCTACATTTGGAATACAACTTCTGGTAATGCTAAAACAATTGTCAAGAAAACAAACATCCTTAACTCAAATTTTGAGCAACACAAATTGTAATAAGCCTCGACATCGAGAGGGACTGCCTCTAATGAATGCCTCATGAAATTCATTTGGGCCCCAGGGATGGACGTCGAAGCCTTCTTACTCTAATGTCTCCAAGCAAGAACCAGATAGAATATGCGCTATTGTAGTTTGGACTATGCAATCAAGCATTTGTCACCAAAGTGGAGGTAGTAATTTCAATTTCCTATTTGCCAAAGTCAAGTTAGGCATTTAAACTAGAGAACCTAAGGAGGATTGTCAAAAATGGTAAAATATATTTATAGTGGTTAGATGATTTAAAAGTGTTTTAGAGTGACACATTAATCAATCAAGTTATTTAAATGATAGAAAGATCAAGTCTTTAATAAGATAAGTATTGAGATTAAATTGTAAAGTCAAAATGATTCAAAAATTTGAATAATGTCAAATGTCAAACAAAAAATTAGTTGACCAAGATTGCAATTTAATACATCCAAGTTAATACAATTTAACATTATTAATCATGAATCAATAAACCATTTAATTACTCATTGTGGCATGAAATCAATTGTGTGCTTCTCTAAACATTCTAAATATCAATCTTCCACATTTGATAAAACTATAAAAATTGCTTAGCCAACTTTTTAGATATTTAATGAGTTACCTTTTAATGTGATAAAACCTAAATAAATTTTATTATGGGTTAAACCTTACCTAGGACACTCTACCTCTTATTATGGTGCAATGATACTTGAATGGAGTGAGAATAATGTAAATTGTGCTAAATAGTTTAGTTTTTAGAACATGAAAATGTGAAACTTTTTATGAATATTTGAGGAAGAATGAGTTACAAAACTTTAATAATGAGTTGTAAAACTTTGAAATTAGGAAACCTTTGTGTTGGGTCATAAAGCATTCAAATTTTCATAGAAAAATCTTGAAAGCAAAGTGAACCTAATCATGGTAAGAAAGAAAGAAAAAATACTTGGATTGAATATAGAAAACAATCACTCATTTTATTTGGTTTTTCTTGACAAATAAGATTAGTGATGGATAAAATGAGAAAAATCTAATGAAAGAAGGTAAAATTTTGTAATTTGGTAGATTTTGAATGTCATGTTTTAGTTGAAAAGTTGATAGCTACGTGGAATGATTTTAAAAATGAACTATTCCAATTCATATTCAAATAAATCATCTAGGTTATACAAAAATGATATTCAAAACTAAATAAAATTTTCACACAATATCATTGAAATCCTTTGATGTGTCCATGGTTTGCATGATTTTAAATGTATAAGAACTAAAATAAGAAACACATCAAGTTATACTTACCTCCCTCCCTCCCTCTATCTCCACTCACCATCTCCCTCTCTACCTACCTTTCCCTCTATACATTCCACCCCACCTCTCTTTCTACCTACCTGTCCTTCCCAACTTCCCCTCTCTATCTACTTATCTCTCCCCTTCCCTCTATCATTTACCTATCTCCCCTCACTCTCTCTATCTACTTCTTCTTCTATTCCTTCAAAATTACCTCTCTCTACCTACCTCTCCATATGTCCCTTATTTCCTCTCTCCCCTTTTATCCC
The DNA here is from genome assembly GCA_007115665.2 of Sequoiadendron giganteum. Lineage (NCBI taxonomy): Eukaryota > Viridiplantae > Streptophyta > Pinopsida > Cupressales > Cupressaceae > Sequoiadendron > Sequoiadendron giganteum. The sequence goes on from CM021105.1 coordinate 127,686,014, forward strand.
TCCCCCATCCCTTTATACTTCTCTCTATCTCTCCTCTCTCACCATCCCTCCTAACCTTCCTCTCTCACCATATTTACCCACCACTTCCTATATCCTTACCCCTCTCTCTCCCTCACACACACATAAAACCTCTCTCCACCTATCCCTCCCTCTCTCCCTCCCTCTCCCTATACCTACCTCACCTCCCCTACCTCTTTGTAGATGATATTTACTTTTTTGATCCTAAAAAATATCTTTTTCCAAATTTTTTTATTGATTTTAATTGGTCCTTTATTTTCATTTTTGTTACTCAATTTATTAAATTTATCATAATTTTGTAACTCAAATGATAATTAGGTATAATTCTCCAATTAACCACTTATAAAATGTTTTCATTGCAATAATTATGATTTGGAAAACATTGGGTGTTATGAAACCTGCAATGAACACACAGTTGTAAAACCTTCTATACATAGCAACCCAATTGGTTAGTCACCCCTCAGGTCTATTTGATTAGTTTTATGTATCTCTCACTCGTAGCTCCTCCCCAAGCTCTCCACCCTTGAGCTTATAACAACCACAATCATATCACTCACAACCCACTGTGTTTTCCATCTTGCAATTATTTTTTGCATTTATTTTTCCATCATATGAGGAAATTAAAATGCAACTTTTACTCTAAGTAACAGCTATGGTAAATTTTGACTGTATTTCATTACATTTATGCTTTCTAAATAATAAAAGGTTTCCATTACAATAATTTTAGGTTGGAAAGCACTGGGTGTTATGAAACTTGCAACCCACATACTATTATAAAACCCTCTACATGTAACATCCCAATTGGTTACTCACCCCTTAGGTTAATTTGATTATTTTTATATATCACCCACTTAAACATCCTCCCCAAACTCCCCAGCCTCGAGCTTAGAACAAGCACAATCATATCACTAACAATCCACTGTGTTTTCCAACCTACGATTAATTTATGCATTTATTTTTTGGTAATAAAATGAAATTGAAATGCAATATTTACTCTAAATAAAAGTTGTGCTAAATTTTGAAGGTTTCTTTCATTATATTTGTACTCTCTAAATAGAAAAAGTATTTTATTACACTAATTGTAGGTTGGAAAACATTGGGTGTGATGAACATTGCAACGGATATATTGGTGTAAACCCTCTACATGTAAAAATCTAATTGATGCATATGAATTTGTGCAAGAAAATAAAGTGAGAGATGATGAGGGAGAAACTGATCTAAAGATTCAAGTAAAATATGAAAAAAGAAGATACAAGATCATGAAAAGAAATAGCAAGGGGTGTTAGCAGGTAAGAGCAGTGTAGATGAGGAAAAGTATGTCGATGATCAACTTGTAGATGCAAAAGCAATAGATGGAAGTGTTAAAAATGTAGCAAAACAACAAAATATTAAAATTAACTACTCTAAAAAGGAAGTAAGATATAAGAAGAATATTTTATCATAAAAAAAATGAGGTTAATAATCTAAGTAATAGTTGTGGTAAATTTTGAAAGTCCCTTTCACTACATTCATACTCTCTAAATAAGAAAAGTTTTTCATCACAAAAATTGTAGGTTGGAAAACACTAGGTGTTATGAAATTTACAACCCACATACTACTGTAAAACCATCTACATGTAACAACCCAATTGGTTAGTCACACCTCAGGTCAATTTGATTAGTTTTATGTATCTCCCACCTAGAAATCTTCCCCAAGCTCTCCACCCTTAAGCTTAGAACAACTAGAATGCAATTACTCAGAACCCACTATATTTTACAACCTATGATTATTTTGTGCATTTATTTTTCCATCCTATGAGAAAATTGAAACAATTTTTTTTTCTCTAAGTAACAGCTATGGTAAATTTTGAAACTGTATTTCATTAAATTTGCACTCTCTAAATAAGAAAAGGTTTTTATTAAAAAAATTGCATGTTGGAAAACACTAGGTGTTATAAAATCTATAGCCCACATATTGTTGTAAAACCATCTACACATAACAACCCAATTGGTTAGTCATCCCTCAAGTAAATTTTATTAGTTTTATGCATCCCCCACCTAGAAATCCTCCCCAAGCTCTCCACCCTTGAGCTTAGAACAAGAAGAATGCAATCACTCACAACCCACTATGTTTTCCAACCTGCAATTATTTTGTGCATTTCTTTTTCCATCATATGAGGAAATTGAAACACAATATTTACTCTAAGTAATAGTTGTGGTAAATTTTGAAAGTTTCTTTCATTACAAATTCATACTCTCTAAATAAGATTTTTTTTTCATTACAACAATTGCAAGTTGGAAAACACTAGGTGTTATGAAACCTGAAACCCATATAATATTGTAAAACTCTCTACACGTAACATTCCAATTGTTTAGTCACCCCTCAAGTCAATTGATTAGCTTTATGTAACCCCCACCTAAAAATCCTCCCCAATCTCTCCACCCTGGAGCTTAGAACAAGGAGAAAAAAATCACTCACAACACACTGTGTCCTTGTATGAAAGGATAGACTTGTATTGTAAGAAATATTTATAGGATGAGTGACAAGACTAGGTAATTTTGGTGGGAGATGATAACCCAAAGGATAAATTTAGGATCCAACTTACTTTAGTCCAGGTTCATGTCCCATTCCATCCCATTTAAAGGTTGTTATTGATTTAAAATTTACCAACTTTCAAGAGATAATAATAAAACCATGCTTATGGTGAAGGTAGTGATCATTAAGTAGATTGAGAAATTTAGTATTTACTTAGGGAGTTGATACTATAGCACTAGTTTATTGAGACATTCATTATGCTACATGAGAAAGTGCATTTTCCTTCAACCACTTATCTCTTGTCATGGTATGGACTTTAAAGAACATAAAAATATACTAGTAAGTGATGCCTCTAGTAGATCCTACACTTCTTAGGCCCAAGAGGTGGCATAAAATTCATTACTTCGATATGGTCATATGAGCACTTGTGACACTAATTAGATGAGGACTAAATTATAAAACCTTAAATAATAATGTACCAAAGATGCATAGGAGATCAAGCTATTAAAGTCTACTATTGAGTGGTGAGATCTATGATAGATATAAATGGACTAGTTGAGACTTATAAAATCTATTGATTATTATATAAATTTGGAGATGACTACCTAGAGAAATTTTAGCATCATCTTTCACTTTCTTTGTTTGCCCAAATTCATATGCACTAAAAAACTTCTTGAATTTATACACTTATGTATTGTCATTCTCCCATTTCACATGCTACACACACTCCTCAAATTCTCAAGAGAAGCAAGAGTCTCTCCAATCAATACATTATCTATCTATTCACTTTGTTTGCTCCTTATCAAGTGTTTTAAGAGAAAATTCCTTTTTTATTTCATACATTCTACTACATGTTTCTTTGGTGCAAAGGAATTTTCACTACCTCATGGAGAATGGTTTACATAATGATCATAGCGCAAAGGATTAGTCCTTTGATGTGGTCCATTATATCAAGATCCTTTTGAATATAAACCAATTTTTTCACCACTCCCTATCCCCCTCCTCTCCCTCCTCTCCCTCCCTCTATCCCTCCACCCTACCACTTCCTATCTCTCACCTTCCCTCTTTCTCTCCCTCCCTCTATTCCTCCCACCCTAACACTTCCTATCTTCCTCCTTCCTCCTCTCTCTCCCTCACACACACACAAAACATCTCTCCAGTTACCCCTCCTTACCTCCCTCCCACCCTACCACACCCTATCTCCCTATCTCCCTCCTTCCCTCTATCCCTACCACCCTACCACTCTCTATACCTATCCATATCTCTCCTCCCCTATTTCTCTCCCTCCTTCTATCCCTAGCACCCTAACACTTCCTATATCCCTCCTTCCCTCTCTCTCTCTCCCTCTATTATGATCTAGTGATAAGTACTTTCAAATCTAGATCTTGGTAAAATAGTTAATGCCATTCAAATAGTTTATCAAATCATCCAGCCCTAGAGTATGTTTCTTTATGTCCTTCATCATAGTGTAAGTAGTATCTTTATACAAATGTATGAATTTATTGTCATACTACAATGGTAAAGATTCCCAAAAATAAATGGCATATATCCTTTAACATGATGCAATATAAAAATTAGATCCATATATGCATTAGAATTGAGGGGTATGTGTAGGATCATGATGGGCCAAAAAGTGGTGATATGTAATCCATATGATGGTCCATGTGGTTGATGACCTTTTTTTAACCCAAAATTGATGAAATGAAAAGGGTTTTTAGAGGAGATTCTCAGCTTTCCACCAATATAAATTATTCTTTACTTTGAATTTAATAAATAATTATTATTCATTTTTATTAGAATTATGAATAAAGTCCTAATTGATAAGCTGATTGAAAAACATCTATAACTTTCAAATGGTATCACATTTTTTGAATCTGAAACATGCGTCACATTCTATGCTTTGCATACTATAGGATTAAAAAATAAAAAAATGAATTTCATGAATTTTTGACCAAGTTAAGGTGGCTAGACAGACGAGATTTTATATTTTTTTAAGTTGTAATAATAGATTCATAATTAATTATTTAATTGGAAACAAATTATAAAAAAATATGCATCACATCGGGACATGAGTCCTCTACTTATATCTAAAATCTTATAAAAAAATATTATAATATTATTGTGGTTAGGTGGTCAGACAGACACCTACTTCTTATTTTTACCCTAAAATTTAAATACTACTGCATTGAAATTTCACATTTTCACCAAATAGATTTAAAAAAATAAAATAAAGGTCTAGTATTTTAGAAACTACATTAAATTTTCTACAAATTCTATTTTTACATTTTTTTTAAAATAATATAGATAACTTATTCAAATTTTTACGTCAAGTTGCCTAACTCTGATTTTTTTTCTTTTATTGCCACTTAAGGGCCTATTTTTTCCATGATGATCCTACACATACCTTGAGTTTTCCAAGGAATCGAGTTGAGATGCTGATAGCTTTACATGTTTTCAAAAATCCCTTGTGATAATGCATTTGGTTTGCATAGTGGACATCATGTTCCACTTGTAAATGTATTGGACAAACAACTTTGATCTGACCCACAACGTGCAGGACAAACAGTCAAAGCTTGATCCACCCCTTTTGTTTATACTTTTTGTCTTGTTTCTTTGGTAGTGTATGCTTGTACCTTGTTGTTGCTTCTTGTAACATTTTATGTGTTATTTTGTGCCTATGTTGGTTTACAGTGGGATCTTGGTCCTATTTTGTATCCACAAGCCTTTCGAGGATAATCCCGATATATATCTGATGACCAATCACAAGTTAGTGATTTTGGATTGTTTGGCCTAGATTCAGTGATCTAGGAATCATACACCACCTTGGGCATATGGGTACCACCTAAGTTTCAAGGCCTATTCCTAAATTTGGCATTAAACTTAACCTTTCTTGAAATTTGTGTCCCAAACGTAGCCTACTAGGACCTATGCGAATAAGAAAGGTCCTAAGCATTTTCATTCACCACCTCTCTCTTGTGTATATCATTAAGTTTTAGTTCATTTTTCCAATCAATTGAAGAACTAAAAAATAAATACAAAACCTAATTAATATAGGTGCCACCACTATCTTCCTACTCTAAAAATACTTACAGTGAATAAGATAGATAATGTATTGACTGAAGAGATCCCTTTTTCTTTTGAGAAGTTGATGAAGGAGAATGTGCACTAGATGTGCAATGGGAAAATGGAAATGTGTAACTAGAGGTAGTAGGTACTATTATTAAGTTCAATAATCTTAGAGTTCATTTGTTCAACTCCACTTATAGCATCATCTCACTTTATTTTCTTGCACAAATTCATATGCAATACAAAACCTCTTGACTTTATCCACTTTCGCATTTCCATTTTCCCATTGCACATACTATACATGCACCTTCCTCAACTTCTCAAGAGTGGAAAGAATCTCTTCGCTCAATACACTATCTATCTCATTCACTTTGGTTTGCTTCTTTAGATTCCTTTTCCATTTCATAAATTTCGATACTTGTTACTCTAGCTAGGTGCTGCCATTTTCCCATTGTACATACTACACACACACCTTTCTCAAATTCTCAAGATTAGGAAGAATGTCTCAATTTTTTCCTTTTCCTTATCATTTATTTCCAATTTTATTTGTTGCATGGAATTCTTAAGTTCAAGAATCTTTGAATTCATTTGTTCAACTTCACTTATAGCATCATCTCTCACTTTCTTTTCTTGCAAAAATTCATGCACAATAGAAAACCTTATATCTACTTATCTCTCCCCTTCCCTCTCTACTTTCCATATCTACCTCCTTCCCCCTCTCTCTCCCTGACACACACAACTTCTCTCCACTATCTCTCTCTACCTACCCCTCCCTCTCTCCCTAACTCTATATATACCTTCCTCACCTACCCTACCTCTCTTTATATCCCTCCTCTACTCTTTCTCTTCTTCCCTCTATCCTTCCCACCCTACCACTCCCTATCTTAATCCTTCCCTTTTTATATCCCTCTCTTTATCCCTCCCAACCTACCACTCCCTATCTCCCTCATCCACCCTCTCTCTCCCTCCCTCACTATGTGCAATGAGAAAATGGCAATACAAAAGTGGATGAATTATCCTTATCATAAAATCCATTGGTATTCCTTTTCATGATATTATAACTTATTTTCCATATATTTTACTTGAAGATTTAGATCAACTTCTCCCTAATCAACCCTATGGAAAAAAAATCCTTTCCTTTGATAGTGTTGTCAATGTCTTGAATACATTTATGTAGCTTTGCAACCGATAGGGAGTTTCTATCTATCTCTCCCTCCCTCCCTCTCTAATTTTCTCTATCTCCCCCTCTCTCTCCTTACCTTTCTACTTCTCTTTATATCACATCTCTCTCCCTCCACCCCCTCTCTCTCCTCTTTTCACCCACCTTCTCTCTCGACTTCTCGCTATCTAACCTATCACTCTATACCTCTTTCTCTCTCCCTCCCTCCTTCCCTCACTCAATATCTCCACCTTCCTCCTAACCTCTCTACTTCTCTCTCTATCTCCTATATCTATCACTTCTCTAAATTCTCTCTCTCTCCCCTTCCCTCTCTACTCTCTTTCTCTCTATCTCAACTCTCTCCCTCACACAAATTCAACCTCTCTCCACCTACTGCTCACATTATCCCTCCCTCCCTCCTTCCTTATCTCTCACTCTCTCTATGCATACCTCTCCCATCCCCTCTCTCTATATGTAACTCTATCCCTCCCACATTAACACTACATATATCTCTCCTTCCCCTATTTCTCTCTCCATTAGGTTAAACCTTAAACCCTAAACCCTAAACCTAACATCTATAATCATTGCATTAATTTGTAATTTAATTTTAGGCCAATATAAATTTATTAATCTAAGGGAGAGAGAGAGAGGGATGTAGGGAGAAATGAAGTGGTAGGGTGGGAGGGATAGTGGGGGGTAGAAAAAGAGGGAAGAAGGAAGATAGGGAGTGGTAGAGTCAAAGATTATTGAACTTAAGAATTTCATGGAACAAATACAATTGGAAATATATGATAAGAAAAAGGAAAAACCAACCCTTATCTAAAAAGGTAGAAAATTACTGGAAAGAACATATAATGACATGTATGCCTATATAAATTTTTATCTACAATCCTAAAATTTTATGACTTTCTTGTATATATGTTATACTTTTATGGACATATAATGGTGTATGCCTATATGGATTTTTAGTTAATACATTTTTTTTTACCAATGTTGTCCATCTTTGCATTAAATAAATGATTAATTGAATAAATTGAATAACAAATTGATGAAACTATAAATGATTAATGTTATCCATATTTACACTATAATTGATTAATTAAACAATTGAAGAAGGCTCTTTTTTACCATGTAATTGATGCAATCATCGTAATTAATCATTCAAAATTTTCCTCAAATGTGTTTACAAGGCATGTGTATGAGAGTTTGAAATATTCAAATGCCTTATAGAAGCTATGAATTATTAAAGAAGAAAGTGATAGAGAAACTAGAGATTTTAAAAAAGATGATGACCTATTGATAAAGATCTAGTACAAAGGAGAAGTCTCTTTAGAAATATATACAAGAATAAATATAAGTGCTATAAATTCATCATAAACAATGGTAGAAAAGATATTTTAGCATCAAAATATATGGTTGATAATGACTTATTTTGCATGACTTGTTTTCAAGAAGGGAGAGATAATGGGAGGGGTACATGGAGAGAGAGAGAGGGAGCTTGAGGTAGGGAGAGAGAGGTAGAGAATATTGTTATTTCCTTATGATTAGAGAATGCAAATGTTTTTTTAAAAAGTTTCTTACAAGACTTGTCTACCTTTTAGATAAGAAATTCATGTTTTGTTTTTTTTAACAAGTTCCTTACAATCCTTGTCCTGGGTATGTGTAGGATCATGATGGGCCAAAAAGTGGTGATATCTAAGTGATATGATGGCCCATGTGGCTGACGACTTTTTTTTACCCAAAATTGATGAAACGAAAAGGGTTTTTAAAGGAGATTCTCAGCTTTCCACCAATATAAATTATGCTTTACTTTGAATTTAATAAATAATTATTATTCATTTTTTATTTGAATTAAGACTAAAGTCTTGATTGATAGGTTGATTGAAAAACATCTATAGCTTTCAAACAGTATCACATTTTTTGAATCTGAAACATTCGTCACATTCTATGCTTCGCATACTATAGGATAATTTTAATTTAATTTAATGATGTTTTGACCAAGTTAAGGTGGTTAGACATATGAGTTTTTATATTTTTTAAAATTTGTAATAAAAATTCATGATTAATTATTTATTTGGAAAAAAATTACAAAAAAATATGCATCACATCGGGACATGAGTCCCCTACTTATATCTAAATATTATAGAAAAAATATTATCATTTTATTGTGGTTAGGGTGGTCAGACAGACATCTACTTCTTTTTTTTTCCCTAAAATTTAAGTACTATTGCATTGAAATTTCAAATTTTCACCAAATAATTTTTTGTTTATAAAATAAAACCTAGTAGTTTAGAAACTACATTTAAATTTTCTATAGATTCTATTTTTACATATTTTTGAAATAATATAGATAACTTATTCAAATTTTTACGTCAAGTTGCCTAACTCTAATTTTCTGAATTTTATTGCCACTTAAGGGCCTATTTTTTCCATGATGATCCTACACATACCCTCTTGATAGGGGACAGTGTGTTTTTCACTCTTGATATGATTGGAACAAAAAAATGCTCACATCATTTGTAGTGTTGGAAAAAACACTGTCCCTTGTCAATTATTTCCTTATGAATTTGTAGTGTTGGAAAACACACTGTCCCTTGTCAATTATGTTCTTCATATGTTTGAGAAAAAAATGCTCAAAATAATTGCAAGTTCGAAAACATTGTGGGTTTTGAGTTATTTAATTTTGTACATTCAAATATAAGTGGTCAAGAGCAAGGGGAGGATTTGTAGGTGGGGGATACATAAAACTAGCCACATTAACCTAAGGGGTGACTAACCAGTTGGGTTGTTACATGTAGAGGGTTTTACAATAGAATGCCATAGGTTGTAGGTTTCATAACACCCAGTGTTTTCGAACTTGCAATTGTTTTAATGAAAACCTTTTCTTATTTAAAGAGAATGAATGTAATGAAAGAAAATTTCAAAATTTACCATAATTGTTACTTGGGGTAAAAATTGCATTTCAATTTCCTCATGTGATGGAAAAAATGCACAAAATAATTCCAAGTTGGAAAAAAATAGTGGGTTATGAGTGATTGCTTTCTTCCTATTTTAAGGTTAAGGGTCGGGAGATGGTGCAAGAGTTTCAAGTGGGGGATACATAAAAATAGCCAAATTGACCTGAGGGGTAACTAACCAATTGGGTTGTTACATATAGAGGGTTTTACAACGGTATGTGGGTTACAGGTTTAATAAGACCCAGTGTTTTCCAACTTGTAATTTTTGTAATGAAAACCTTTTATTTTTTCAAGAGTATGGATGAATGAAAGGAACTTTCAAAATTTACCACAACTTTTACTTAAGAGTAAAAAATGTCTTTCAATTTCTTCATATGATGGAAAAAGAAATGCACAAAATACTTGGAGGTTGGAAAAAATAGTGGGTTGTGAGTGATTTCATTATGCTTATTCTAAGGTCAAGGGTGGAGAGAGTGGAGAGAATTTGCAGGTGGGGGATACATAAAACTAATCAAATTGACTTGAGGGGTGACTAACTAATTGGGTTTTTATGTGTAGAGGGTTTTACAACATTATCTGGGTTGCAAGTTTCATAACACCTAGTGTTTTCCAACCTGCAATCAACCTTCAACTTTTGAACTAACTTAGATTCTTCAAAATACTCTTTTTCTAATGTCTCTATACGCCCTTCTTCATAAGAAGAAACACCTCCATTTTTTTTCTTTATTTTCTCAACTTCATGTCTTTTAGATTGCATCTCTCTCTCAACAAAATTAGCCTCATTTTCTTTTGATGATAAAATTTTCTTCTTATCTTTTACTTCCCTTTCTAACTAGTTAATTTTAGTCTTTTTCTTATGAATCCTACTATATTATACATCTCATAACACTACACATCTAATAAAACTGATCTTTCTAGAATTGAATTCAAACAAGAAAAAATACACATTGAACATCATGTAATCTAGAAAAAAAACTCATAGGTACAACTCTTGAACAATAAATAGTTAACAATGCTTATGAAATCTCAAGTAGATGATAAATCCCAATAAATCAGTTAGAGGGAGGTGAGTCATTGATCATGAAAATAGTTTTGTTAAATAGTGATGGTATTGATAAAGAACTAGTACAAAGGAGAGGTCTCTTTAGAAATATATAAAAGACTAAATATATGTTTTTTATATTCAACATGAACAATTGCAGTAAAGATATTTTAGTGCCAAAAGAGATGATTGATAAGTTAAAATTGAAAAGGTTAAAATATCCAAATCCATATAAAATTTCACAATTGTAGAAATAACATAAGGTACTAGTAAGTGGGCAATATTTGTTAAAATTTAAGATAGGTACATATCATGAGGAAGTATTTCATACCACCCTACCAATCCCTATCTCTCTCTTATATTTGTAGAATCTTGTTGTGAGGAATGATGTAATTGAAAGATCAAGGGATCACAATATATGAGAGATATCAAGAAAGAGGAGATAACCAAGTCTCAAGAGGAGGTTTATTGCAAAGGGTGGATAATGATATGGATTGGACAAACAAAGGGGAGACCTTTGTAGGATTTCCAAAAGAGAAAATATTTAAATTTTTGAATACTCCAAGGGAGGTGGGAGATTAAAAATTAGGACCAACTAGAAAAAGGAAAATTTCCTCATGTAAAATTATATGTCCATATGGATTTTTTGTAAGCTTATATGACTTTCTTGTATATATGTTATAATTTTTTATTGACATATAATGTTGTATTCCTATATGGCTTAGAATATCCAATTCCATATAAAATTTCACAATTGTAAAAATAACATAAGGTACTAGTCTACTATTGATATCAAAGATGGATAGGAGATCAAGCTATACAAGTCTACTATTGAGCGATGAGATCTATGATAGATATAGTGGCCTTGTTGAGACTTATATAATCTATCAAGATTATTATATAACCTTGAAGATGACTATCTTGAGGAATTTTAGCATCATCTCTCACTTTCTTTGCTTGGAAAAATTCATATGCATTACAAAACCTCTTTACTTTATCCACTTTTGTATTTCCATTTTCCCATTTCACATAATACACACACTCCTTCCTCAATTTCTTAAGAGAAGAAAGAATATCTTCAGTCAATACATTATCTATCTCATTCACTTTGGTTTTCTCCTTATCAAATGTTTTAAGTTGAGTTCATTTGTTCATTTCTACTTATAGCATCAACTATCACTTTCTTTGCATTCACAAATTCATATGTAATAGAAAACTATTGATTGAATCCACTTTTGCATTGTCATTTTCCCATTGCACATACTACATAGGCTCCTTCCTCAAATTCTCAAGAGCAACAACAATCTCTTCAATCAATACATTATCTATCTCATTCACTTTGGTTACTTCTTATCAACTATTTTTAGATAAGATTCCTCTTTCATTTCATACATTCTAGTACCTATTTCTCTAGTTCTACATTGCCATATTCCCGTTGCACATACTCCACATGCACCTTCCGCAAATTCTCAAGAGCAAGAAGAATCTCTTCAGTCAATACATTATCTATCTCATTCACTTTGGTCTACTTCTTTTCAAGTGTTTTTAGAGAATATTCCTTCGTCATTTCATACATTCTAGTACTTGTTGCCTCTAGTTCTAAATTTCCATTTTCCCATTGCACATAGTACGCATGCTCCTTACTCAAATTATCAAGAACAAGAATAATCTCTTCAGTCAATACATTATCTATCTCATTCACTTTGGTCTTTTTCTTATCAAGTGATTTTAGATTAGACTTCTTTTTCGTTTCATATATTCTAGTACTTGTTGCTCTAGTTCTACATTTATATTTGCCCATTGCACATACAACTTCCTCAATTTCTCAAGAGCGGGAAGAATCTCCTCAGTCAATACATTATCTATCTCATGAACCTTCCATTGAAATATATTTTCACTTTTATGATTCAAATGATTTTATTTTGTATCAAATAAAGATACGAAGATCCCTACCACTCCATGCAAACTCATGTGATAAACTTACAACTTTATGTAAATTTTAAATATTGGAGATATAATTAGATATTTTAGTTTTGATAAATTACCACAAATATGTTACAACCAATAAGGTAGAATTGTAATTTTAATCCTATCAAAAATATTAATCTAACATTTGATATAAACATGATGAAAAACCATATAGTAACAATTATAATATGCATGGGTTGTATTCAATAATAATCCCTCTCTCTACCTACCCCTCTCTCTCCCTCTCTCTCCCCCCCCTCTCTCTCTCTCACACACACTAGATCTCTCTCTCTCTACCTCTCCCACCCTACCTTTGTATCTAACTTTACCTACATCTCTCATTATTCCTTGCACCTCTATTATACCAACCCAAAAACATTATCCTTACCCCTCCTCCATCCTATAAATCCATTTTGGTGCCTATTTCCAACAATTCACCATCACATCTCCCTATCCTACTAAGTCCATTTTGGGTCCTTCTATCCTTCCCACCCTACAACTTATTCGCTCCCTCCTTCCCGCTTTCTCTCTCTCCCTCTATCCTTCCCACCCTACCACTTCATATCTCCCTCCTCCCCCCTCTCTCTTCTTCACACACACATCCTCTCTCCACCTACCCATCCTTCCCTCCCTCCCTAACTCTCTCTATAACTATCCCTCCCACCCTAACAATTCCTATCTCCCTCCTTCCCTCTATCCCTCCCATCCTACCACTCTCTATACCTATCCAATTGATTTGTTATGTGTAGAGGGTTTTACAATAGTATATGGGTTGTAGATTTCATAGCACCCAGTTTTTCCCAATATGTGATTATTTTAATGAAATTTTTTTCTTAATTAGAGAGTGCGAATGTAATGAAAGGAAATTTCAAAATTAACCTCCTTTTCTTTTCATGATAAAAGCTTCTTCTTAAATATTTTGTTTTCCAACAGGGAACAAAAAATGATAGTGTGTTTTCCAATAGGGAAATAACTAATAATAAGTAACAAGGGACAATGTGTTTTCCAACATTATTTGCAGTGTTGGAAAACACACTATCCCTTTTCAATTATTTCCACAAGGGATAGTATGATTTACAACACTACAAATAATGTTGGAAAACACAATATCCCATATTAATTATTTCCAATTAGTTATTTCCATGTTGGAAAGCACACTGCCATTTTTTTGTTCCCTGTTGGAAAAAACACTCTCCCTATTGTAAAGAACACTATCCTTGACAATAGGGGACAATGTGTTTTCCAACATTGAAAATAACTAACAAGGACAACTACTTTCAAATCAAGCATATTAACAGGGGACAACTACTTTTACAACAAGAGTATGCAAATAGAACCCTATACCCTTCATTATCATCAAAACATTTTCTAGTAGGTGTGTGCTACCATTTTTATATTAAAAAATCATCCAACTATACCAATACTATGTTGGATTCAATCAAGCATGCAAGAGACCATATCAAATGGAGCCTTTATGTAATATGTTATTCAATGATTTCTTGCAGATTGCATAATCAAATATGATCTAGTGATAACTAATTTAAAATCTTCATAATCATTGTGACAACCTCTCCCTCCCCTCTCTTTCTCTCACCACCTCTCTCTACCTCTCCCACCCTACCTAGATCCCCCTCTCTACCTACCTCTCTAATTTTTTCACCTTACCTCTCTCTAACTACCTCTCCCTATCTCCTTCCTTCCCTCTCTCTCTCCCTCCTTCCCACAAAACCTCTCTCCATCCCTTCCTAAATCTATCTCTCACTCTAGTTTGCTAAGCCTTAGTTTCCTCCTAAATAGAATTCTAGTATGGGGGACTAGGGAAAAGTAGAAATTGCAACATTATTGCCATTGCAAAAGAAGTTTTCACATTTGAAATCTCAAGTAGAGTTGAATTCCTAAGATATTTCTCTAATTCAAAATACAGCTGAGTAGAATGAGCACCATACATTGAAAGAATCAAATTCTATAGGAGAAGGCATCTTAAATAATAATAGGAGAAGGAGGCACTAATGATTAATCAACCTTACTTCTATTGAGAAATTATGTCTCAACTTCCAACTTGAAGTCCTCATTTTCATGCCTTGGTGATTTTGTGATGTGTGCAAAGTTCTGGCGGAGACGAAACCGAGATGGAACATGGCATTGTTCTGTTTGCCTAAGTTCTAAGTCTCTGGCAAAGGCAGAACCAGGATGGAACTTGGCATTATTCTATTTGCATAAGTTCTGGGTTTCGGTTCTTGTTCCTACTCCGACTCCACTTCCTACCATCTGTTGTTTCTCGCTTCGCAGGTTCTGGCGGAGGCAAAACCAGTTTTGGAAGTTGGCAATGTCCGTTTGCTAGGTTCCTATTTCGGTTTCTGTTCCGACTCTGGGTCTGACTCCTGCTTTTACGATCTAGTTTCTCTGGATGTTTGGATTCTCCTCGGGGTGTTTTCCTCCGTCTTTTCCTGGTTTTGGATTGTTGTTTCTTGCAGTTGGCGGAGGTGAAACCGGAACTGGATTGGTTCCTGATCTTGGACTTTTGGTAAAGTCCTGTTTCTATTCCTGTTCCGTCCCCGGGTCCGACTTTGACTTCGGCAGTATCTATTTTCGGTGGAGTCCTATTTCGATTCCTGTTCCGACTCTGGCTTCGGCTGTGTCAGAAATGACTTGAAGTCTTGGTCATGTCCGATGTCTGTTTGACCGTTTTGGTTGCTCTGTCAGTTGCGATTGCTGATGGGTCTTGGACACGTGGCACCTGGTTGAATAGTGATTGGACAGATACCAATATAGTTATTGTGGTAGTTGCATTTGTCAATGAAGGGTGGCAAGCTCAACCATTTTGAGTAATGGCTTTGAATGCAAAGTCGGCTTGTTGCAGGAAATCTGTCAGATCCGACCAGTTGCGTGATTTGAGGATGGACTTCATTGCTCTTCTGAGTCGGTTACATATGGATGAGAGATGTGTTATTTCTCATAAGTTAGACAAGTCAAGAGTTGAGTTGTAAGTTGCAGAGCAAGTTTGAAGTTGTGAGCTGAAGAATAGAAGGACGTGAGTTCTTGAGGAGGGTTTTGAACTGTATGTTGTAAAAACATTGTAACAGTGAATCTGAAACTCTCTGGGTGATTGTGAGCTGAACAAAGAAGTCTGGATATTGTATGTAATCGATTCATTACTGTGATACAATAGCTTTGACTTTGTGTGGTGGGTTTTTTACCTGAAAGGGTTTTCCCACGTAAATACTGTGTCATCTTTGTTTGCTTATCTTTCTGGTTTCTCATTGCCATGGTTGTATGCATCTCTATAAGTTTTTGAAACTGTTAGTTTTTCATTTTTGCATTCTCTCCCTTGAAGTAAAGGTGTTAAGGGAATGTATTCCGCACTGTTGGGTCAGTAGATCCGCATTCTTTTCCCTTCAAAGTGGTATCAGAGCTTGGCCAGTTCGTGTTATCCTTGTTAGGGTGAATTAGTTTTTTGCACTAATATTGTTTTAGTGGGAGTCTTGCATTGTTAAACTTGTTTCTATTGTGAGATGGTGAGTACATCTGGTAGAATAGATATTGAGAAGTTTAATGGCATCAAATTTGAGTTATGGAAACTCAAGATAGAAGACTTGCTTTTGGATAGAGACCTCTGGATTGCAGTGTCTAGAACTAAGCCACAAACTATGACCCAAGAAGCTTGGGATCTTGCTAATAGAAAAACAAGAGGATTGATAAGACTGAGTCTAGCCGATTCTGTGCTCCTGAATGTTCATGAGGAAATGTCTGCAACTGCTTTATGGAAGAAGCTTGGTGATATTTACCAAGGAAAGTCCCTGGTAAATAAGTTGTTCCTGAGAAAGAAGTTGTACTCCTTGAAGATGGACGAAGGTGCATCTGTTGCAGACCATCTGAACTCGTTTAATATGAGTGTTACTCAGCTAGCATCTGTAGGTGTAAAGATTGAGGAGGAGGATCATTGCATGCTCCTATTGTGTTCATTACCAGACAACTAGGATCATCTTGTGATGGCTATTGGAAGCACAACCACTGCTTTCAAGACTGATGATGTGGTTGCTTCACTTCTATCTGAAGAAATGCGAAGGAAATCTTCTGAGATGGCCAAAGATGCTCTTTTTGTTTGAGGTAGAACAAAGGAGAAAGGCAAGAAGAAAGACAACAAGTCAAAATCCAAGTCTAAAGGTAGATCAAAGTATCCTGGTAAAAAGTTCAAAGTAAAGTGCTGGAATTGTGGGCAACCGGGTCATATCAGGAAGGACTGCAAGGAGAAGAAGAAGAAGAATGCTTCTGACAACGAATCTTCTCAAAGTGATGCAGATGCCTTCATTGCAGTAGCCTTGATAGCTCAGGCATCAGATGATGTTTGGTTAGTTGATTCAGGTGCCTCTTTTCACATGACATCCAATAGAGATTGGTTCTCAAAATATGAGAAGTATGATGGTGGAAAGGTATACTTGGCAAGTGATTCAACGCTGGAGATTGCTAGCAAAGGAAGGGTCAAAATTTAGTTTCTTGATGGGAGAGTCAAAGGAATTGGTGGTGTTCTTCACATCCCAGGTTTGGCTAAAAATCTTCTTTCTGTTAGTAAGTTAAATGATGCTGGTGTAGAAGTTTCTTTTTCTAGTAAGGGATGTAAAATGGCTAGAGGTGCAATGGTGTTAGATAAGGGTGTTCGTACTGGCACTCTGTACAAGCTAGATGCATGACCTGTTCTTTGTAACAGTGCCTCTGTAAAGTCATGTAATTCTGCACCTATAGAGAAAGATGAAGACTCTTCACTATCTACAAATGCTTTGGAGGTAAAACTCCCAGCAGAGAAGACTATGTTATGGCATCATAGACTTGGTCACATAGGTGAGAAAGGTTTAAAAAATTTGAAGAACAAAAACCTTGTAGAAGGGCTTGATGATTGTAACCTTGAGTTCGATTTCTATGAACATTGTATCTATGGAAAGCAACACCGTGTTTCTTTCTCCTCCAGTCCTCACAAATCTTCTGGTATACTGGATTATGTTCATTCTGATGTGTTTGGTCCAGTTAATGTTCCTTCGTTATCAAAGTCTAGATATTATGTTTTTTTTATTGATGACTATTCGAGAAGGGCATTTGTATACTTTCTTAAAAATAAATCAGAAGTGTTCAGTCGGTTTAAAGAGTTCAAATCTTTGGTAGAAAATCAGACTGGAAGGAAAATAAAGTGTTTAAGGATAGACAATGGAGGTGAGTTTTGTTCTACAGATTTTTAAAGGTACTACACTGATCATGGAATTAAAAGGCATAAGACAACCCCGTACACTCCACAACAAAATGGAGTTGCTGAAAGGTTGAACAGGACACTGATGGAAAAGGCAAGGAGTATGCTGAGTGGTGCTGGTCTGGAGTAGAATTTCTGGGCTGAGGCTATTGCTAGAACATGTTATTTGATTAATAGATCTCCTTGTTTAGCGCTTGTTGATAAGACACCTTTGGAAGCATGTTCAAGTAAGAAACCCTTATTAAGGCATGTTCAGGTATTTGGCTGTGAGGCATATGTTCATGTGCCAAATGAAAAGAGAGCAAAGTTGGATAACAAGGCTATGATATGTATTCTCATTGGCTATCGAGTTGGTGTGAAAGGATACAAGCTTTGGAACCCTGTTACTGAGAAGGTTTTGTATAGCAGAAGCATGATATTTCGTGAGCTGGAACCTCTAGTAAGTGATCAACAACTTGAGACAAATCAGAGTGACAAGAAGAAGGATGTAGTTGAGATTCCCCAAACTCCAGAAAGGGAAGAGCTACATGGTTTACTTGAGATTGAGAAGAGCTCAAGCAGCTCTGGAAGTTCTAATGATGAAGAACAACCTCAGCCTCTAAGGAGATCTACACAAGAAAGAAGGCAACCAGAAAGGTATGGTTTCTCTATGTTAGATTCAAATTGTGCTTATGCCTTAATTACCAACACTGATGAGCCTAGGACTATGAAAGAAGCAATCAGCATGGCTGATTCAAAGTCTTGGCTGGAAGGAATGAATGAGGAGATGGATTCCTTGAAAAAGAATGATACTTGGAAGTTGGTACCACTGCCTAAAGGGTGAAAGCCTGTTGTCTGCAAGTGGATATTCAAAAGGAAGGCAGGCCTTGATGGTAGTGTGGAGAAGTATAAGGAATGACTGGTTGCAAAGGGTTTTTCCCAAGTTGAGGGAATTGATTATGGAGAGATCTTTTCCCCTGTAGCAAAGCTGACATCCATCATATTTTTGTTGTCATTGGCAGCTGTGTATGACTATGAAATTGAGCAGATGGATGTGAAGACAAAATTTCTCCATGGTGAGTTGGAAGAAGAAATCTACATGTCCCAGCCTGAGCATTTTGTTGAAAGAGGTAAACAAAATCTGGTTTGCAAGTTAAATAAATCTCTCTATGGTCTAAAGCAATCTCCTAGAATGTGGTACCAGAAATTTGACACATTTGTTTTGTCAATTGGGTTTGTTAGACCAAAATATGATCATTGCATTTATTATAAATGTGAGAATGATCATGTGCTTGTTATTACTCTCTATGTGGATGACATATTATTCATTGGTAATAGCAAGACAATGATTTCTGACCTTAAAACTCAGTTGTCTGCTAAGTTCGAAATGAAAGATCTTGGAGCAGCAAGATACATTCTTGGGATGGAGATAACCAAGGATAGAACAAGCAGAAAGCTTTGGCTCAGTCAGAGTAAGGATGTGAAAACCGTTCTAGAGAGGTTCAGCATGACTGATTGCAAGCAACTAGTTGTTCCAATCATGCAAGGATTGAAACTATCTGCTGAAGACTGTTCAAAGTCTGCTACTGAGATGGAGGACATGACCAATGTGCCTTATGCAAGTGCTGTAGGTAGTTTAATGTATGCTATGGTTTGCACAAGACTAGACATTGCCCAAGCAGTGGGAGTTCTAAGCCATTTTATGGAAAATCCAGGGAGATCACATTGGGATGCTGTAAAAAGAGTGTTCAGGTATTTGAAGGGTACTTCAGATTATGCTTTGTGTTACCATGGCAATATGGTTGCATCACAAAGGGCTCTTTGCATTCAGGGATATGTTGACTCTAATTGGGAAGGGGACATTGACTGCAGAAGATCCACCAGTGGATACACTTTCATGCTTAATGGTGGAGCAATCAGTTGGATGAGCAAGCGACAAGCTGTAGTTGCTTTATCCACGATAGAGGTAGAGTACATGGCAGCAACTCATGCTTGCAAGGAGGTAGTGTGGTTGAGGCATTTGTGTTTAGACATTGGATTTAATGATGAGCAGATTTCAATCTACTGTGATAGTCAAAGTGCCATTTGTTTGGCAAAGAATTCGACCTTCCATGCTAGGACCAAGCACATAGATGTGCAATATCACTTTGTGAGGGATATGGTTGAAGATGGCAAGTTCAGTATGGATAAGGTTGGCACCTTGAAGAATGTTGCAGATACCTTGACAAAGCCGGTTAGCACAGACAAGTTCAGATGGTGCATAGAATCGATGGGCCTTGGGGCCTATGATAGATAGTAAGGTTTGATGTTTTGAGGAAGCTGGAAGTGTTCACCAAGTGGGAGATTGTTGAGAAATTATGTCTCAACTTCCAGCTTGAAGTCCTCATTTTCATGCCTTGGTGATTTTGTGATGTGTGCAAAGTTCTAGCGGAGGCGGAACCGGGATGGAACTTGGTATTGTTCTGTTTGCCTAAGTTCCGGGTCTCTGTCGGAGGCGGAAACAGGATGGAACTTGGAATTGTTCTGTTTGCATAAGTTTTGGGTTTTGGTTCTCGTTCCTGCTCTGACTCCGCTTCCTACCGTTTGTTGTTTCTCGCTTCGCAGGTTCTAGCAGAGGCAGAACCAGTTTTGGAAGTTGGCAATGTCCATTTGCTAGGTTCTTGTTTCGGTTTCTGTTATGACTTCGGGTCTAACTCCTGCTTTTATGATCTAGTTCCTCTAGATGTTTGGATTCTCCTCAGAGTGTTTTTCTCCATCTTGTCCTGGTTCTGGATTGTTGTTTCTTGCAGTTGGCGGAGGCAGAACTGGAACCGGATTGGTTCTTGATCTTGGACTTTTGGTAAAGTCCTGTTTCTGTTCTTGTTCCATCCCCGGGTCCAACTCCGACTCTGGCAGTATGTATTTTTGATGAAGTCCTATTTCGACTCCTGTTCTGACTCTGGCTCTGGCTATGTTAGAAATGACATGAAGTCTTGGTCGCGCCCGATGTCTATTTGACCATTTTGGTTGCTCTGTTAGCTATGATTGCTGATGGGTCTTGGACGCATGGAACCTAGTTGAATAGTGATTGGATGAATACCAAGATAGTTATTGTGGCAGTTGCATTTGTCAATGAAGGGTGGCGAGCTCAACCGTTTTGAGTAATGTCTTTGAATGCAAAGTCGGCTCGTTGCAGGAAATCTGTCAGATCTGACCAGTTGCGTGATTTGAGGATGGACATCATTGCTCTTTTGAGTTAGTTACATATGGATGAGAGATGTGTTATTTGTCATAAGTTAGAAAAGTCAAGAGTTGAGTCGTAAGTTGCAGAGCAAGTTTGAAGTTGCGAGCTGAAAAACAAAAAGACGTGAGTTCTTGAGGAGGGTTTTGAACTGTATGTTGTAAAAACATTGTAACAGTGAATCTAAAACTCTCTGGGTGATTGTGAGCTGAACAAAGAAGTCTGGATATTGTATGTAATCGATTCATTACTGTAATACAATAGCTTTGACTTTGTGTGGTGGGTTTTTTACCTGAAAGGGTTTTCCCACATCATCTTTATTTGCTTATCTTTCTGGTTTCTCATTGCCATGGTTGTATGCATCTCTATAAGTTTTTGAAACTGTTAGTTTTTCTTTTTTGCTTCTCTCCCCTGAAGTAAAGGTGTTAAGGGAATGTATTCCGCATTGTTGGGTCAGTAGATCCACATTCTTTTCTCTTCAACTTCTCTCTCTCTCTATACAACCTTAATTCTATGATGGAGGTTGTTTAACTACATCTACCATATCATCCTCCATCTATCTAATATTCATCTATTCTTTTATTTCATTATGAACTACTACTTCCTCTTTCTTCAATTTCTTCATTATAAGGTCTTTCAACACCATCTTTATGTCTCTCTTTGGGTTAGTCTATCATCATCATTGCATTAATCCATTAGGTTAAACCTTAAACCATAATCCATAAACCTAACATCTATCATCATTGCATTAATCTATTACATGAAACTATAAATTATTAAATGCTATCCATATTTACACTATAATTGAATAATTGAAGAATTAATCCATCCCAACCACCTCTCTTTCTACCTACCTCTCCGTCCTTCCCAACTTCCCCCCTCTATCTGCTTCTATCTCCTCTTCCCTCTCTACTTGACCTATCTCCCATAACTCTCTCTACCTACCTATCCCTCTATTCCTTCAACCTTACCTCTCTTTACCTACCTCTCCATGTCTCTCCCTCCCCCTATCCCTATATCCCTCTATACCTCTATACCTCTCTCCACCTATGGGAAGAGGAAGGTTAGGAGGGATGGTGAGAGAGGACTGATAGAGTGAAGTATAGAGGAATGTATTTATTCCATGGAATTCTTAAGCTCAATATGGACTTTTAGTTAATACATTTTTTTTACCAATGTTTTCCATATTTGCATTATAAATGATTAATTGAATAAATTGAATAATGAAATGATGAAACTATAAATGATTAATGTTATCCATACTTACACAATAATTGATTAATTAAACAATTGAAGAAGGCTATTTTTTACCATGTAATTGATGCAATCATTGTAATTAATCATTCATAATTTTCCTCAAATGTGTTTATAAGACATGTGGATGAGAGTTTGAAATATTCAAATTCCTTATAGAAGCTATGAATTATTAAAGAAGAAAGAACTAGATTTAAAAAAAAAAATGATCGTATTGATAAAGATCTAGTACAAAGGAGAAGCCTCTTTAGAAATATATACAAGAATAAATATAAGTGATAAAGAGAATTATATAAAGATCGGGAAAGTAGAGAGAGAAGGAGAGAGAAGTAGATAGAGGGGGGAAGTTGGGAAGGAGGGAGATGTAGGTAGATAGAGAGGTGGTATGGGATGGATTACGAGAAAGGTAGGTAGAGAGGGAGAGGGTGAGTGGAGATAGAGAAAGATGCTCACATTATTGTAGTGTTGGAAAACACACCGTCCCTTTTCAAATTTTTCCTTATGATTTTTTTGTAATTTGTACACACCAAAAATGTAATGAAGTCCACCTTAAAATTTTAGAACAACTATTTGGTACAATAAAATTGAAATTTCACTTTCTTGATTTTTGATCAGCACAAAAAAATGCTCACATTATTTGTAGTGTTGGAAAACACACCGTCCCTTGTCAGTTATGTAATGAAGTCCACCTTAAAATTTTAGAACTCTTTGGTTATAGTAAAAATGACATTTCCAACTGTCCCTTGATAGGGGATAGTGTATTTTTCACTTTCTTGATATGATTGGAACAAATAAATGCTCACATTATTTGTAGTGTTGGAAATCACACTATCCCTTGTCAATTATTTCC
Organism: Sequoiadendron giganteum; assembly: GCA_007115665.2. Taxonomy (NCBI): domain Eukaryota; kingdom Viridiplantae; phylum Streptophyta; class Pinopsida; order Cupressales; family Cupressaceae; genus Sequoiadendron; species Sequoiadendron giganteum. The sequence goes on from CM021105.1 coordinate 127,709,277, forward strand.
TTATGAATTTGTAGTGTTGGAAAACAAATTATCCTTTGTCAGTTATGTAATGAAGTCCACCTTCAAATTTTAGAATAACATTGGAAATAACTAACAGGGTATAGTGTGTTTTCCAATAGGGGATCTTGTGTGTTTTCCTATAGGGAACAAAAAAAAGCTCACATTATTTGCAATGTTGGAAAACACACTCTCCCTTGTCAATTATTTCCTTATGAATTTGCAGTGTTGGAAAACACACTATCCCCTATGTAGGAGAAATGCTCACATTGTTTGCAGTGTTGGAAAACACACTGTCCTTTGTGTAAGAAAAGTGGACAGGGGACAATGTGTTTTCCAACATTGGAAACATGATTGGAACAAAAAAATGCTCACATTGTTTGCAGTGTTGGAAAATACACTGTCCCCTATGTAGGAAAAGTGGATAGGGGACATCATTAGAATGTAATATGTCTAGAAATAACTAACAAGGGGTAGTGTGTTTTCCAACATTAGAAATAACTAATAGGGAACAGTGTGTTTTCCACTTTCCAACATTGCAAATAACTAACAAGGAACAATGCGTTTTCCAACATTGGAAATAACTAATAGGGGATAGTGTGTTTTTCAATTTATTGATATGATTGGAACAAAAAAATGGTCACATTGTTTGCAGTGTTGGAAAACACATTGCCCCCTGTGTAGGAAAAGTGGATAAGGGACATCATTATAATGTAAGATGTCTAGAAATAACTAGGAAAAGTGAACAAGGGACGTCATTAGAATGTAAGATGTCTAGAAATAACTAATAGGGGACAATGTGTTTTCCAACATTGGAAATAACTAACAAGGGACAGTGTGTTTTCCAATAGGGGACAGTGTGTTTTCCAACAGGGAACAAAAAAATGACACAGTGTGTTTTCCAATAGGGGACAGTGTGTTTTCCAATAGAGAAAAAAAAATGACAATGCGTTTTCCAACAAGGAAATAAGTAATAGTGGACAATGTGTTTTCCAACATTATTTGCAGTGTTGGAAAACACACCGTCCCTTATCAATTATTTCCACAAGGGACAATGTGGTTTCTAGCACTGCAAATAATGTTGGAAAACACATTGTCCCCTATTAGTTATTTCCTTATTGGAAAAAACACTGTCATTGTTTTGTTCCCTATTGGAAAAAATAGTGTCCCCTTTTGGAAAACACACTTCCTCCTATTAGAAAACACACTGTTTCCACCTTCAAATTTTAGAACTCTTTGGTTATTGGAACAAAAAATTGCTCACATTGTTTGCAGTGTTGAAAAACACACTGTCCCCTATGTAGAAAAAGTGGATAGCGGGCATCATTAGAATGTAAGAAGCAATTAGGACAAAGAAGAAGTAGGTTGTGTACAACATTTGAAATACCAAAAAGCATAAAATTTGAAAACCCACCAATTCAAATGCATCATGAACACTTATAGTGAGACCTACAGTACAATAGATCGATCATTGTTTCCAGAGAAACATTATCAACAATTCTGAAAATTTCTTCCAAGATACACATGTACATAAATTATGTGGTAAGTGTGCACTCTTAATTAATGCTTCCCCAATTGGTGATGTCTATGTATGGTTGTCTCTACCCTATTTTATCTCAGTCGTTATAGCTAACACAAACTACCTTTATAATATGAGAGTTCCATGTTTTTTCATGAAATAAGAACCCAGACCCAAAAGTATAAACTTAATATTACCAAAATTTTCAAATCCTTCAAAGTCACAACACCTTTATGCCTTGCAAATAGAAAAAAAAATATTGACACCCAACTCACAATTATACCATAGAACACCACCAAGAATTATATCTTTCCAGCTAATAATGTGTTCCCTTCAAATAAAACCACATTTTAATTAATATATTTAATGTACAATTGGTTGAACCATGGTGTTGTGGTTCTTGTCATCAAGATTTAAAATCTTTAGTGAACTGTTATTGCTAAGTTTTCATGTTGGAGATGAGATATTTCTTAAGTATTATTGCTGAGTTTTCATATTAGAGAAAAACATTCTTGATTTCTGTTTTTCATAAATTTTTGACATGGCTTCTTTCTAGAAGCTTGTTTTCTTATTTGTGTTTAGTTTTTCCCACCATTGCTAAAGTTCAAACCATAAAATGATGGCTTGGTCTACATATGGAAAAAAGATGAAAAGAAAGATCGAGATACTTTTTCTTTTCATGGGATTTTCTCTTATTTAGTTTTCCACCAGTAAATTGCATGACATGTCATTCAAATTGTCACACATATAATGAAACAAGATAATTGCAGAGTATACTGGCAACTGCTTACCGAAAAAATCTGTAGAAGAAATCTTCCTTTAGTCATTAATCCCTTGTATTTTAGTGCACCTCAAGAAAATATCGAACAACAAAATATTTTCGCAAAGGTACAAATTTTCAACATCGAAGATGACAAATAAAATGATAACAAATAGTAAATCCATAAGATAGTTTTCTGTCCATACATCCTACACAAATCTCTCCTACATTTTCAATAAAAAGAGATTGAGATCAATAGCTGCCAATGGACTATAAAAGATCATATTCATATTTAATGTTCAACAAACTGCACATAAGAAAACTTGTCAAACAAAACAATACATATAAAATCCAAACAACTTTCATGGATATGTATTAGTATATCCATTGCCCCCGAGATGTAGTGAACTACAGTGACACCCTTTTCTTCAATTTATTAGCCATAGCCTATATGAGAATCTCTTATGGTAGCTACTATATTTTACAGTGTGCAAATATATTGCACACACAAAAGGAAAGAACCAGATTGAAAATTAAAAACTAAATAAAATTCTATTTTAAGGCAAGTCCTGGCTCTATAGTGGTAGACCACTGAATTTTTTTCCTTGGCCTGATAATCTAATAGGGTAAGAACATTGAACCCAAATCAGCAAGCACAAAGAAAAAATCTTTTGCAAAATTTTTAGGCTTCCTTTTAGCTCTAGGATTTGGTTTTCTAACACTTGAATGTAGTTAGAAATCCAACAAAATGTTCATTTTCTCTGCTATTTATTTTTCAAACCAGATGAATGACCAACCAACCTGAGAATTCATCCAATAACAAAAAGGGGTCCAAAAACATCAATTTTGGTCTATCCACAAGAAAGAATATGATTACATAGACAAAGGAGATAGAAATCTAAGCATATTGGGAAGTAAATAAATGAAGTTGGTACTTGCCAATATTGCACCTGACAATGGCTCCATCTCCTTCATATTTCTCCCTCGCCAACACCTTCTTTGCCACAATGCATGGTTTCACAAATGTAGTCATGTTATTCATGCTTGAAAAATATTTACTTTTCCTTACAAATAATGAAATCAATAGACAACAATAAAACTATAGGTGCCACAGGCTTCATTTGAGGGTCATTAGTTGTTCCACCATAGCCCAAGTCTCTGTAACCTGGCCCATATCTGCTGCTCACAATCCCCGCATGTAGTAACAACAAAAACACCAGTTAGGTGAGTGATTTTGTGCCAAAAGATGAATATTTGAATAGAGGGAAACGAGTTTCAGTCAATGAGTTTGTGCCATGGTAATATGTTTCTATTACTATCTCTACATGTTCCACCGAGTTCTCATTGATGTCATTGAACGAAACACAAAAATTGTTTATCTACAAACAAGCACAAGAAAACATTAGACCCATAACAAACATTCTAAGACCATATCCGCTATGCCAAGCATCACCAAAGTCACCAAAACCAACAGAAAATCCAACATCCAAAATGACAATCATTTTAGAAGCCACATCACCCCTCCATTGTCAATTTCCCAAGAATTTCTCTCTACAACACATCGACCTGGAAAAAACAGAAACCAAAACAATTGCCGCTTGTTCATAAAATAATTATAACAAATGAAAATGGTTTTTCAAACTTCCGCTCATTTTAAATTTAAACCTCCTACTCAGTTTTAAACTCCTGATGAATTTTCAAAATTTGTACATCTAAAAAGGTGGCTTAGTCTATCAACTTTTTCTGTTTGGTTATCTGTCTAGCTCTCTCCGTTTCCATCTCCTTCCATTGTGAGTGCATTTTTTCCAATGTTGGATGTTGATGGGGATGGCATGTTATGTTATACATGTTACATAGGTGAATATTATCTAGGAGTTAGCTTTCTCCATTGAGAGGTGCCCCAAAAAAACAAATTTGGACACATGGAACAAATAAACTGTATTTTATACAATATGCATCCTGGGTCATTAAAATGCAGGTTCATGCTTTATCGACACCAATAATACCAATGCTCCCTATTAATGCTGGCAGATTTAACAATATTGCTATTAATAATAATAATTATAGATTATTCTTGATAATAATTTCAATACCATCTGCACGTCCACCTGTTATTTGGATGCCTAAGGGGAAAATTCAAATGGACGCAATATTGGAAAGTATTAATATCCGCTAAGTTGCTAAGGAAAGCGAATAGTTTAGGAATGTCATGGATAGATTGTTAAAACATGTTATTTTAAGGGGGAATGCATCTCCACGAGTATGACATAAAATGCATTAAAAAAAAGGTAAATAAATTAATTTAATATTTAGGACTCCATGTTTCCCATGGAAGCCTTTCCCAACTACGAAACACTAAATTCCATATTTTTTAAATCATCTAAAGAAAAAGAAATGGTCCCCACTTCATGGGAAGGAGGAGTGAGATATTAATTTAAAATGTAGAGAGGAAAAAAATATAAGAAACAAAAGATAAAGAATAGGCATCAATAGAACATCTTTAGAAAGAAAGAAATTTCCTTTAACATTATTTTGGTTTGAGTAAAATAATATATCTATTTGTATATGAAAATATTATCCTTATGATTTTTAATTTACTTCTTAAAGTAATTAAGATATAGAGAGAATATTTATTTTTCTTATATATAAGTTTAAATAAATAATTTAATGGTGATTTTGAGGTGAATGAGTTCTACTAGGGTTTTGTGTTTTCTGAGGTCATCCTTGGCCCCTCCTGCATCATACTGTGCTTCTCGCACAGGAAATTTTTTCCTTCATTGAGTATGATCTTATTTACTACTGTTTTAGGGGTTTATTCTACCTTCAACCGATACTAACCCAACAATTCATGCTGGTGTTAGCGGTTTGTCGATGCAGTTTAATGCCCCCCACCCCCCCCCCCAACTGAACAAACACCCTCAGAAATTTTTTCTGAAAGTCTTTCATGAGGTAAGCATTCTGATGGCCCTGCTGATGTAGTTTTACCTTTACCTGATTTTGATTCTGCATGCCAATGGCTCGAACAACACACCCTTGTGGGTTATTTTTTTGGGAGGACTCCCCCCGAAAGTGTGCTAAAAGAATGGGTCAGCAAGGCCTGGGTCCCTCATGGAGTCTGTCTTGATATGGTCAAAAATTTGACCAAAGAATTTTTTTTGTTCCGCTTTGCAGAAGTTAGTCATGTCCAAGCTATTTTGGGTCATGGACCCTGGTATGCTAGGTCCTCCTTGTTGGTTTTCCAGGCATGGACCCAAGATTTTTCTCCCTCAGATGACACCAAAATGCGTGTCTCGGTCTGGATTGAGTTTCCCAGGTTACCTCTGCCATGCGTGCCCTTCCTGAACCATATTGCTTCCTCTTTGGGGAGGGTTGTTTGTATCGAACTTGATAGGTTCTTCCAACCCCGAAAATAGAAGAGGGTTTGTGTGGAAGTTGATTTATTAAAGGATTTAGAAGTGTCTATAGAAATTCAAATTGGTGCCATTAGACACACCCAGAAAGTCACATATTTCAATCTGCCCAACACATGATATCGGTGCCAGTTAGCTAACCACAAGATCAATGACTGCCCTTTGATAGTTCCTTGTACATCTTCACAATCATGAGATATTGAAAAGCCTCATCAGGAAGAGCCTTCTGCTAAGGCTAAAACAAAGTGGACTATGATTTCAAACAAACCAAAATAGTTTCAAACCCTTTAGAGAAGGGGACAAATGCTCCCTTAGGAGCCACTTCTGTTGCTGTACAACTCAGGTCAAAGGCCACACCTCAGCCTATGGCTGTTTTGTGTGCTCAAATGGATTTTCCTTCCACAACAAGAGCTCAACGGCAGTCTCACAACCCATCTCCACCAGCGGAAGAAGGAGAATATGTGTCTGAAAAATGAAGGTTTTCTCCTCCTATTCAGTTTGGTTCTGTTTCACAATAGTTTTTGAAGAATAGCTTCTCTTCCCTGGTTGATGAGGACCTGGATTATGCAAGTATGGAATATTTTCATCTATGAATTTTATTTCATGGAATGTCCGAGGTCTAACTGACCTCTCTAGAAAGTATTCTCTTAGGAATACTTTGTAGAAATACTCAGGGATTGAAGTGCTTTGTCTCTAGGAAGTTAAAATTTTAGGTTTTTTGCTCGTTTCAGCTTGTCGCTCTTTTTGGCCAGCCAGTACTATGTTTTGCACTTTGCATGAAGATGGTCGTAGTGGAGCTAACACTCTTTTGGCCCCATGATTGCATTCTTGCATGGTGGACCATGGGGTTGACCCTTCCCAGCGGGTGGTCTGGGTTCTTCTTAATATTGAAAATCATTCCTTTGGGATTATTAATGTTTATGCCTCTAATGATGCTGTAGAGCATTGCCTGCTTTGGCACTAGATTGCTGATTCTCTGCTAGTTTCCACTTGGTTTCTCTGTAGGGATTTTAACATGGTGGAGATGGCATATGACAAGGATGGCACCTTGCCTTTCCATTGGGCTACTGTCAAAAGGGAGGTGTGGTTTTACATGCGCAATATATTGGGGCTTTTTGATCCCAATATGGGCTGCCGCCATTCTCATTCTCTCTAGCACACTTGGTGTAACTACAAGATTGGTTCTGACATAGTTTTTAAATGCCTTGATTGTGCCATGATCATGGCTCAATATTTTTTTTTCCTTTACTAGCTCTACCTTGCCAATAAAGCTGTTAGTGGATGTGACCCTTTCTAATCACTTCCCAATTCAATTTCGCATTGAATGGGCATCTCGTCAGCCCTGCACATGTAAGACCCAATTTTTTTTTTAACACATCTTTGCTTTGTCAAAAAGACCACCCTGACCCACATTCACAGGGTTTAGAATTTGGAGTGCAGTCCACCTGGCCATACATGCTAGATTGCTTGGTGGAATGATGCCATCATTCATAGTGCACATTTCTTATGCATTTATGGGCACCAATTGGCTATATTTCATCGACGATCTTATGAGACCACCACTGCTAACTTGTGTACTACTATGGAGGCTTTGGTGGCCAGTTTGTTCTCCCCGTCACATCAAGTCAGGGTGGAAGATTTAAGGCAACAAAAGAAAGTGGCTAATAATTATACTGCCAGAGGTGCTCAAATCAAAGCTCGGCTTCACTGGCTTAAAATTGGTGATCGTGCCTCTAAAGAGTTTGTTTTGGCCCTTCATTCTTGACACTCATCCCCAGGCATCAAAGCAATCAAAGATGGTAACCGAGTGCTCTCTGAGCTACTTGACATTCCCCAGGCCTTTGTGCATCACTATGAATAGGTTTTCACTACTCAGGACTCCACGCTTGCACACTAGCAAGTCCTTTAGGACTGCCTTGTTGTTGTGCCACATAGGATTTCTTTAGCCTAGATTAATTTTTGTGATCAATTGTTAACAATTGATGATCTCAAGGAAGCCATTTCCTCTATGGCTGATGACAAGGCTCTTGGGATTGATGGCTTCCCTTGTGAATTTTACAAAGCTCTTTGGGACTGTGTTGGGAGTGATTTACATCATATTTATCTTGAATCCTTTCAACCCAAATCTCTAGGAAATTTAATAAATAAAGGCAATATAAAATTCATACCTAAGCTTGGGGATCTAGAGGATATTTGCAAGTGGAGGCCTGTCACGCTTCTCAATGTTTCCTACAAAATCATTGCCAAAGCCCTAGCTCTGAAAATTCCCCACCTCTTGCCTCAGGTTGTGTACCCTGAACAAACTTGTTTCATTAAATCTAGGTTAATTCTAGATAATATTATTGTTGCTTGGGAAGGCATGGAGTGGGCTCGGTGGTCAAACCAGCAAGCGGTGTTCATTAAAATTGATTTTTCCAAAGCTTATGACCGCATTGGATGGTGTTTCATTCTTGGGATGTTGCAAGCCTTGGGATGTGGACCCAACTTTATTCAGTTTGTTCGTATGATTTTTTCTGATGCTTTAGCTTGCATTACCATTAATGGCTGCCAATCTTCTGCTTTTGGTATTTTTCATTCCATTCACCAGGGGTGACCTTTTGCCCCTGCTTTGTATGTGCTAGCTGCTGAAGGCTTTGGCTATCTTCTGGCCCATGTTGTCTCTCAGCAATGTGTTAAAGGGATCTCTCTCCTAGACTCCCAGGAGTAGCTTGTCAATGGCCACTTTGCAGATGATTCTTTTCTCACTCTCTTGGAAGATGAAAAATCCATCACTGCTGCCCTTGATTGTCTTAGTACTATTTGTCTTGCCTCTGATTCTGCGATTCAATGGCACAAGACCTTATGCTACAAACAATCAATGCTCCCCAATCCTGCGTGGCTCCAAACTTATAATTGGAAGTGGATTGGGTAGGGATAAATCTTTCATTTTCTGGGCGTCCCCTTCACCATTCAAGCTTCCTTTCGGGAGCTTTGGCAAGCCGTGCTCTCCAGGGTTGAGTAGAAGCTAGCCTATTGGATTACTAAGCCTCTCTCGTTGGTTGGTAAATTTCAAGTTTGCTCTAAAATTTTGGCAGCCACTCATATCTACTACTCTTCTTGTTGGGCTCCTTCAAAATTTGCCTACAGTAGGCTTGAAAAATTGCTTCAAGATTTTTTATTGGCTTCCTCTGAAACCCACGAAAGGTTTTCATCGGGTCACTTGGGAGTATTGTTATCTCCCTAAGGAATTTGGAGGACTTGGGCTGCTCTCCACTCAACAACAAGGGATTGCTCTCTGTGTCAAATGGATTATTCGGGTTCTTACCGGAGATGAAGCCTGGAAAATTCTCCTCAGGCATTGTATTCATTTTGGTTTTCCTGTTCACAGACCAAATTGGAAAGGAATTGGTCTCCAAAACCTCCTGGTTATGAGGGAGTCGGTTCAAAATTTTTGGCTCCTTTGTGGCCAAGAGCATCTGGTGCTCTTAGGAAACTGTTAAGTCGTGGCTCCATTGGGTTGGGGCTAGATTTCATGATGGGATTTCCATCAACCAACAAAACTTATGATGGTATCCCCTTCTGGTTCAAAATGGTCAACCCTTGGCCAAGTCACCTTGGTTCAAGGCCCTCAGATTTCATAAAAAGGGAATTAGAACCCTACATCATCTTTTTCACCAGCCCACTATGCATCTTTTGCAGTGGGATTCTTTTAAAGCCTAGTACAGTCTTCAAAACTAGGACCGTCATACTTTTGACAGGCTGGTGAATGCCTTTCCGGTGGACATGCTTCACAAAGTTGGCATTCGTGGGCACAAACCATGGTGGAAAGACGAGAAGTTCCAAACACCCCTCTCAGGAGATACAAGCCGCAACTTGGTTAAAGGTGGCTTTCACCCCATTTTCCTATGATTAGTACTTTGAACTAGAGGTGGCTTCTTATTTCCTCTGCCCATACTTGGCGTAAGAGGTTTGATGCCACTTGGTCTAAAATTGTTAATCCGAAGCTAGCCCACTTTTCTTGGTGTATTCTTTTCTAAGGCTTGCTTGTGGGTTCTCAACTTGTTGATTTGGGGGTTCCTAACCCTTGCTGCCCTTTTTGTGGGAAATATGAAAGCTTTAAGAATCATTTTTGGTTTTATCCCAAAGCTCAACAAATTTAGACTTGGATTCATTATTTCTTTCAGCCTTTTTGGCTGGAACCCTTCTCTTGGCATATGGTTTTGCTGGGGGACCTGCTTGGAATCCTGGCTAAGTTCACCCAGCTTTGGCACACTTTCACGGTGGAAATCCTCTTCAATATCTAGAAAGAAAAAAAATGCTTGCATATTTGCTCATTCTCATTTGGATGTTAATGTCTCTCTTTATGCTAAAGCAATTATTTGTTCTAATGTTCTCCTATAGATTCAAGTACAAGCCAACAAGGTTGCACTGGAGGTGGCTCACCTACAGGTCCTCCTAGACCACTAGGGCAATGCTCCTTGTACTGTGGCTCAAATTCCAGATTCTCCCTCCTCCTCCCATGACCAGTCGCCCTCTTGGAGCCAAAAGCGGAATGATTCTATACGTTCCCACTCCGAGAATCTTGCTTGGTGGGATTCCTGGCCTCCTAGGCGGGCTTGTTCTCCTTCGCCAGAACCTAGTTAGGGATGTCTCTCTGGTGGTGCTACGGGGAGTGGTGGTGGCAGTTCTGGGTGGCCCTATGATGCTGTGCCTGCTTGTGGCTTTGGCTGGCCTGCCAATGGTAAAAATTTTCCTCGACTAGCTCTTGCAATCTCTCCTCGGCATGAGGAAGAAGATAAAGATAAAGATAAAGATGATGATTGTTGGGGTGCTCCTCTTGATGTAAATCCAGATGTATGGGGGAAAAAGTTGGATGATAGGGATCCCCCAGGCTCTACTGGCACTGCTTTGGCCACATAATTGCCATTTTTTACTTCCTGCTTTTAGAATTCTGGGCTAGGCCCATGTGATCAATTATTTTGACTTTTCTGGGCTCTGCCCATGTGACTTTCAAGGTGTGCCTTCTTACCACGCATTCCTTTTTTTGTAAATTTGTATTCTTATCTTTATATTAATATAGATATCTGCCTATTTATCAAAAAATAAAAAAATAATTCAATCAATAATAAATATTTCAAGAGTTTTAACATTAATTTCTTAATCAATGTTTATAGGTTTAAGATCAATATTAATAATTATTAGTTCTAGTATTGATTGTGAATCTAATATTAATATTGATAAAAGTGATACAACTAATTCTCCCTTATTTAGTTTCGGTATTAGTATTAATGTTAATAATGATGGATTTAATATAAATATTAGTATTAATATTATCTATAATGCTAATATCATTAATTAGAAGCCAATATTAAATGGTGTCATATTTTAACCACATAGGCAATATGCATAAAAAAATGTTAACATAATTATGGATTATATTTTTTTTTTGGAATTAATATTGGTAAGCATTGCAATAGTAACTATATATATATATCTAGAGTCGGTAATACAACGTAATTAATAAGGAACTTTTATGATTGTAATGAGTATTATGACTTCGAGAATTATATATATAATTAAATCATGGTTCGATACTAATATCAGTATTAACATTATAGAGGATAATTGCAATATGAATATCAGAAGTGTGTTTTATTTTGGCAAATAATAGTGTACTTAAAATTAAAAAAAGGGGTTTACTAAAACAATCAAAAGTAATATTAATAGATTAAATCAAATATAATGACAAAGAATTAACTAAGGATTAATTTATTTAATTAAGAGTTATTTTGGTGGATCTAGTGGAAATATAAGATATAAATTCTACAGATCACTATCAATATCATAGTAGTAGGGTTGTATATTTACAATAATATTTATTGACATAATCTAAAAACTGAAATTATATAATATTAATAGTGTGAATAATTTAGCATCGTCTCCAAGCCATTGTGACATGGTGAATGAATAATAATAGACTCATAAATTTATAATTGGTTCTATACCAATCATATAATTTGATTTAGTATCAATGAATGCTATCTTGGGGGCTTCAACAATGGGTTATTATTAGCTTGGGTGGATATTATTATAAGAAGATTTAAGATTGAATTTTTTGTTCATTCACATATATTTTGTTGATTTCTTCATTTTGTAACCATGACTATTTTGGGCGTTAAGCGACATATTTACAAAACTTACAACAAACAATAACCTTCTACATGTAGTTGTTTCCAAAATAAAATAGACCAAAACTTTTTGCTACATGTTCTGATCTTAAAACAATTTAGGGCATGACACTATAATATTTAGGTATAATTTTTTATTGTTGTTTTTTCAATAAAAGTGGCTAAGCCACTAAAATTTTATTTATTTATAAAGTAGATTAAAATAACACGTTTTAAACTCAATCTTGCTTGTAGGAGAGCCCAAATTTAGTACATATATATATATTGCATACTATGAATCCCAACTAGTAATGGTATACCCAAAAAATTTGATTGTTATTTGCATCTTTTGACCCTCGTAATTGCATGAATTTTAGTGTTTAGGGTGGAAAAGTTTAAGTGGTTCATCATATTATTGATTCATTTTGATTAACCTTATTTTCCAACACTTATCAACATGGATTTCAGCATAAAGAATATAATGTTGCAACTTCTACCTTACAAAAATGAGAGCAAGGAATTGTTTCTCCATGGTAAAACAAGTTTCATAATTGAATAGCTTACGACTAATGTAGTAGACCACTCTTTCTTTACCATCATCATCATGTTGAGCTAATAAAGCTACTAAGGCATGGGGTGATGTAGACATATAAAGAAAAAAGGGTCTATCCTGCACAATCGACATAATTATAGGAGGACTGACCAAATAACTCTTGATTGACTCAAAATATTTTTCACACTCATCATCCCATCGAAAGAAAACACATTTCTTCAAAAGTTGTGTGAAGGGAACGGTACGATCATCCAAATAAGATACAAATCTATGAATTTCCTGAATCTTCCCCTACAAACTACATAGCTAAGAGATGTTTTTAGGAAGATGCATGTTAACAATTGCATCAATTTCATTTGTATTGGCTTCGATTCCACAATGAGAGATGATAAATCCCAAAATATTGTTGGCATCAACATCGAAGACATGCTTAAGAGGATTCAGTCTCATCTTATAAAGTGGAAGCCTTTCAAAGATAATACGAATATTTTCAACATGTTCCTGACGAGTCATAGACATATCCAATATTTCATCGATGTAATCTTCTAGAATTTTGTGAATGAAATCATGAAAGATAATTCATCGCTTGTTGGTAAGTTTCTCTTGCATTCTTTAACCCAAATGACATGAATACATAGCAGAAGGTACCCCAAGGGGTAGTGAAGGTTGCCTTATACTGATCTTCTAGGTTAATGCAATTTTAATTATAGCTTGAGAATCCATCCATGAAAGACAATAAGGCATGGCCTACAATCGATTCTATGATCATATCAATATTAGGCAACATAAAATGATCTTTAAGAGAAGCCTTGTTGAGATCATGAAAATCAATACAAATATGAATACTACCATTAGGATTGTTGATGTCACATCCCTATCAACGATCTCCATGTTAGATGGTGTAGTAGGAAAATAAACTAAAAATAAAGAAAGTAACATAGTAAATTTTATATTTAATGAGGCATGGGCTATGATATGGGCTTTATGTCTGACCATTAAATTGGAGAGGAAAGAGAAGTGGAGTAGAAGTATGCAAATCCATCAATGCCTCAATAAATGGGTATGACATGAGTAAATGCAAGATGAAGATAGAGGATTGACTAAGAAGGTAGCACCTTTAATGTACTTGGGAAACTTTTAAACCTTCATAACCCCCTTCTCTAGGTATTCATGTGATATTTCAGAGGAAGATAAAAGGCAATAGAAAATTTCAAGAAAATGCAACTGGTAAGTGAAAAAATATTGTACATGCGTGTGCTAAAATGAGAGCTTTTGGAATAGATTATGGGTAGCCACCAAGGCATAGATGTTAGAAGAATTATGGACACACACAAATGGGAGAAAAATATGAGAAATAGAGGAATTTTGGCATATAGGGAGGAGAAATTCATAGAAAAGTTTGATAGGAGGTATGTAGAAAACATGGTGTGGGAGGGAAAGAAAAAGAGAATACAAATTCTACTTGAGAAGAGAAGACAAAGGGAAAATAAATTTGGAAAGGATGCAAGGCCATATATACATGAGATGGATCTATTAAAAGGCTCAAGAAATTTCAAGAAAATGCTATTCGTAGGTGTCAAGGCCACGTTCCACAACCATAACCATCATTATCCTTGACTGAGCTAGGAGGAAGGTTTGTAATAGGCTATGAACATCTATAAAAAATCAAAGAGACCATGAAAATGTATGGAGAAGGATTAAAAAGAGCACACACAAGATAAAGAGCATAGAGAAACATGAAAGGGAAGAATAGAGGCAGTGTTGAGTGGATGTGAGTGAAAAGGGGCATTATGAGACCAAACATAGGGATTGAAGAATATAGTAGAATTTCATGTCCGCAAACCTTGATTGAGTGGTAGTTAATTGATAATAATTTAATTCTAAAATTCATGATTGGTGGTAAAAGATAAAATGCCATTTTTTTCCTTGGAAACATGTAGCATATCAATTCTCATATTCTCTTGAGTGGAAAATATGGAAACAGAGACAAGGTATGTGAAGTTTTTCACAAAATTCCTCAATGAAATGTGATATTCCATTTAATCATGAGAATTGCAATTGTACAAAAATTTATAATTATTATCAATGCAAAAGAGTTGATGTTTCAACTATATATAAGCTCAAGATCCAAACCATAAATATATGAGATTCAAGCAAGTGAAATCATCATTCTTAAACCTAGAACTTTAAATATATTTATATGTGGGGTTGTGTATGCGAGAATGTGGCAGCATATAGTTGGGTGTATACTTTAATAAATGCAAACAAATGTAATTTGTATACACACATAACCAACCTTTATTTAATCATTGTTAACAAGGGATAAATAATGAGTGATTATGGTGTCCAAAGGGATGTATTTTATTCGACAGTGTGTGCATAAGTAAATATGTATCTGATTAGTTATCAAGCCTCATTATGGTGTGGGCTATAAAAAAGTTAGATCCACCAGTAGAATGACTAGAATAATAGTTGTGGAAATTTTTTTGTATATTAAATTAAAGTTTCTTTATCTCTATTTGGTTTGCTATATATGGTTTATTTAGAAGTGATTATTTATCCATATTAACTATTTTAAGGGCCCAATATTGAGTAGAATTCAACTTTGTAGATTAGAAATCAATATTTTATTAAGGTAACATTTGTGTGTAATTATTTATATAGTATATTTTAAGTGGTAATATTTATCGAAATATATTCTAGTGCCTAACATCTCTAGGAAATACTAGCAATGTGTACATTGGTAGGCACTTAGTGCCCTCCAATGGATGGTGATATTTTAATTTCCTTCATGGAATCATTTTACTAATTTATATTATTGTGAATCTATATGACAATCACCTTGTGCTATGTAGGCATTAACAATGTGATGATATTGACCTAGATTATTATAACCATATCGTGATGATCTCTTGGAAAATAAGTGACTAAATTTTACCTTCTGAGAAAAGTAGAGTTATCCTCTAGTTGGAGGAAAAAGAAGCTAAATAGGATTACTTCATTAAGGATAAAAGGCATATACTCTTCATCGAGTTTCACTTCTAAAAGCTAAAGGTTATTCTTCTTATTATATCACAATGCTAGTGAAAAATATAAATGAAATAAAAGGTTAAGAGCATTACTACTAATTATATTAATGAGTGCACTTTATCATATGATCATTTTCTTATTATAGGATTTTCTATTTCCTTAAGTATGACCCCATCATTGATCATGCTTAAAACTCATTCATATTTAGGGTGTTATGTCTCTTGATGTTCAAAGGATTTTTATGTGGCATTGTTGATTAGATATGTATACCAACCTCTTAACATGGGAACCTAGAGATGGGAATTATCATGTGAACAGAGGAATGATATTAGATCTATAGTGAACCGTAATATGGTCACATACTACATGGAAAATAACTATTGTTTAGTTTTATTATGTTGTTGAAATTAAGTTAATAAATAAACCTATAAGATCATGCTTGCAATATCACTTGAGACCTTATTGTTGACTATCATGTTCATTTTTTAGTATAAATAAATTAAATTACCCAACCAATGAAATAGACTATTATAATAACATGGGTGCACTATACGGTAAAGGAAATTAGAAGATCAAGAATACTATTAGTAATATATTGGTCTAATGGATATAGTATTGCCAATTTCCTTAAGTAGGATTTAGGCATTGATTATAAGTTAAAATAAGCTCATAAATACTATTGCATGCCCTTTGAAGATATCTATTGAACCCTTGAGTATAAGAACTTAAATATTGAAACTATTATATGAGTTTCAAATGGAATGATTTCCTATGGGTTGTGTGAACCAAGGTAATGTTGTATTAAGTAATAAGCCTATCCCCTAGGTCACTGAGATGAACCTATAAGATATTCAGGATATTCAAATAGGATTATAAATAAAATGAGTGGAGTTTGATCCAAGAACTCGATATCCTTAAGGGGGGATTGTTAGAAAAACCTTGATTATGGGAAATTTGAGAATAGGCATCCCTTTAGAGACAGTGTAAGGATAAATACTTGCGACTTTGATCCATTTAGAAGCGAGTAAGTAGGAAATTCTTGGGTGAAGGATGTCCTTGTGACCTCAAGTCTATAGGGGGAGGGTTTAGGGGGGATAAAATCCAAGAGTCAGGGTTTGTACTATATGAATTTATCTTTCCTCCTTTGTAAGCTTTGGTTTGAACCTGAATGGGTACCGAATGGGTATGAATGAGTTAAGAAAATATAATATCTTATATTTAATACATGATGTTCTTCGAATAGTAAGTTGAATGAAGTAATAGATTTAACTACTTATAATTGTTATTTTATTATATGCATGTGTTCGGTAAAGTCCATCTCGTGTTGGTTCCATGTAACTTTTATGTGTTGTGAAAAATAACTCCATATCTAGAGGTCTCTATGTATAGGCATGTGTATCTATTGATTGTGATTGTGATTCATGCTATGTATGACTCACACAAGTGTGAATCTATGGGATATTTGAGCACTGATAGGTAGTCATTAGATTATGCCAATGATTGATGTCTGGGCTACTACTAGGGACTAGTTACCATTCACTTGCTTCATGGAGGTGAATGTTGCTATGGGCTATGCTGGTTATATGATATGATACTGCTTGTATGGGTAGGGACCCATCCATGTAGTAAACAATAATAAGAGGTTGACCATTGTATCAAGGGGTTCACTGGCTATCACTGAGGGGACGAAAGTGACTAATGCCAAGTGCTACCTAGGATTGTGAAGAAGATAGTTGGCAATATCATTAAGCTCACAAGGTGGTATATGTCGGGAGCTAATTCTTCCTAGGTGAAAAAAATTGTCATCAATGGGATATGGTGGTTCACTACTTGTGGAAAGCCTTGGGATGGTGGATGGACCTACAATGTAGTATGGGATGTATTGAATCCCCTTCCCAGTTGTTAGAATATATACTTGACCTTGTTGGGTTGAGGATGAAATCGTGATGTAGTATGGGATGCAACGAATCCTCTTACCATTTGTCCAATGGTGCAGAAGATCAGAGGAAAGGATAGGACCCATGATGTAGTGTGTAATGCACTACTATTATTTCTATTTGGTCAACCATTGTGATGTGTTAGCTAGTCACTGTGTATGTGATTTATGATCGAGCTCGTCACTATGTATGTGATGTATGCTAGAGATTTTCACTATGTATGTGATGTTGGAGCTCATCACTATGCATGATATATATATTGGACCTTGTCATTATGTATGTGATGTATGTTGGAGCTTGTCAATGTGTATATGTGATGTATGTTGGAGCTTGTCACTATGTGTGTGATGTATGCAAGAGCTCATCATAGTGTATTTGTAATCTATGCTAGATACAGTCACTAATGTAATTGGGATATGCATATGAGCCAATCATTGTTGTAATTGTGATGTACATATGAACTAATCACCATTTTACTTGTGATATGTGTATGTTCCAATCACTATTGTACTTGTGATGTGTATGAGCTAGCCAACTTGTGTATATGAAGGTATGCTCATGACAGTCAATCTGTATGATTTTTTTATATTATTTTATGTTATGACCCTTATGAATATTGTGAATGTTTGTACACTTATTCTTGGTAATGTTCGGTATGAACCCAAAAATTGATGGAAAAATTATCATTATATTATAATTAGCTAATAGATAACTTAAGTTTAATAAATAGTTTTGTTTTAAATGTCATATCAAATATCTCATGCAAGAGGAGAGAATGAACTCACTCTAAAATTGTGGGGAAAAATACAATTCCCCTCATTCCCATGAGGGGATACATAGGTAGGGTCATCATGAACCCTCGAGGTTTATGTCTAGGTATAGGAATGACCCTATTCGTAGGAGCTTAGCACTTTTGAGTGTAAGAATATAAGTGTGATGTTGTTTATCATCACCATGGTGAATAATGAGCTATTGAAATCAATAATTCTAATTTAAGATGGAATATGTTTGGTTGGTTAATTTGGTAGTTGATGTAAATTAAATTAAATTTTTTTGTAGCACCTGAGGGGTGCTTGTTACATTGGTATCAAAGTAGCCGATTTAAAACACAAGACCTATGAAGCTCACTTGACTCTGGGTTAAGTATGTCATATTACATTACCAACTAAGCATAACCAGTTTGATCACTTTATATGTACATAATTGTTTTGAATATATTAATGGACTTTTAAACTCCTAAGAAGGGATGCTTAGTCCTAATGAAGAGTGTTGGAGTAAATAAGTCTTTATCTGATAATTAATTAATCAGTAATTAATTATTAGAGGCTTTTTTACTTTAGTTCACTTAAGATAAACTTAGGAGTTGCATTTTAATCTTTAATTTAATTCTTATTATTAGATTAGACTAAATTTAGGACAAGTTGTCTCATTGCATGAGTTTAATACACCTGTCACTATCTTGTTAATCTGCAAGTAGGGTTTGCTTGTGCTTTTCTTATAAGCATGCACATTCATTTGTAAATTTATCCAAGTTATTTACATTAATAATAATTCTCGAGTTATTGAGCACAATCTTGCCTTTTGATCTTTTCTATTTGTGATAGGTAGTCACTTGTAGGTGTTTCATTAGAGCTATGGATTGAATCAGTCAATTCCAACATGGTATCAGAGGTCAGATCTATAGCCCCCTATCAATTTCTGGAGGAATCTCGCCTTGAAATTTTTATTGGTGTGTCCTGGATCAAAATCGACCTTGTCTTCGCATCCAGAGAAACCAAAAACTAAAGAATGACTGTCATATCAATTTTTGAAAATTTGTAGAAAAAACAAAAAAAATTAGGGGCACAAGATCTGAGGTGGATTTCTTATAGCCTCTGTATGGATACGTACCACTATTTGCATTGAAATATGTGCATATGTTCTCTATTTTTTTTTATCTATTTTATTATTTCCCTTCCTGATTTTTTTTAGAAAAAAAATTCAAAGAAAGTGATTCAAAAAAAAAAAGTTTTTTTTTGAAAAATCAATCAATGTTTTTTTTGAAAAAATTAAAGGGTACAACATACCCTGATTACCGTAGTAATGGTCAAATCAAGGAATGCCAATGAAATTTTTGCAGCCGCTCGATGGCCTTGAAAGCCCCATTGTCGGCCTTTACAATTGGTCATTGGCCCTTTGCAAAAATGGGCACCTCAAAAATCAACGATACTTTTTTCGAAGATCCCGACCACTGAAAATTCAAACTCGATGACACAAGAAAAATCTTAGTGCCCTTTCTATAGATTCAAAAAAATATTCCACCTCGGGAAAAGCACCAATACAACCATAAGTTTTTTGACATGCATTGGAACTCGAGGTGGCGAAAAAAATGAGGCAAAAAATATTCTAATCTATAGAGAATATACCAAGGACCATCAAAATTTCTCGGTGAGGGAGGTTTTTTTTTCGGCAATGGCTTCTAAGCTATCAAATTTAAGCTCAACAAAATGATGATGTCATGATGACATCATCTGACCATATAACCACTCAGCTCCCCTCCTAACCCTAATTTTTTCCTAAAGTAGCTATTTTTTGTTTTTCGCATAACTTGGGCATATTGTGTCGAAATTGGGCAAACAAGATATCATCAAAAATTTGGTTCCACAAACTTTCTAGTGGTGGAAGTCACATCATCAGATTTTGACAGTGGTTCCAATTATTCTTAGTCAAAGCTAGATCTTCATTTTGTGCTTCCAAGCTCATAAATTTTCGTCTGTATCTTCGATTTTTGTGATTCAAGCAACGTTGGAAAGGTATTTCAGAGCTCTTCAGATCTATTCATACACTTTTTCCAGAATCTATGCTAGGTACATTTTATTTAGTATTTTTTGTTTTCACACTTTGCTTAATTACTTAGACGTCTTAGCACCTGGAAATGATCTGTTTGCATGAGATGACATCATTTGATCTACTTTATCAGTATTGAAGTTATTATTCTCTAGTTCCCCTAACTTGTTAGACTTGATTTTACCCTTTGTTATGAGGAAAATTTTCATTGCCTATTTAAGATTATTAAAAATATTTCTCAAGGTATAAACATGAAATGCCAAGAACATAAAATGAAAATAATTGAGGGAATATGTTTTTGATGAATGGTACTCTAATACCTTACTAAGGTTAACTAGTAAATATGTGTACTCAATGGTACAAAATTTACCACTCTTAAGGAATATCAACCCCTAAATTCAAAATGGATGATTGGACTAAGAAAATATGTTTACTCGGGGGTATGTTTTTAGTGTGGACCCTCTTAAATATTATAAAATTTATTCCAAATTTGTCAAATTAGGGAAAAGAGAACCACTTGAGAGGTAAGAATTAGGCATTAAAATACAATTAACTTGACTAGTAACCCAAAATTTTGAAGAAATTAATAAATATAACCTTTTAATAATAATACATGAAGGCTTATCTTAAGGGGGAAGTATTCCACATCCTTACTAGTGACCTCCACGATGGATGATGTAGTAGACAAAGACACTAAAAATAAAATAATAAAATAAAGAAACATAGTCAATTTTGTATTTGAAGATACATGGGTTGTGATATGGGCTTGTTGTGTGACCATTAAATTGGAGAGGACAAATAGGTGGAGTAGAAGTATGTAAATCCATTAATTCCTCAATTAATGGGTGTAGAAATCCAAATTTGACCATTCCCGTATGGTCAAAATCCTATTATTTAGTTGTCTAATTCATTTATATTAATTAAATGAAATTTAATTAATATTGTCCCATTTTCTAAGGTTCCTAAAAGTATTTAATTAAATACTTTATCCTTTAACATTTCCTCTCTAAATTAAATAAATCACATTTCCTCTCTAAATTAAATAAATCAATCAATTTATTTAATTTAGTCAATTATCCTCTTCAATTTTAAATTCATTCTTTCTCTCTCCTTGTCCCATCCTCCATAACCTTTTCACTAATTTGGATTAATCTAATTAATTCTTCATTAGGATGTGCATATCCTTAATCATGACTAATGTCACATCTTTCATATTTAGCCACTTGTCTCTAATCTTCATTAATTTTTCTAATCAACTGTTTGCACAACCTTAATCCTAATCACTTACCTTTCCTAACATGTCCTTAGGTCAACCATTCATGGTACTTACCTTATTTTGTTTGACCTCTTCCCCATGTGAATTAAAAATTCACACTTATTCCCCCCATGCATTTCTTTTCCCCATGACCTCTCAAAGGTCACATCAAGTACATGGGACAAGGACCTCCTTTTGGAGAACCTTGTCTTATCCATGATTTTTTTCCAAGCTTGTGAATTTTAAATTCAATTTTATTCCGCCAATGCCCTCTCCAATCCCTATGGTGACAAGAGTGGACTTTTTAAAAGTCTTCACTTGTCACTTTAAGCCCCACTTGGGGACAAGGAATACCTTCTTAAGGACATCCTCTTCAATCCAAAGGTACTTGTCATTACCCTGAGACTACATGGCCTTTTCCATGTCACCTTGTACTTCTTCCATCTCACCCTCCACATGGAAAGATGTGAGGGATTGTGAGTCCTCAACTCACTAGAACCCTTCATCTTGTCCATGGTGGATCAATTTCAACCACCCATTTTTCTTTAAATGGAGGGCCTTGGCCTCAAGTTAGGGGTTAGAATTTGGAGATTTAGCATACAAGCCATTATTGCCTTGAATCCTTCAAGCCATCCAAGCCATTATTGTAGCATTTACATTCAAGGCCATTTTTCATTCCAACCTACCATCTTCCATCATTCACCCACCTTCATTATTGCAAGCTTGCCATCAAGGACTACACATCAAGAGCATTTTCAAGGGCCAACCACTTCATCAAGCTAAACAAGCAAAGGTATAATACTCATTATTTTTTGTCATTGTTTGTTTAGTTTCAACTAGGCCTAATCTTTGAGGTGTTGTTGTGTTTCCTTTGTCTTGCATTTGTTTCGTTTTGCACTCTAGACTAAGGATTTTCACTGCACACATTTTTGGCATGCCCGATGGGAGCCACGTCACAGGTCTATTCCTTTCACTTCTTTTTTTTTGAAATTTTGCAAGTTCAGAAACATAGAGGCAACTCTGCCCTCAAGGGGGTGACTCAACCCACAAAGGGGTGACCCTGACCACGAACAGGTGACCCTACTCACAAAGGGGTGACCCCACCTAAAATCCAAAATTCTATTTTTTTTTTCTCTTGTTTCTAACTATTTTGTAGGTTCAGGTCCACAAACAGGCGACCCCACCCATAAAGGGCGAACCCGCCTAGAATCCATAATTCTATTTTTTGTTTTTTCCTATTTTTTATTGTGTTCTGCAGATTCTATCCACGAATAGGTGCCTCACTCAGAAAGGGGTGACCCCACCCACAAAGGGATGACTTCGCACAAAACATTGATCTTAAGTTTTTGTTTTTTTGTGTTTTTTTGACTTTTCTGCAAGTTATGGAAAAATAGCCGGCCCTGCCAAAAAATAGGTGACCCCACCCTGAAAGGGGCGACTCTACCCTAAGAGACAGCTACACCCAAAATACAGAGGTGACCACTCCTAAAACAAAGAAAAAATAGGTAAACAAATAGTAAGTTTGTCATTCCAAAATTTAGTTTATGGTTGTTTTTCACTATTTCTGACCTGCTAACATTTGTTTGTTGGTGAGTGTGTTTCTTACTAATGTTTGTGCAACTTGATTTTCAAAGATATAAAAAAAAGACTACTAATGGGTTTTTTGTAGGTGGAGAAAATCTATGTTTTCCTAGTTAGTTACTTCTTGTTTTCATTTCTAAACTAGGAACATAGATTTAATTAAATGGGTCAATAAAATTTCTTGTGCTTGTAGAAGTGGGCTATTGAAGTATCGAATTCCCTTGCACCATTTGGCGATCCTGGGTGAAGAGAAATCATAGTCCACTTAAGTCTTTTTTTACCCATTTTTAATTCTCTTAGTGGGAACTGCTTGGGGATTTCATCACCCCAAGGGACGATTCCAACCACCCGTACTAATGGGGTATGTAAAGGGGGAGGTGAAAGCTATACCTCCATCCAGTCACATTGTGCCTGGCGGAGTGTCAAAGGTAGGGTGATACCTAGAAAAGATGTGAAGTTTTGGTTTGAGCTCCCAGTATCTCGCTGGTTGTTCTCCCGACTCACGCCTGTAGATGGGTTGGTGTTCATGGTTTTGCCCCACATACCATGCATATATCAGGGATGCCCTTAGATGTCTTGTTTAGCCTAGATAGAGGACCGTGTTGGCCATACCCTTAACACTAAACTTAGGCTTGTGTTGTCTGAATTGTCTTCTTGTGCAAAACCAGTGCTTATCAATCAATTTTGGCCTTTTGTTTGTTATTTTTCATCCTTTTCCATAACTATTTTTGCCCAAGTTATGCTCAAACTGACACAAAGAGGTGACCCTAGCAAAGTTTGGGTGACCCTACCCTAAAAGGAGTGACCCCACCCTTGAATAGGTGACCTCACCCTCAAAGGGGTGACCCCTCCCTTCTTGTTTCAACCATTTTTCATCCAAACCAAGTCAAAATTCACCAATTTCTTTAAAATAGACCACCTTGCCCTCAAAGAGGTGACCCCACCTTCAAACAGGTGAGCTTTCCCTCAAAGAGGTGACCCTACCCCCTGTCTCAGTTGTTGTTTATCTTGTCCAAGTCAAAAAATTAGTACTTTTCCCTATTTGGATGACTTTTCCCCCTATTTGGGCGACCCTACCCTCCAAACAATAATTTTCAGCTTTCGTTTTCAAGCCATTCCCCATTTCAAGTACCCATTTTCTAGTTTCAAGTGTCATTCCCTCATTCCAGGTAGTCATTTAACCATTCTGATCATTCATCCACCCATTCGAGATATCCATTTTCTTGTTTCGAACATCATTTCCTATTTTTTGACCAGTCATTCACCTATTTTGGGAAGTCATTCACCCGTTTCGGGAAGTTGTTCACCCATTTTGGGAAGCTGTTCACCCATTTGGGAGGCCATTCACCCATTTTGAAAACCCATTTTCCTATTTTGAGTTTCGTTCCTCCGTCTCGTGCATTCATTCACCCATTTCAAGTGATCATTCACTCATTCCGTGAACCTATTTGCCCATTTTGGAAGTGCGTTTATCGATACCACTTGATCATTTTTCAAACTAAATCAAAACCAGAGTCTGTTTGGGTGACCTTGCCCCTATTTGGGTGACCCTGTCCAAGTTTGGGTGACCTTGTGCTAACACTACATTTGTTTCCCAAGTCTAATATGAAAAGTTGGTTTCCCAAGATTCTAAAAAGCTTGTTGTCTAATCAATTGTTTGCACATCTTTTCCATGCATAATCCTCACATTACATCCATTGTCCAAGTCTAATCCAAAAATTTGGTTTCCAAAGATTCTAAGAAGCTTTTGTCTGATCAACTATTTGCACATCTTGTCCATGCATAATCCTCACATCAATCCACCTGCATCATGATCCATTTGCATTCAAATCATTATCTTAATCATATAGGAACATCCTTAATCATCCTTTGGGTTCAACATCCATTATCAATTTCTCGATCTAAAATCCTCTAAACTTTGTTTGAAGTTGTTATTCAAACTAACCTAGGTGTCTGAACCTGATCGTCATCATTCAACATCTGCTTAGGATCGCCATCCATCCTAAGTCGAGCATCATCCTCATCCCTATCAATCCCCTTCCATCTCAAGGACGATTCAGTGTCGCGATCATTAGTTTGAATCCTATAATCTGATGAATTAGCACCTTAAGTCACCTAGGGTGATCTCTGAACCCAGTTTAGAAACCCTTCCAATCATCTAATCAATCGATCTTTAATCTGATTCCATCCAATCCTATCAATCATTTTATTGATCAATACTATCCAATCCAATCCAATCACATCTTTATCCAATTATCTAGTCAATCGATTCATCATCTATCCAATCAAATGATCCATTATCAAATCCAATCAATCAATCAATATTCATTTAGATCATCTTTGCATTGCACCTTAGAAGGTTAGTTACATCTTAGACAAACTAATTATTTTTCACTTTCATGCCTATTCAAACCTGCTCACAAGAAAAAAAGAAAATGGCAGACCAACAAGCCCAAGGTTCCCAACCGAACATCCCATAAGACCCCCATAATGGCGCCTCATCACAAACCCACATCGACATCCAAAACACTACACAACTTGGTGTCAAAAACATGGTTAACTATCCCGAAGTCACTATTGATTAATACCTTAATGATCCTGATAATGTTCAGATGACGTATCATCTCCTCAACGAATGTGGCGATAATATTCTTACCACTCTACTCATGAGAGGAGTCAAACCACCATCTGATTTTGATGTGTCACAATATGTCGATACCCACACTCTTCCCGCACCTGTCGATCCACAAAATTCACAAAACATCCCAAGGAATTCATATGTCCTTGAAGGTGCACCCACAAAGAATTGGTATCATCTTGAGTTTGGAAACGTTGGGATACACCAAGTTTCTAGTTATCCTCGTCTCCTAACTACAACCTCTACAAAACAACCCAAGCATCACAACCCCTAGGCTTACGAAATGCCTTCATACATCCCATCTAC
This sequence comes from Sequoiadendron giganteum, assembly GCA_007115665.2. Lineage (NCBI taxonomy): Eukaryota > Viridiplantae > Streptophyta > Pinopsida > Cupressales > Cupressaceae > Sequoiadendron > Sequoiadendron giganteum. The sequence goes on from CM021105.1 coordinate 127,735,235, forward strand.
TCTGCCACTTCCATCTCAACATCCTATTCAACCACCCATTAATACTGGGGGCACACCTATCCTTACATTAATTCCACCTCTAGGATCTACACCCGCTAACAACTTACCACCACCTGCATTCCAACAACCTCCACCTAATCCTCACCATTCCACTTCATTGTAAACAATGCCACAACACACTGCTAGTGTTGTTGCTTCATCCCTACCACCCCATCAACAACCTCTGTCGCACAACATTCCCATCCCAAAACAAAACATCTTGATTGCTATGCAACCACCACACCAGGTGACACAAAAAACATCCCAACAACTACCACCGCCCCACAATGCTTCTATAGGAGTCCCACAACAACACCATACTCCATCTTTCCCATATTACCAACAAACACCGTAACAGCATCCTCCATAGCAATGTATACACATTCTTACACAAACACAACATAATCCTCTTATGAAATATCTTTATTATCCATCCAACACTTACATTTCTCCATCCCATCCTAATTCCATTCCTCTTCAGATTGATTAGAATCAAACACAGACCTAGTCACCACTTTACATAAACTTTCCACAATCATATACCAATCACTATCAACAACCATCAAATCCACAACAACCCCCACATCACACAACAACCCACCATGGCACACCAATATCAATACTATCCGTCCTATCACCAACAACAACAATCTTATCAAAAGGGTGCACCTTCTACCTATCACTACCAACAATAACCATCATATCAACAAGGGGGTTCTACCTCTTTGTATTATCAAAATCCTACACAACAAAAATGTGTTTTTCCCACTTCTTATTACCAACAACTGGGTTCCACATCTTATCATCACAATCCATCATCCTCTTATCCACCATACATTAATCCACAATTCGCTTATACGAATCAGAACCAAAAAATGCCTTCTTATGAATCTCAACCCATCTATGATCCAACCGCTGCAGTACCATCCTCATCATACCAACAATACCATCTGTACAATCAGCCTATGCCAACTCCTACAACACCTATCACCAAAGACTTGGAAGAATTCAAGGTTGCGTTGAAAGAATTACAAGCTTGGACGGGAAAACAATCATACAAATTTGAATACATTTGTCCCTATCCATTTGATCCCTCCATTTCCTTTGTTCCCTTCCCTAAACACTTTGAAATACCAAAATTCGATAAGTACAAAGGAACCAAAAATCCTAAAGCTCGTCTGCAAGAGTTTTATGCCCACTGCTAAGAAGTCATGCACAATGACAACTATCTCATACGACTATTCCCTAAGATCTTATAGGGGGTCGCTCTTAACTAGTTCATGGGTCTTGAAAAGGGATTCATCAAATCCTTTTTGTAGCTATCAATTTTTTTTTCTCCCACTTCTCCTTTAATCTAGAGAAGGATATTGACACACTTGATCTCCTGAAAGAAAAAAATTGTGATGGAGAAACCTTTGCAAGTTATCTACAAAAAAGGTGAGCCTTAGCTAGTCAGATGAAATCCCCATTGCAAGAAAAAGACATGGTTACATTTTTTAGTTGCCATTTCCCATCTAGACATGTCTCACAACAACTTTCGACTCCACTATATCACCACCTTTATGACACTATTGGAGAAGGGTCTTATCCTGGAAAGAGCCCTTGTTGCTAAAGGGTAGGTCAAAATTTTCAATTCTAATAAATGGAGATCTTCTAGGGATAAACCTCGTTATTGGAATAAAAATAAATATGCTTCCAATAATGGTGTCACTAACACCAAACATGTCTAGGTGGCTACCACCTTGCAACAATATCCTCCTCAACATCAGAAGTGAATTCCAAATGCCATATTCGTGCCCCAAGGAGCACCTCGTCTCTACAATAGTCAAATCAAAACAACCAAGGGGAATAAGCATCAGTTTAATCAATTGGGAGAACCCCTTAGTGTCCTATTTAACAAGCTCCAGAAAGATAAATACCCCATCACTTATCCTATAACCAAGCCCCTTGACAAGTCCAAGCCCAAGTCAACTTGGTTAAGAGAAAACAAGTATTGTGAATTTCACAAGATTATGGGACATACAATGGATAAGTGTAAAAATCTAAAAACATAAATCTAATGTATCATAGATCGGGGTGAAATACATGTGGATGCTGTAATGAAGGATTTTTGCAAAATAGATTGTTAGTCTAATAATACATGCATATATTAAATCAAATCCAACAAACAATGAAATACATTACAAATAAAGGGAAAACAAATGAAACTTAGAATAGTCTCACCCAATCTTCTCTCCTCCATGATTCACTTCCATTGTACCTCCTCAAGTTTGCTATGATAATGGATGCCCTCAGATTGTGTGTGAGTAAAATCTATATGCCTAGTCTTAACAAAGCCTTTGAAGATTTTATAAAATAAACTAATATGCAAACTAGAAATTCAATGCTAATATGCTAGTTATCAATAAGCCTAAAGATGATATGATAATAATGAGATTACTAAAATAATAAGAGATGGACAAAAATGAGATCAAGATTGTCATTTTATTAAAAAATGCAATCTTGAATGGACGGATGAGATGAGATATTGAGAAATGCCCTAGAATCAATGGTTAAGATTCAAAATGGCAACTCTCAATTAGGGTTAGGGTAAAATACCCAAATGTGTGGACGAGATTTAATTTAAGAAATTAAATCAATGGTGGAGAATAAATGTGACATTGAGATGAAATTAGTAAAAATCAAGAGATAAGGAGATGAGATTTTAGAAAATTAGTAATTTTAGCAATTACTTGATTTGTAGAAGAATAATTCCATTTTGAATTAAATTAATTCAAAATATGGATTTGTGAGATAATGAGTAATTGATTCTTGCAATTAATTACTAAATGATGAATCAATTAACTATGTGAAACATTTTTAAATGTTTTGTTTTATTTGAAAATAAAGAAGTGTCACATACAACAATTAAATAATTAAAAATAATTATTTAATTTAGAAGTAGTTAATTAATTAAACAAATTAGCAAATCTATTTAATTAAGAGGATTCAGGGATTAGTGACATATTAAATGAATATATTTAAAATATATTTATTTAATAATCAAGAGGACATTAATGACAAGGATTAATTAAATAAATGAGACTTTATTTAATTATAAGAAGACTTTGATAATTAGTGACACATTAAATAAATAAATAAGATTTATTTATTTAATAATCGATAAGAATGAAAGATCACGAATTAATTAAATAATTATAAATTATTTAATTAATAGTTGAATGTGGGTTAGAAACATAATTACAAAGTTATAATCATGTTATGACAAAAGGTGGTAAAATAGTGGTTGCAGGCCTAAGTCATTTTTAGGTGTCTACATTTGCCCCTCTTTGTCATAATGCAACTTGTCGCATTGTGGCAAAGAAAACAAGTTCAAAATATGCCCTAGTGAAGGTACAAAGTGCCTATGCCTCCTCGGGAAAATTTTTGAATTTCGACCCGAGGTCAGAAAAATATAGAAAATATCCCGACTAATTCAATTAATGAACAAAAAAGTGATGGCGCGATCCGATTCAAAAATGGAGGATGTTGAGCTAGCCAAAATGTCAGTCAAGGGAAGTCAAATGAGCCTCCAGTACATCCTACTAGGTCAAAACCCTAATTCTCAGCCTATAAATAGGTTGAAAAGGTCAATCCAAGTCTCATTTGCTCATTTGTCATATAGAAATTTTAAAAATCATAGCTTAGAGAGATGATGGTGATTCCAGTGACTACCCACCATGGATAACGCATGCGGACATTCTGATGACCCGAGGGCGCAGAGGCACTGGTAAGTGCCCTATTTTCCTTGTCAAAATTTGAATTTAATGCATTTATTAAGGTTTTAGGGGGGGTAATCACATGCATTGCAACACAAATGTTGTCACATAAACCGCAAATGCCTTCGTGTTCGACGCATTAGCTTGTGTCATGATGCAAGTGCAATGGGCAAGTTAGGTTTTGTTGTATGATTGTGCATCCGCAAGGGAAAATGATGCAATCAACAGGTTGCGACACAAGTGAGGCTTTTGCGATGCATATCTCATTTTGCAATGCAATTTCTAGGTCAAACGACGCATTTTCCAAATCATAACACAAGTACCATGTCAAAATACACATTCATTGTTAGATTGTGCATTTGCTAGCTCAAACAACGCAATTGTTGTTAGGTTGCACATCTACTAACTAGAACGACGCATTTGACATATTGCAACGTAATTTTCATGCGCAGGGCCACAATTGACTTATTGTGGCGTATTTGTGGTCAATGCAACACAATTGTGTTTGATGAGAGTTGACTTTTGTTGACCCTGTGTTGAGATTAGTTTGGATGCACCCTTGACTTACCGGTAGTAGTAACCTTTCAACAATGCTTCTCAATATGTGCTAATCTTTGGCCTTACTTGTACAGAGTCAGCTTGTACCGATTTACACCTGAGAGTTCAGGCTGATGACATATGCCTTTAGAGATTGCCTAAGTGATAGATAAAGACAACAACTGATGGAACTAGGTCTGTACCATATCACCTATATGCCATTATTTGGGCAAATAGGGATTTGCTAACAACTCTTTGTGAGAGGTGGCACTTAGAGACTTGCTCATTTCACCTACCTACTGGAGAGGCAACTATGACCTTGGAGGAAGTCTACTGTATTCTTCACATTCCTATTAGCAGAGAGAGAGAGTTGTCTATGATCCGCACTGAGGGCGATAGGCGGTATCAAAGATGTATGAGGATGCCGATGGTGCCCAGTTGGGAATGGATGGTTACGAGATCGGTTGGGATGTTGTAGCTGACCGATTTCCTAGGTGGGATGCTATGCTGATGACACTGATTACTAGATTACTGATTCCAGATCAGCGTGGTCATGGATTTCCCATTGGATGGGCAGATGTACTAGTCCGTATGCGAGCAGAGAGGACAATTTTTGCCTGGGGGTCTTGTTTGCTGGCCATGCTATATCATCAGCTGCATGAGGTCATCTACCATGAGGGCCATAGTATTCACTGTAGGACTACCCTTATGATGATCTGGGTATGGGAGCGCATTCCCATCTATCGACCACTAGTACAAATGCAACAAATAGGTGATGGGATGTCGTATGTCTATCTTTATGCAGGATCAGTTAGCCAAACTTGTGTGGGAGATACCGGGTATTGGCGTCATCGAATTGATACGATGATTAGTTTTGTCTAGAGTCCTTACAAAGATTGTGGTCAGTGGCCCGATGAGGATGGATATTTATCCTTTTGTAGACAATTCTAATATTTGATTGGTCACATGGTACAAACCTAGGAGATAATTGAGATGTACTTGCCCCAATAGGTACTATGGCAGTTTGGAGAGTAGAAGGATGTGTTAGTAGGCACAACAAAGTATGCACGGTCTTCCAAATAG